>JADWQK010001385.1:0-413633 GCA_017933935.1 Sesamia nonagrioides
CAACAACATTTGGCGCATCGTACCCGCCACACATCGCAACACAACTGCTCAGACCCGTCCTCCGTACGGCTTCACCAAACATCATGCCGGAACATGACGAATCGCTTGGCGGCAAGACTTTGTCTGGTGGGTGGTAACTTCTGCCGGCAGCCGATGTTAAGGCCTACCACCGAGTAAACTCTGTTTAGTATTTTGTTGTTATAGCTGCAACAGATTTTTTTAAAATAATTATTAACTAGTACTTGACTGCAATTCCGCCTGATGGTAAGCAGTGATGCAATCGTTGATAGTAAAGCGCACTAGTTTCATAGCCTACTCACTTAAAAAACTTAGGAATAGGAAGGATGACAGCAGTTGAGCGAGGTGATGCAATGTTAAAGCCAAGAACAACACGACCAACGATGCTGCGCCAGAGGGAGATTGGTCTGGAGACTCTCTACGACCACACTCCCGACACAACAACATTTGGCGCATCGTACCCGGCACACTTCGCAACACAACTGCTCAGACCCGTCCTCCGTACGAAAACCACATGAAATCTTCATTATCATCATTTCAGCCGAAAGACGTTTACTGATGGGCATAGGCCTCCCCCAAGGATCTCCACGACGACGGCCTGTACTAAGCCTCCCGCATCCAGCGGTTTCCTGCGATCTTCACCAGGTCGTCGGTCCACCTTGTCAAAATCATATATTTTTTTTTTTGGGATTTTATGGCCTGGTTTCTAAGACCTTTAAGCCAAGTCTTAATTATATCTTGTCTTCTTTTGTAACTTATCCTAACTTATCCTAAACTTATCCTAACTAAACCTATCTCCTTTCGTTTCTCGCGTGAACTGACACTAGGAGGAAGTTTTGGAACAAAGCCATGATGTGGCCACTATGCTACAATATTTCACTGTTCTTTATGAATTATTCACTGAATGCACTTTTTACTACATAAATCACGCGTTTTTATTTAGTAAACGACACTATAAATAATTTTAAAAGTCCAATGAAAAATGAGCGTGACACTCATCTTGACATTCCCGCCAAAACTCTCAAAATCATATAGCAACAAATAAAAATCAAATAGAAAGTATAAAGATGGATGTGAGAAAATAGCAGAGAAAGAAAGTATGAAATTTCATAATTTTTGCCAAAAGGCTCCATCAATCCGACAGATATTAATATCAGTCAGAACAAGTAACACTATTGCATAGAATAACTTTTATTATACCTGAATATACTTAAAAAAAATACTTAGTTTTCTAACTCACAGGTTTAGGAAAAGCACACAAATTCTTCATGAGACACGATCGTATCTAAATCAATAACTCTGAGGACCTCTTCATCTCTTTAGTAGGTAGTAGGATTTTAAATATATTTTCGCGATTCCCAAATCATGCCACCTAAGTAGGTGGCTATCAAATGTTCGCCCTGCATAAATGTTTCCTCAAAAGCCATGAGCCACGGAAAGCTCCTCAAACCTATAAAGGCAATCACTCAGTCCTGGTTTACAGGCCTCCTCTCCCTGAGAGGGAGCTGGCTGCAATCTACCAAGTAAGTCCAGGATGAATTCTACTTCTTCAGCCTATAGATTACTACGACTGCGATTACGAGGACTGTTGGACAAAAGCCTCCCCCAAAGCTTTCCGCGATGACCGGACTTGTACTGCCCGCATCCATCGGCTTCCCGCGACCTTCACCAGGTCATCGGTCCACCTTGTTTGGGGCCTCCCTACGCTGCGTCTTCCAGTATGTGGCCCAGACCCTTACTGCCCCATCGGCCATCGGTTCTACGAGCAATGTGCCCTGCCCACTGCCACTTAAGTTTAGCGACTCGAAGAGCTATGTCGGTGACTTTGGTTCTTCTGCAGATCTCCTCATTTCTGATTCTATTACGCAGAGAAACTCCGAGCATAGCTCTTTCCATTGCCCTTTGTGTGAGTCTGAGCCTTCGTATGAGGCCCATTGTGAGCGACCACGTTTCAGAATGGATTAATAGATGTTAAATATCTACGCATTGTTGGTTCTAAACCATGCCGGTTTCCATACAATGTTGTTTATCATCACAACATACAATATAGGCAAATATTAAAAAAAAAAAAAATGAGTTGTAAAGAAGTCAGTAGTAGCACAGAGTTTACCAATCTATAATAATGACGCTCAGTCACAACATGACGAATGTATTAGCACTATTCAGCTCAACCATTTTGAAGAGAAATAAATAATCCAGGATACGAGTTATCATCAGCGAGATATTAAAGTTCAAAGGCAGCATAGTCCTAAGTTGTATTACTCCGTTATATCACGGCATACATACATCTAACAGTGAACAGGAACACATTCACTCATGCATCTGCTTTAATCTCCCCTTCAGATTAAAAGTTCTGCACGGGAAATATCAAAACGGACACAAGCCAGACACGCCAAAGCTGTGCACAAACATCATTTTGTGACTAAATTCTGTATGCACATGTCTAAATGTACTGACATTTACATAGCGATGTGTTTGACAAGTTTATAACTCAAACACATTGCAACAAAGGATGGTGAGCGAGCTTAAACATAACATTAAAACTGTATTTCATTCTACGAATTGCAGATATGTTATAATGTAACCAACACACATTTTGTAATGAATTCGAGTTTTTTTTTTTTTTTTATTGAACAAAACCCGCCATTCCCAACCCACTGCAACTCCTGAAAGCCAGAATCAACAGTGGAGACTGCCAGAAAAAACGCCGAACAATGAAGCTCGACGAGTCCCGGAGAAACGTTTCAACTGTCTTGGGTCCCGCAACGAAATTAATCAGAAAAGAATAGCGGAGGAGTAAGAAAAAAATATATTTTTTCCACTTCCCTCCATAACAAGCAGGAGACAGAACAGAACTAGGCCAATCGGCACAAAGGGACATTATTGCAACTGGGAGAAGCCCAGATTGCCAAGCACCACGGAATAAAATTTGATGAAGTTAATGGGTCCTAAGTAGGTATGTGCTGTTACAATTGATTCCAATAATAGGTATGAATGTATGGTAGTGAATTCGAGAAAGTGGAATAAACATTTGGTAATAGGCAACTTATGGTTTTCAAGTTAATTCTCGCGGGATTACACGACTTAATTCATTATCCAATGACCCGGGTCTTACGGCAAGTATCCACCCTTACGTTGTCGACTCTGCTACGATTCGCCTCATCTTTTATACCACGTACATCGAGGGACTGGAACAATTTGCCTGAGACGGCCTTTCCGTCTGATTACAATTTAAATGTCTTCAAGGCTAGAGTGAATATACGCGTAATAAACTAGCGCGCATTAGCATCAAGAATGGCTTCACCATCAGGCGAGATATCCTTCACGAAGGGTTTAACATCGTCATGGCCCTATGACCATGACGATGTTAAACCCTGCAATTTAACTTAACTGTTTATGGATTGCAGGGTATAGAGCCTGCAATCCATAAACAGTTAAGTTAGCTGTGTAGCTATTGTAGAACAAAGTCTCGACAAATAACAAGTAAACTTCGATTGTATCTCGTTTCTTCTAACCGTCTAACCGACACGAACTTTAGATTCATATATTAGGAATCCTATAGACACCAACTGGTCACGAATCTACACAAATGGAAGGTAAGCATACAATTTTTTCAAGAATATAGATTTGAAAGTTGACAATTTATAATAATCGTGTCACACAAAGGGCGATGGAAAGAGCTATGCTCGGAGTTTCTCTGCGCGATCGAATCAGAAATGAGGAAATCCGCAGAAGAACCAAAGTCACCGACATAGCTCTTCGAGTCACTAAAATTAAGTGGCAGTGGGCGAGCACATTTCTCGTAGAACCGATGGTCAATGGGGCAGTAAGGTTCTAGAGTGGCGGCCACGTACCGGAAGACGCAGCGTCGGGAGGCCACCAACAAGGTGGACGGATGACCTGGTGAAGGTCGTGGGAAACCACTGGATGCGGAAAGCGTAGGACTAGTCATCGTGGAAAGCTTTGGGGGAGGCCTTTGTCCAGCAGTGGACCTGTATAGGCTGAAGAAGAAGAATGATTGTGTAACAGCAAGCGAGCAGATGCAAGCTTAAATATTATGCTGTGTTTTTTGTTAACTTTATATCACGCCCGTATATCACACGAAATATAGTGCAAGGTGTAAATTCAACGATTCCTCGTATCCGAGTCGCAGTCAGCTTTCATAAAACCCCTCGTCATACATATTCAAGTTGAAATTTATTTCGTATGGACGTAATCAGTCAGAAGTAGGTTACTGTAAGCAATCGCTCAGAAAAATGTAATATCCGGTTACTAGGTTACTTACACATGACTGTTTCCTGAAAGGAGTGTTTTTATTTTCATTCAGCAGGGCAATTGAGTAAATATTAATAGCAATAAGTTTCATTTTGACACTTCGACACTATCCATTGTATTATTTACATTGTTGAGCAAACACGTGTTTCGAACCAATGAAGCAATAGATTTGAATTATGCTTCAAAGAGATTGAAATTGATAATGACAGTGGGCAATAATTAGGGTGCAACTAAAAAATACAGGGTGTTTCTTGTAAAATGTCAAGTAATTATGATAGGGGAATAATATACCTTTCTATTGAACTTTTTATTAAATTGATTGAGAGATAATTTTGCTCAGCATTGAACAAAATATAATTTTTAAGTGTGAAATTAAAATTCGAATACCGACTTTTATTATATATCATATGCCGGAGATCGTCGTTATAATTTGAATAGAAGTTGCTGATTTCATTTACGTAGTAGGCGGGCAAACGCTTGTGACGTTATTTTGTTATGGCGGCACATGGACAGAGTTGCTTTTGAAAGTGGGGTTCGTCGAACGGTGACTTTGCATCGAAACGCGGACCACTTCTCCGAACCGAAACTGTCGGTTTGCGTATTTACATTGTGATTGTCAAGAGTGGAGGGTATATTTACACGCTGTGCTTTAATTTAAAATTCACTTACGAAATGTAACCCTTACCACCATACCAAGATGCTGTCGACCCTACCGCTTCGCCGTCGCTGTCTGCGGCATCAGAAGTGGGATAGTTCTTTATCCCACTTCACTTCCACTCCACACTGCTCACATTCACGTTATAAATCAAGGAACAGAATAACAGTCACACTCTGCCAATATTTTTGTGGTACCTACTTGTGTGTGGGTACTTGTGCGATTACTTGTGTGGTAGTTGTTCATTGCCTTTGTATATGGCAGTGAGGCTGGAAGTGAACGTAACGTTACGAGATGCGCTCAGTTGCTGGCGCAGAGATTGCTCCACGTGATGGTGCGCTGCAAGAGTGCGTTGCAGGAGTGCGCTGCAAGTGTACACGTGCGGCTCCACGCGGCGCTGTCGCGACAGTGCTGGCTGTTGCTTGGCGCACGACAGTGCTGGCTATTGCTTGGCCAGCGAGGTGCGCTTGCTGAGCGCGCAAGGTGCACTTGCGGAGCGCGCTGCTAGCTGCGTGGTGAATCATATCAATGGTGTGTGGCGCTGCTGGAGCTGCGTGCGGCGCAGCTGGAGCTGCGTGCGCTTTGCGGAACGCCCAAGGTTTCAAGACTTAAGCCTCTACTCTGCAGGCGATGAGAAGATTTCAGGACAGCATCTACTCTGCAGACGATGAGAAGGTTTCAAAATACCCAAAACGTTTGTGGTAACGTAATGGGGTTTTATGAGAGCTCCGAGATTCCTACGGTTCCAACGGTTGATGGCTGCCAAGTGGCAGGTGTTTACGGGTGATTGCAACAATCTGGTGAGTCGTACTATTGTTAATTTGATTCTGGTGCTGAATGTTCTCTTTATAAGCAGTCTGTAATTTCATCGATGAACGTACAGACGCGATAGAACGAATGAAAGGTTGTGCAAGCGTATTGTGTACTGAACATTTTCTTGGCGACGTGATAAGAGAGTTGTTTGCAAATTTTATTTCTCTTACTACCCGATAATTTTATTGTAGGGTGTTGAAGGCGTTGGCGATGTCTAGAGACACCGCCAAGACAACCCTACCCGGCCCACAGCATTCCCTGTCGTAAGGGCTCGCACGCGCTTGATGGCGTCTACCGTAGAGCGTCCCCTGCGGAAGCCAAACTGGCTCTCCGCCATATCCGGGCCCGCTCGCCTGAGTTGCCCGACGCGGCGGTTTACAATGACTCTTTCGAAGAGCTTGCCCACCTCGTCGAGTAGCACAATGGGCTGGTAAGCGGACGGAGAGTCCGCAGGGCGCCCTGGCTTCTTTATGAGGATCAGTTTCCCCGTCTTCCAGCGAAGTGGGAACTGGCCCCTCTACAAGCATGCGCTTAGTAGCCCCCGTAGTCGAGGCCGCAGAGCCCCTAAGGCGTCGTTGTGGAGATCCTTGGGGAAAGCCTATATAGGTCCAGCAGTGGACGTCTTTTGGCTGAAATGATGATGATGATGATGATAACACCTACCTACCTATAACTGTAGTGGTAACATATCTTATAGGTGCCTGTAAATATCATTTATAGGCATGAGGACAATGTGTAAAGTTCACTCATCCTCCATAGAAAAGGGAGGATCCTCCGACCAGACGGGTGTTATGTCTGGATGGCACTTGCCCAACGGTTGGTTATATTGGGAAGTGTATGTATGCTAGTTTCACGGTAAACTCTGCTTGCGAGATGTAGAATTCGTGTGACGTCAGTATGACGCTTTATTCGCATGTGGTGGTTGTAGATACCACTACAATCACTAAATTATAGACCAATGTTCCTAACATTATGCGAGAAAAAGTGTGCTAGGTAGGATGGATGGATATTTGCAACCCTTTCACGCGAAAACGACTAAGCTTGCCGCCAAGCTATTCATCGTGTTCGTCGTGGTGAAGCCGTACGGAGGACAAAATCCGGTTAAGTAGTTACGGCCTCTAATGGCCACCTACGAAATGCCATTCCAAAAAACAAAAAAGTGTACGGAGGACGGGTCTGAGCAGTTGTGTTGCGATGTGTACCGGGTACGAGGAGCCAAATGTTGTTGTGTCGGGAGTTTGATCGTGGACGGTCCCCAGATCAATCTTTCTCTGGCGCAGTATCGTTGGTCGTGTTGTTCGGCTTAACATTGCACCACCTTTTTTTTTCGGGGTGGAAATCCTCATAGGATGTCCGCCGCCCTAGGGTGGGCGACGGGGTCTGTCAGACTTTTACTGACTAAAACCACCCCGGTGTCTCTTCTATCACGAGCGCGCGTGGGGCCGCGGGAGTCTAAATTCTTCCGCAGCCCCACACTCTCGTCCTGGCCCGATCTGTCCGGGCCTCGTCTCCGGCACGGGGTAGTGGGGTGTTAAGCTACCCCGTGCATCGCCTCAGAGGCGCACGCTGACACTCGCGCGCGCCACCGCCGCGGGGTCCATCGAATAGGGGGCGGGGACTTCCCCATGTCCCTCGCCCCTGGACCCATTCATGGGGGGCGGAAGAGGGCGTTATCCGCCCTTCTTCGGCGCCCGGTGCGTCTTCTGCGGCCCGGGAAGGGAGTTGAGATCTCCCTCTCCCGTTCCGCAGCTTCCTTCTGCGACATCACGTCCTCGCAGAAGGACACCACCGCGTCCCACGACTCTGCGCTGCCGGCAATCCTCCGCACTACTGCCGGCAGCGTCAGGTCGCCTCCTACTTCATTTGTGAGGACACGGCGCTGCTCCTCCCAAGCTATACACTCGGAGAGCGTGTGCTGCGCCGTATCCTCCCCGCAATGGACGCAGTGGTGGCACCGAGCGTCCGGCTGCCTGCCTAGGCGACACAGGTACTTGCCGAAGTAGCCGTGCCCCGACAGCACCTGCGTCACCCTGAACGACAGGGAGCCGTGCCTTCTCCCGAGCCAGTCGTCGAGTACTGGCCGGATCGCCTCGACGGTAGCGAGGCCGGCGGTAGGGCGCATAAGCTTCTGCCGCCAGTCCGCCACCAGGACCTGACGGAGCTCCTCTCGGCGCAGCTCGATCTGCCGCTGCGCCGGACTGGAGCCCCGTGTCCGCTCTTCCTCACGCCATCGGTATAATGACGCGAGTACTTTCGCCTCTAGGTCCCAGGGCGGGGATCCGGCCAGGACGCAAGCCGCCTCGTAGGAAATCGTGCGATACCCGCGGCCGACCCTGACGGCCATCGCCCTCTGCGGCTTGCGCAGAATGGCGAGTGTTCCGGCCGTCAGGTCCATCGCCCACACAAGGGCCCCATACAGGGCCATGGACCGCACGATTCCCACGTATAACCGCCTACAGGCGGCGCTCGGGCCCCCCATGTTGGGAAGCAACGTTGACAGCGCGCCTGCTGCACCCATCAGCTTGGGCGCCAGCCGCCGGAAGTGGGGTCCGAATTTCCATCGGCTGTCGAGCACCAATCCCAGATACTTCATGGTGGACTCGACAGCTATCCGGGCACCACCGACCACGATATGTGATCCCGGCGCTGGCGCAAGCCGGGGGCCATGGAAAACCATGGCCTCCGACTTGTCAAGGGCCACCTCCAGGCCCAGGCGCCGGATGCGGGTTACCACCTGTGACACCGCAGCCGTGGCTATCAACGTCGCTTCCCTGTGCGAGCTCCCCCGGACAGTGACAAGCGTGTCGTCCGCATAACACGTCAAGTCGGCGCCCGACGGGAGCTCGCCTCTCAGCACCCAGTCGTAGCCGATATTCCACAGGAGCGGTCCCAAGACCGATCCCTGCGGAACACCGCACGACATTTGGTGCCGACCGGCACCGTCACGTCCCCGATAGATGACGCATCTATCCTCCAGATAAGCCCCTACTATGCGGCGGAGGTAGGGAGGCACCCGATGGTATTTTAGGGCCTCCCTAATACAGCTCCAGGGTAGGGTGTTGAAGGCGTTGGAAATGTCTAAAGACACCGCCAACACCACCCCACCCCGGGATACCGTATCCTCCGCCAGGGCTCTCACGCGCATGATTGCGTCTATGGTGGGGCGCCCCCGACGAAAACCGAACTGGTTGTCGTCCAGGTTCGGCCCGTCTCCGCACAAGTGGCCGACGAGGCGATCTGCGATTATACGCTCAAAAAGTTTGCCCGCCTCGTCGAGCAGCACTATGGGCCGATACGTGGACGGCGAGTCCGCGGGGCGCCCCTCCTTCCTGAGCAGGACCAGCTTCCCCTCCTTCCACACACTGGGAAACTGACCCTGCCCGAAGCATGCCGTGAAGAGCCCCCTCAGCTGGGGCTCTAGCTCCTTCAGAGCCAGGACGAGAGCTCGGCCAGGAACTCCGTCGGGTAACATTGTATCACCTCGCTCTACTGCCGTCTTCCTTCTTAGTCACTAAGTTTTTTTAAGTGAATAGACTTAATAAACTGGCGCGCTTTATCATCAGGCGGGATTGCAGTCTAGCACTAGTTTATAATTATTAAAAAAAAAATTGATTTGGATGAAATTCAGCACATAGATAGTTTAGAACCAGGATTAATATGTACAATACTAATAATCACAATATTCCCACAGGATCGTGAGTTATGTGGGTGTAACCGTGGGACGCAAGTATGCAGTTATTTTTGAGTTTAATTTTCCCCTTACACAAAATGCTTACACAATGAACCTGGGTTAAATACTCTTTTTGCTCTGTCCATATTCATAGTTTTTAAAAGTAGAAAGTTTATATGTTCGATTCATTTTCATTGTCAATTGATACAAGAGTGCACTTCATTTCATTTCATTGTAATCAATACAATCATTCGGAAAATTGAAGCGTTACAATTGCGTTGAGTGCTAGCTACAATAGAGCCACTATGAGAACTGGCACACTGGCTTCAATAATGTCGATTGTCTCTTGAAATGCTCACTGAGATGAGAGGATGTTCAAATGTTTTAAAATTATATCGGTTTGAAAAAAATAAAAAAGCGTTTTAATATTTTTGTCTAGTGGCTAAAGCTTTTAATTTTATTTTTATTAAAAAAAAATAAATGAATTTAAGTGTTGTATGTTTATTTAACCATTTTATTAATTTGACCAAATGGTCAAATATCGATAGGTACCAGTTATGAGTGTACATGTGTAAATACATAGGTACACTCAAAATATAAGCAGACAAGAAAAATAGAAAAGCTTTGTTTTTTGTATTTTTCTTGTCCGCTTATATTTTAAAAGAGGTAATACTTATTTTATGAGAAATCTCTTCCAGCATAATTACCTCCAATAGGACAATAAATAGAGATAGAGATGAAAGCATAAATATGTATAGACTTTGAACGAGAGAGGAACGAGTAGCAGTGAGGTATGTGTATCACTCAATGTTCATCCTACGACCAGGTCTAATGTAATGTATGCACACACAGACACACAGTGTTTATTTGCACGCTAATACATATGTACTTGCTTGCAATTTCAAATAATTATGTTCAAAAAAGTTAATTTATCAAATCACCTGTCATGATTTGGTCTATCACGCCGACTTTTTAATGAAAGACTTTTTAGTTTTTATATTTATATATCCTATTCCTCTATCCGTTCCTATATTGGTCCTTCGAGCCGGATCCGGTAAATGACATACATATTCGATTTTCATTCTAGGGCATATTTCTTCACGATATTTTAATTTCTGCTTTATTGAGAGCAGTGGTGATGATTTTAAACAAAGTAAAGCACTTAGCTGGATTCTTAGCCACGAGCTACAAGCCTAGGCTGTTATCACTTGAACACCACTTCTCTCAATCCCTTGATATGACGACACGGTTAGTGCAGTGGCTAAGCGATTGACTGCTACATTGCATGTCTCGGGTTAGGTTCCCGCACAAAACACATCCTCGGTGGTAGGCCATAAAATCGGCTGCCGGCAGAAGTTACCACCCAAGCGATTCGTCGTGTTCCGGCATGATGTCTGGTAAAGCCGTACGGAGGACGGGTCTGAGCAGTTGCGTTGCGATGTGTGCCGGGTACGATGCGTCAAATGTTGTTGTGCTGGGAGTTTGGTCCTGGAGGGTCTCCACATCAATCTCCCTCTGGCGCAGCATCAGCGCAGCAGGGTCTAACATTGCACCACCTCGCTCAACTGCCGTCTTCCTTCCTATTCTCTAAGGTTTTTTAAGTGAATGGGCGTAACAAACTAGGGCGCTTTACCATCAACGATTGCATCACTGCTTACCATCAGGCGGGATTGCAGTCAAGCGCTAGTTTATAATTATTAAAAAAAAAGAAACATATTTGTATGGCCTACAGGTAATACTCGTAGTTCCGGTTCTGGCTGTGTATATGTGTGAGTTCAAATGTTGGTAAACGCACTTATGATACAGAAATAATTCCTAGTGTGGAATAACATGTTTTTTTTTTTTGTTTCCTTATTAACAACCCTATTTCTGTAAACAATCCTTTTACTTACATTAAAAAAATTAATTTATGATAATAAAAAAACTTTTTAATACAAACAAATTACCTCTCCTTTCACTGTCAAGGAAAAGTTATACATAATAAATGAATCAGACTCTTAATCTTCAAAACATTAAGTAGACATCTTGGATAAACATAAGGCAGTTATTTTAATACTTGACAAACAAAAACATTAATTATTTAGGCTTCAGCCGAGGTTTTAGCTCGACGCGTCCAAAATAGGCTACCGTGAATTAATGAACTTCCTATGCTCAAGTAAAGGCTGTGTGCCTGATCTAGCGATAGATATTTTTAACCGACTTCAAAAAGAAGGAGGTTACTCAATTCGACCGTATATATGCTTTTTTATGTTTGTTCGCGCATAACTTCGTCGTTTATGAACCGATTTTGTTCATTCTTTTTCTGTTGGAAGGAAGACGTTCCCACGGCGGTCCCATGATAAGGATATCAGAGTTCGATGGTGGAAGGCCAGAGAAAACAAGGGGAACTTTCAAAAATTGCGGGGGCGACTAGTGCATTTCTTAGCATTTTCATTAAGTATTTTAAAGCACTACAATTTAATAAAGGTCTGGAGTAGATCTGATGATGGAGCCGGAAGACAGTCGAAGGAACTCCTTAACAATTCACAGCAGCTACCTTGTGTTTGTGCTTGAATAATTTTTATTGACAGGAACCTTTCACCTAGATGGATGGTGACTGTCATTAGGGAGCTGATGATGATGACAAAGGTCAGTTCAGGGAACTCCTAAACGATTTACAGTAGCTACCTTGTATTTGGACTCAATTCATTTATATTGATGAGACCTTTGCACCCATTGGGTTAAAATAATGGTCTGCAGTAAATTTGATGATGAAGACCATAGGCAGTTGAGGGAATACTTACGGGTAAAAATTAAAGTAAACAAAATTACGTTGTTTCCCAACTATATTTGCGTCAGCTTCCAGTCTGACCGGATGCAACTGAATACATAGTACTTTTAACAACTAAAAAGTGTAAAATAAAAACATTTTTACAAAAAAACAACCGACTTCCAAAAACCACTACAAAGTGAAAAATAACTAATTTCGGAAGTCGGTGGCAGAAACGAATACACAAGTTGACGATCATGGTGTCTTTGGTTTTTGTATATTCGTTTTGGCCACCGACTTCCGAAAATAGTTATTTTTCACTTTGTAGTGGTTTTTGGAAGACGGTTGTTTTTTTTAAAAAAAGTTTTTTACAAACTACTATAATATTTCTCACTTAGCAAAATATGAGGAAAGTACAAAAATTGCTTATATTTTGCGTTTTATTTTAAACGTTATAAACTAGTGCTTGACATCGATATCGCCTGATGGTAAGCAGTGGTGCAATAGTTGCTGGCAAAGCGTACTAGTTTATTAAAATACTGTTTTTTTTTGTAAACGTTCTTAATACTCAATAGTTTTTGCATTCCATAATGTGTACACTAGGAATTTCTCCTATATCGTGGATGCATTTACTCTTTAAAAAATAAAGTAGGGAGAAAGGGAAAAGGAAAGTGAGATTCTATTTCTTTTAAGTACCTCTTTTTTTAAGGAATATTATTCTTTTTAACCGACTTCAAAAAGGAGGAGGTTACCCAATTCGACCGTATACGAGTATATGCTTTTTTTTTTCTATGTTTGTTCGCGCATAACTTCATCGTTTATGAACCGATTTTGATAATTCTTTTTCTGTTGAAAAGAAGACGTTCCCAAGGTGGTCCCATGATAAGGATATCAGGGTTTGATGGTGGAAGACCAGAGAAAACAAGGGAAACTTTCAAAAATTGCAGGGGTGACTAGTGCATTTCTTAGCATTTTCATTAAGTATTTTAAAGCACTACAATTTAATAAAGGTCTGGAGTAGATCTGATGATGAAGCCGGGAGACAGTCGAAAGGACTCCTCAACAATTCACAGCAGCTACCTTGTGTTTGTGTTTGAATAATTTGTATTGACAAGATCCTTACATCTAGATGGGTGGTGACTGTCATTAGGGAGCTGATGATGATGACAAAGGTCAGTTCAGGGAACTCCTAAACAATTTACAGTAGCTACGTTGTATTTGGACTCAATTCATTTGTATTGATGAGACCTTTGCACCCATTGGGTTAAAATAATTGTCTGCAGTAAATTTGATGATGAAGACCATAAGCAGTTGAGGGAATACTTACAGGTAAAAATTAAAGTGAACAAAATTACGTCGTTTCCCAACTATATTTGCGTCAGCGTCCAGTCTGACCGGATGCAACTGAATACATAGTACTTTTAACAACTAAAAAGTGTAAAATAAAAACTTTTTTTACAAAAAAACAATCGACTTCCAAAAACCACTACAAAGTTAAAAATAACTAATTTCGGAAGTCGGTGTCAAAAATGAATATACAAAACCAAAGACACCGACTTCCGAAATTAGTTATTTTTAACTTTGTAGTGGTTTTTGGAAGTCAGTTGTTTTTTTGTAAAAAAGTTTTTATTTTTATATTGTTTTGAAAAAAGACGTCGGGCAGTAGTTTTTCTACAGTACAGTCACATTTCGAATAAATTTTAAACTCACTTACTTAAACACTTTTAGAATGGGTCCTGGTTCTGAAACTTAATTCTTAGTCCACTTTAAATTCGAGAACTTTTTTCTTCGGACTCAGAACTAGTATTTTTATTTTGTTCCTTTTAGAGCTACTTGTATGCATAAATATACATAATTTGTTAGAAGTTGGGAAGTTTGTTACGTCACTTCTTTTTCCAGTGAAAATGGTTCACATCGATGGATTTTGAGAGCTTAGATTTTTTAAAGTCAACCTTCTTTAAAGGATGAAAGAAACGTATTTATTGTAACTTATACAGGCTGATTATAAAGCTAAGTTAAACACAATCAAAAATAAAAACAAGTTATGTTTATAAAAAAAGGTAAAGTCAGAAAGTCTTTTACGAGGCCAAAAGGCTCCTATCTCAGCATGATGCTTCAAAATTTAAAAAGTAAATGTTTTTAAGCCATAACGTAAAGCATCATCATCATCAACCTTTTATCGTCCCGCTGCTGGGCACAGGTCTCTTCTCATAAAAAAAAGGATTGAGCGTAATCACCGCGCTTGCTCAATACGGGTTGGCGATTTCAGACCAGGTTTCCTCAAGATGTTTTCCTAACATAAAATATATGTTATTTTGAAAGAGTTTCCGTGGAGTTTCTTGACCGTTCTTCTCCATAAACACCTACGCTTTAGAATAGGTGACCAGCTTCATCGTTATGACTGGCCGAACCCTTGACAAGTCAAATACGCATGTACTAATTAGTTTATTTAAAATAAATGCTTTGATTTGTTTTTAGATAAAGAGAAGAAAGAAAGTAAAAAATGCGTATATTGGCGGTAAAAAATGCGTTTATTGGCGGTAAACGTGACTCATAAAAAGACTACAAAAAAAAAACTAACAAGTTGGTGAACCAGTTTCAGCCCTGAACTGTCTTTGTTACTCAACAATTTCGGGGTAAACTCGAGCTAAACTCTGCAGGTTTGATGGGTATCGATAACATCGGCTGCCGGCAGAAGCTACCACCCACCAGACAAAGTCTTGCCGCCAAGCAATTCACCGTAATGTCTGGTGAAGCCATACGGAAGACGAATCTAAGCAGTTGTGTTGCAATGTGTGGCGGGTACGAAGCGCCAAATGTTGTTGAGTCGGGAGTTTGGTCGTAGAGGGTCTCCAGATAAATCTACCTCTGGCGTAGCATCGTTGGTCGGGTTGTTGAGTTTAACATTGCATCAACCCGCCCAACTGTCGTCTTCGGTATTTTTTGAGTGAATAGGCTCATAATAAATTAGCGCGGTTTATAATCAATGGTTGCATCACTGCTTATCGTCAGGTTTTTTTTTTCTTTTTTGTTTATTATTTATAAACTAGCGCTTGACCGCAATCCCGCCTGATGGTAAGCAGTGATGCGATCGTTGATGGTAAAGCGCGCTAGTTTATTAAGAGCCTATTCACTCTAGCCTTGAAGACGGTAATGTGACGGAAACGCCGTCGCTGGCAAATTGTTCCAGTCCCTCGATGTACGCGGTATAAAAGAGGAAGCGAAACGCTGGTGAGATTATCGCATAGCTTAAACTACAATCCAAGTTTAAAAGCAAAGTGTAAAATTTCATAGTATAATACAGTCGACCCATTCAGCTGACGAATTCATTATTTTGCAAAACAAAACCAACTAGTAAGATGAAGAAGAAACAATGGCGGTAATAAGTAAAAGTAATTGCAGAATTGTTTAAAAATAATTATGTTATGGCGGAACCTGGCAATGTTTTGTTGTGAAATTTGTGACAGGCTTTTAGCCGTACCTAATTATTTTTGTTTTATCAAGAATTTGGAACGGAAGTTTACTTTTATTGGTTAATGACAGAGCTACATGCAATCATGCAGTGTTGGGTTAAGCCGCTTGTTAGCGGTCAGCCCGTATCTAGGTCAACGAACTTTCCAAACTACAACAAATTACTTAAATTGTAGGGGTCGAGTTGCCCGATGTGGTTTTTTGATTTTAGACTAGCATATTAGGTAGTCGTGGTGGCCTAGTAGTTAAAACACCAGCCTCTCAAGTATGAGTGTGCGGGTTCGATTCTAGGTCAGGCAAGTCCTAATGTAAGTTTTCTTAAGTGATAATAATTGTACTTTCTAAGTATATCTTCGACACCAATGACTTATACAAGGTAAAGGAAAATATCTTCAGGCAACCTGGACTTTAGATCTGAAATCGCCAAGCAGTATTGAGCAAGAATGGTGATTACGCGCTCAAACCTTCTTTGTATGAGAGTAGCCTGTGCCCAGCAGTGAGATTGGGGAAAATTCGATCTAGTGGGAATATTGGGTTCTTCCCTTTTCTATAAGGATGAGTAAAGTTTATAATCTGTTACAAATTTGTTGTTTGAGAATCTGATTTCATCAAAGCATTTCTCGTACTCTGGGCGGGCAGAAAGGCATGTCAGATGTTTACTGACTAAAACCCAGCCATTTTTCTTCACTTGCCTGTGCACCAGGGGCCACAGTCTTTGTGGTCTCCGTCAGGAGTCCATTCCTCACCCTTTTAGGTTTTCTGTTTTAAATTTTTCTTAATACTGTTTTTTTTCATTTCTCCTTTTTAAATAAATTATAAACTAGTGCTTGACTGCAATCCCGCTTGATGGTAAGCAGTGACGCATTCGTTGATGGTAAAGCGTACTAGTTTATTAAGAGCCTATTACTGATAACCCACTTTTAATATATTATTTACTCGGCGACAAACTTTGCCCGAAAATCCCATGAGAATCGCATGATTTTTCAGGCATACTATGACAAATAAAAATGACACCGCATTAATGCAAGAATTTGTTATTGATGATGTGGATTCTGACGTTATATTAAAAATTCCTTACCACAAACCTAAACAACTTTCTTCCTAGAATTAATATCGATATCGTGAAAAAGTTTTATTATTAAAAAAGAAATCGTCGGTGTTTTTGGTTTTCTATATTCGAAATTCAAGTTATTTTTCTTTATACTGATTTTTTTTTCTTTCCTTATTTGTTGCATGATCAGCAATATAAGTCGTGTAACACGAAATGATTCGAAAATTTAGATACTTTTTGGCATTTCATAATAGAATGTAGGATTTGAAAAGCGAGAGAGAGAGCGAATCAGTGTTCTGCTCTTTAATTAAACGGCACTTCGGTTTCAATTTAAATATTTCACTCTGTATTTTTGATTTCGAAAACTAAATTATGAACATAAATTTCTCCAGTGGCGACTACGAACCGGAAGATGCAGCGTGTAGGCCACCGACAAGGTGGACCGACGACCTGGCGAAGATTGCGGAGCGTATTTCTTCACTTGGAAAGCGAAGAAATTCCAAAATTTAAGAAAATTTTACTTTGTAGGTAGTGTTTTTTTAAGTCTATCGTCGGCGTACATTAATTAATGCGCAAGCGGTGCGCGTCTCTGGTGCACAGAGCGCACGTCAGCGACAACTCCGTCCTCGCGATAATAGCCAACAGACTGGATTGCCTTCATCATCAACCTTTTTATCGTCCCACTGCTGGACATAGGTCTCCACTCATACAGAGAAGGATTTAGCGTAATCCCCACGCTTACTCAATGCGGGTTGGCGATTTCAGACTTAAAGTCCAGGTTTGCTCAAGATGTTTTCCTTCACCTTTTAATCAGTCATTGGTGTCCAAGATATACTGCGGGCGGTGAGCAGTGGGCAGCTCGTGGCCCAGTAAGGACCACCAAGCACGGATCGACGGCGCCTTGTGTTTCGCGCGCGCCTCAAAGACATGTCAGCACATCGTAAAGGGGTCCACGAAGTTCGATGCCTTCTGGTCCAGGATTGCGGGTTGGTTTAAAAAGAAACATTGGCCCTGGCGCACTGGCAAGTGAAGAAACACGGGTTGGTTTTAGTCAGTAAAAGTCTGAAACCACTCTGCTCAGAGCAGGAGAGGTTATTTGATGATTTTCCATCCAAAACAAAAAAGGGGTCTTTTAATTTAACGATGATCCACCTATTCTGATATATACCGTGGAGACGGTTTCATTTTTGATAAAAACTTTCATCTGTTTTCGAATGATATTGGTATATTTAAGAGCAATATTGATAGTATAAAATGCTCCCAATATTTCTTCGCTAAGTATTCTTTATGAGAACGAACCTTGGTATTGATTTCAGTATTATGTATTTTAATAATGAAATATTGAAACTACGAAATTGCAAATGAGGTTTACATTTCGTAACATCGGCATGATTTAAGTTTGTTTATGAGATTAGTTCACATTATTTATTTGTGGAAACCTCAATGATAATTTTGTTTATAGTATATTAGTAGTAGGATAGTAGAATTTATCCATTATTAAAAAAAAAATACCATTACTAATTGACTGCGAATCTGAACCAAGTATCATTTTGCCTTTAGGTTAATTTATTATTTTGATCCTATTTAGAACATGTAATCATTCACCTGTACAAGGCATGCCTTTTATTTATGTTCTGTAGTTTCCATACTCCCGGCAATTTTGAATTTGGAACTTGTGTTCTATATTCGAACGAAACGAGTATTTAAATTTTGAATTTCAAAACAGTTGAAAGTATTAGGATTAACGCTAGTGTGGACTGTGTTCTATATTCCAATGCGTTTATGTTTTGAATTCTAAAACAGTTGAAAGTATTAAGATTAATGCTAGTGTTAAAACTCAGCGTCAATTAGAATCTATTAGGTTGTGTGCGAAAATGAATCTTTCTAAAGAAAATGTTCGTGCAATAATTTTCTACAGGTTTAGAAGAGGCCTGACACAGCTTCTGTATTTTGAAGAGCTAACATCTATGATCAGTGATGAAGCCCCATGTCTACGGACTATCGAACACTGGTAATGCAATGTTAGACCCAACAACACGACCAACGATCTTGCGCCAGAGGGAGATTGATATGGAGACACTCCACGATCAAACTGCTATATTGTTAAATTCTATTTATCCATACTAATATTATAAATGCGAAAGTAACTCTGTCTGTCTGTCTGTCTGTCTGTTACGCTTTCCCGCTTAAACCTCTCAACCGATTTTGATGAAATTTGGCACATACAATCTTTAGACCCTGAGAAAGAACATAGGCTACTTTTTATCCCGGAAAAAATTGATGTTCCCGAGGGAAATCTAAAAAGCGCGATATAACCGACCTCCACGCGGGCGAAGCCGCGGGCGGAAAGCTAGTTCTATTATATAGCTTCGCTCTGTTAGCTTTTCATTTAAGTTTTAACAAAAATTCAATTGTAATTTCGTAATAGTGATATTTGTTCGCCGCTGAGGGCAATAAATAGATATCTCCACTTATTTGCCACGAGATTTGCACCTATTTTTGACTTCCAGACAAGAACCATTAAAAAAGTAATAAAAAATAAAATACACCAGTCTCCCTATATAAACTCCCCCTTTCACACTTTAAGTAATATGTACATAAAATCACAACTGATCTAACTTGAGGCACAGGAAAAAGGTTACAAAAAAAAGGCTTTTGTGAACTTTGTTCCCAGTTTCAATTCCGATCCCTTTTGTAAGGGTATTTTTAGAATTACGTAGTTCATTCATACTTTTGTTAAGACCAACTTAATTTGCGTGAAATAAAGTTACAGTCTATGTTAGAGTAATATTTTATGGAGGACGTTCTACCAATTGTTGGTGGTGAAATGTTTTTTTTTTTACAAATGTATAATTATCTTTTTTTGTAATTATAAACTAGTGCTTGACCAATCCCACCTGATGGTAAGCAGTGATGCAATCGTTGATGGTAAAGCGCGCTCTTTTAATAAGATCCTATTCAATATAATAAACTAAGTGAATAGGAAGGAAGATGCCAGTTGAGCGAGGTGATGCAATGTTAAACCCAACAACACGACCAATGTTGTTGCGCCAGAGTGAGATTCTTAGATCTGGAGACCTTCCACGACCAAACACCCGACACAACAAGATTTGGCGCATCGTACCCCGCACACTTCGCAATGCCCACTCAGACTCGTTCTCCGTAAACCTCCGACAAGACGGTTACACATTAAAGTTAAAATTATTTTAACTTTTTGTGAAGACAAGCGACATAGCTCTTCGAGTAGATAAAATGAAGTGGCAGTGGGCAGGGTACATTGCTCGTAGAACCGATGGCCGATGCCGTACCAGAAGACGCAGCGTAGGGAGGCCCCTACAAGGTGGACCGATGACCTGGTGAAGGTCGAGGGAAGCAGATGGATTCGAGCAGCACAAGACCGGTCATCGTGGAAAGTCTTGGGGGAGGCCTTTGTCCAGCAGTGGACATCTATAGGCTGAAGAAGAAGAAGAAGAAGTGAAGATAATGGATCTTATACGATACGGTTGGTGCAGTGTTTGAGCGAAGGACTGTTGCGTTGCATGTCGCAGATTCGATGATTCCCGCACGGAACAAAAATTGGTATGGCCTGCAGTTGGTTGTTTTTCTTTTTTTTTTATTCTCTTTATTTATAAGGGGTTTTTATCCACACGGATACGTCAACCCCATTGTACCTTATACTAAGTTTACAATCAATTAAAAATAAAAATAAAGTGTGTTTATATCACACAAAACAATTGTTATATACATTTAACACACAACAACACAATAACACAATATAACATAATAGGAGATGGAATCATTGCCTAGAGTTCTGAATTAAGACAGAAACTATGCATTTAGTCCTTTCTGATTTTGGGTAAGCCAAAATATTTAGGATAAGTCCAACATCCCACATGTTCAAATCAAACTCCCTAGCCAATGATTCCCTCTCGTCTTTGTTCTTAACACAATCCATCAGCAAATGTTGCACATCTTCAATCTTATTACATGTCTCACATTTAGGGGACAATGCCTTTTTCATTAGGAAAGGTGCTTGTTCCGGGTCCGAATGTTTGTGTATGTGTGTTTATATGTTTGTAAACGTACCCACGATACAGGAGAAACTCCTAGTATCGGGCGAAGTCTATTAACAAAAAAAAATGTACAATTAAATTATTCTATCAAAAAACGTAAAACAATTTAAAGAGCATAGTTGTTTTTCTAATCTACGGTAGTCAGACCAGCCCCCTAATCGGCGAACACATTTTTGTCAAATGATTGCGACTAGTTGGGATCGTTTGCACCGAACGGACCAATGGGCGGCCCGAACGATACCAACTGATCCCAACTAGTCGCAATCATTTGACAAAAATGTATTCGCCGATTAGGGGGCTGCACGCTAATTTTATATCAAACTAGTAGTATCAATTGAAATCATTTTGAGGCATATTGCTAATGCAATGCTCGAAAAATGTTTTTGATCAACAACGTAAATAACGCAATGAATGGCGTTGAATTGTCAAAATGATACCCATTGCTACTGATAGTGTGTTACGTAATTACCCTGCTGGAAAAGGATTGAACGTAATGTAATCACCACGCTTGCTAAATGCGAGTTGGCGAAGGTTTCTACAAGATGTTTTCCTTCACCTTATAAGCAGTCACTGGTGTCCAAGATATACTTAAAAAGACATATAACTTAGAAAAGTTGCATTGGTAAGTACCAATGTAACTTTTCTAAGTTATATGTCTTTTAAATTATAGGTCAGGCATGTGCCTGACCTAGCCTAGTTAAATCGTGGTGGCCTAGTGAAGTCGTGGCGGCCTACTGAAGTCGTGATGGCCTAGTGGTTAAAACACCAGCCTCTCAAATATGAATGCGCGGGTTCGATTCCAGGTCAGGCCAGTACCAATGTAACTTTTTTTAAGTTATATGTACTTTCTAAGTTTAACTTGAACACCAATGACTGAAGGTGAAGGAAAATATATTGAGGAAACCTGGACTTTGGGTCTGAAATCGCCAACCCGCATTGAGCAAGCGTGGTGATTACGCTCAATCCTTCTCTGTATGAGAGGAGATCTGTGCCCAGTAGTAGGACGATGAAAAAAAAAATGGTTGATGCTGATGATTGAGCGTGGACCATGGCAGCCGTTGGCGGTTATTCCAGCCAGCCCACCTCCCTCCAGAAGCCCATTAAGTCTCCTGGCTTGTTGAGAACATCAGTGTAAAATCTTGGTAGCCCTATGGTTTTACTTCTAATTTGGGTGTCGTCTGTACATTCGAAGAGTACATGAGCAACTGTCTCGTCACGCTCCGTGCAAGCTCTGCACAGAAGGCTGTCCATTTTGCCTATTGTCTGGAGATGTTTCCACTTAAACTACACCCTGATTGCTTAATACACTATTGCTATCAGTTGGATCATTGATATAGATATTGATACCATTGCTCCATATGTTCAAAAAATGTGTCTGTTCATCAAAGTAAATAACGCAATGAATGTTGATGAACTGTTAAAATGAAACCCATTGCTACTGAAAGTTAGTTACGCAATCACCCTAACATGGCGCAACAAAAGAATTGCGGAAAGGATTTGTTGGTGTGGCCTTTGCCCAGTAATGGGACAGTAATGGGATTCATCCCACATATAATTTATTTATTTTTTTCTCTATCTATATTTTTATCTTTATTTATTATAATACTTTTTTTTCTCTCTCTTAATTTTAATTTATTTGCACCTACCATGTTTGTCTCTGCATCACCTCAAGGTAGACTGGTAGAAAATTCCTAAGGCATTAAGTCCGCCATTGTGCTATGTTTTTACATAAAGTTTAAATAAATAAATAAAGGGCAATATTAAGGATTGTCTAAATATTGTTATTATTTATACCTAAAGTTGTTTATGTCAATACTGGGGAAAACACAAGGCAGATTAAATGTTATTACAGAACTTAAAAAACTATGAGGAGTCAGCCCTATCCGAGTTGTGAATGTGTTAGAAGATAATGAACGATTCAAGTTTTAACTGCACTTGTTATTCAGTTCAGTATCTCGGTATAAGTTTGCAGGTTTTGCTTAGAATAACATCCTAATATAAAATTAGTTTTATTTATCATTCTGAGCACTGCTTACCATCACTCATCAGGCAGTATTGCAGTCAAGCACTAGTTTATAATTAATAAAAAAAATAAATAAATATGCTATTTGTGCCATCATCATCATCAACCTATAGCAGTCTACTGCAGGAGATATGCCTAAGAGGCCTGTCCTTTCTTTCACGCTATTTTTTGATGAAAAAATATTTTTATGTAAGGCCAAACCTTGTAAGAAATAAGTATGTATAAAAAATCAGCACTCGCGACAATACGAAGAACCGATTCCGAGCCTGAATGTCTTTTAAAGTGAAAATTTCTTCAATATCATTGTGATTTGGAAGTCAATGAAACAAAAATACGACAATTAAAAGAGGCAGACACACAAATTCATAAGATTATAAGATTTAAAGTGGGAGCAAATGAGATAATAATATGTACATGCACAACTATATTGTACAATGCTTCTTGAAGGTTTCACATCCACTTTTTTTTTTAAATATACTTCCTAACACAGACTCGGTTTATCATAGATCCCTGCTGGTTATAACGTACATAACTTGTATGGTCAATAAGGTTATCTCATACTGCAATGCAAAAGCACTGTGAAATCCATAACCCTAATATTCCGCTTCTAATTGATCAGCTGATCCAAAATATTTTTCGGTTACCGATACCGAAATATCTTAATAACGTGTGTGTACTTGATGAAGATGGAAACAATCCCAAAGAATCAGCTTTGAAATGCTGCCAGACTTTTGGGTACGTTTTATATTAACAGTGATGTGGATGAATTTTTAATGCCCTTTAATAAATAAATTAAAGGGCATTCTTCATTTATATACTTATTTTTTTTTATTTTATTTTTTAGTTTGTAATTCACAAAACTGGTGTACAATCATGCATAGAAAAAAAAAACATAACGTAATACATCTGATTGACACCTACTAGATGTGAATCTAACATGCACAGGTAAAATAAACCACTTATGTGCTATTAATAAAAACTTAGAAATTGATAAAAATTTGAGAACAAAAATAAAACAAAATCTCAGAAACAAAACTAAAAATAATCATAACATTAAATTTTTGAGTTTAGCTTTCATTGAGGCTATAGAATCCACATCACCACTAATAGATTTGGCAAAAGAAAGCATGCGGCTTATGGGAGAAGAGTTGCTTACATTAGTTCGACTGTGAGGCAGGGCGAATGTTCTTCGGTTAATTAAGCGGCTACCACTACGAGGGACGCTGATTTTTACTTCTTCTAATATTTTGGCAGAATCTACAAAACCATTGAGCAATTTAAACAAAAACATAAAATCCAAATATTTCCTACGTGCGCTTAGAGATGTAGTTTTATAATGTCTCAATCTGGAGTCGTACGAGCTTAGACTACGACATCTGTTATCAGAATAACATAAATGATACAGAAACCTTTTTTGGACTCGTTCGATTCTATCTGAATGTACCCGATAAAGCAGGTTCCATACCGTTGTGCGGGACAAGATGGCCGCGCATAGTTTGTTTCTAGCGGACTGTAATTATTTTAGGTGCGGTGCCGGGGAGCCTGCCAGGAGTTGGGAATGATACTCTTTCTTGTTGTTCACACCGTTCATTGTTATCACAAGACAGATAGCTTCTTATAATCACTTACAGCACTAATCGAATGGACGCGTGCGTTTCGGTTGAAGGTCCGCAGTAAGAGAGCGAAATTATGCAATGTCAAAATGGAACGAGACGGCAACGCAAGTCAAAGACAACATTTTTATACTTTTTAATTTTATATCGGCCTTGGTAGGACGATCCTTTTATGTTGTTCTCAACAACCGTACTGCAATATTCGAGAATACTGCGAATAACGCTATTATAAATGGAAATAGTCAGGGCAGGTTCTCTAAAAATTTTCATTTCCCTGACGATGAAACCTGACAATTTAGATGCTTTATTAATAATTTGATCGTAATGACTCCTAAAATTTAAACTACTGTCTACTAAAATACCAAGGTAGGTATCTAATTGTATTAACTTCTTGGAGCGGGCTGTTATTAATCGTGTAGCAAACCTGACGTATTTTCTTTTTCCGACTAAACTTAATGAAGTAACACTTATTTACACATATTATTTTACACACTAATTGAATACGTTATTTAAATCTTTCTGATGCTGACAAGAAGCTTATTGACATGATTATTTTAAAACGTTAAACTTTTTAAATTATATGTATAAATATATATTCTTTGTAAATAGTAAAAAGTATATAATAAACTAAATATCGCTTATAAAACATATTATTTTACACACTAATTGAATACGTTATTTAAATCTTTCTGATGCTGACAAGAAGCTTATTGACACGATTATTTTAAAACGTTAAACTTTTTAAATTATATGTATAAATATATATTCTTTGTAAATAGTAAAAAGTATATAATAAACTAAATATCGATTATAAATTAGGTTAATGATAAATCTTAAATTCCATCTGTGATTTTTCAATAAGAATTTAATATTGTTATCCAAATAATAAATCATTGGGAAAAGAAGTAATGCACTGTTTCAAGTGCTTTCTTTTTTTATTGACTATTTTCATCGGTTACATAAATACAGATAAAATATATTACTAAAATATGTTTTAACAATGTAATAACTCGTTAAAGGGAATTATTAATACTTTCAACTGTATTTGGATCAAATTTTCTTCTGTATTTAGGTAGGTACAGTAAGAATTCAACATGCACAGGGTTTGTTAATACTTTCATCAGACAGTTTGCGAACAAGCTATACAACATAAGTTTTCGTTTATGCGAAACTCGAAACACGTGTCCAGTATTTTTAAGTTAAGAATATATGTATAAAATTTCAAAAAGATAATATAATGAAACTCCACCAAGTTATGAGCTTGCTTGGTCAAAGGTCCGGACGTTGACCTCTGGCGTTAGCTTTGGCACGGGGCGCAAGTACTATAATCTATCGTAACCGCTCGGTAACCACTCTGCGGTCTCACTCTAAATGTATTTGGGAAAAAATATAACATGGTGTAAAAATAATTGTAATCGATTCAGTTGCTTATTCTGAACAAAATATTTTCAGGTTTAGCATAAACAAAAAATAACGTTGTATAGGTGAATACATTTTTTTTAATAGTTATATAATAGCTAGTGCTTGACTGTTATCCCGCCTGATGGTAAGCAGTGATGCAATCGTTGCTGGTAAAGTGCACTAGCTTATTAAGCCTATTCACTCAAAAAAACTGAGTGAATAGGAAGGAAGACGGCAGTTGAGCGAGGTGATGCAATGTTTAACCCAACAACACGACCAACGATGCTGCGCCAGAGGATGATTTGGAGACCCTCCACGACCAAACTCCCGACACAACAACATTAGGCACATCGTATCGCACACATCGCAACACAACTGCTCAGACCCGTCCACCGTACGACTTCACCAGACCTCATGCCGGAACACAAACACATATTGGCAAAAACAAAATGTATAGACGTTGTAAAAATAAGTCAGAAATTCTCATGTACACACATATGTTGCAAAGAAAAGTCTCTTAGTTTTAACTTAATGATTTCTAATTAGTGAAAGAAGTATATGCTTACCTTTATGATCTTCGTGTTTAGGAGAAATCGCACCAAACTTTGGTACCTAGAACAAATTAGTCAGACGTCAATATTATCATACGGATAAAATTACATTTTATTATATACAGTTACATTATTTTAACTGGAGTATCATAATTTCACAATAATGCACATACTTTTAATAATTAACACAATTCACAGACACTAGACACACTATAATACCATTCCACTAGATACAAATTATTTAAAATAATTATCAAAGACAAAAATTTCTTATCTGTGATAACTGTGCGCAGAGACAACACAACTTTTTTTTTCGTTCCGCCAACCCGCGTGTATCGATGGCGCGGAACGGAATGATGCTATGTTAGATACCTTGTACAATTATTTGTATTGTTCTCATATTTATTGTTTTACACTCGCGTGCACTCATTGCAGTATAAGACTTATCTACATATGTCAACTCACACTTCTAGTGCTATTTTTGTTTTAGATGGGAAATCATCAAATGACACACAAAAACCAAAGACACCATGACCGACATGTATATTCGTTTTTGCCACCGACTTTGAAAAGAGTTTTTTTTTTAATGCATTTTGTCTAAAGACTACATTGCGCCGAGGCGACACCGAGATTCACTTGGCGTGACGATTAGGCCCGTTTGTGATTGGCCGGAGAAGGCACAGCACTAAGAAAAGCGCAGAAATATCTCAGAGACCTCCTTTGCCCAGTTGTAGGAAATATGAGTCAATGAAAAATATTTCTTTTTTAAGTAATTATAAACTAGTGCTTGACTGCAATCCCGCTTGATGGTAAGCAGTGATGCAATCGTTGATGGTAAAGCGCACTAGTTTATTAAGCCTATTCACTTAAAAAACTAACGAATAGGAAGGATGACGGCAGTTGAGCGAGGTGATGCAATGTTAAACCCAAGACCAACACGACCAAACGAAGCTGCGCTAGAGAAAGATTGATCTGGAGACTCTCCACGACCAAACTCCCGACACAACAACATTTGGCGCATCATACCCCCCACACATCGCAACACAACTGCTCAGACCCGTCCTTCGTACGGCTTCAACAGACATCATGCCGGAACACGACGAATCGCTAGGCGGCAAGACTTTGTCTGGTGGGTGGTAACTTCTGCCGGCAGCCGATGTTATGAAATGAAATGAAATCGTTTATTAAGCAAGTAGGATCACTGATCACTTTTACACGTCATGTTTATTTTATTTTTTTAACTAGATGAAGCCGGCATTTCCTAACTGACTACCTCTGAGAAGAAATAGCCAAAACAAACTCAGGGATCATCGGCTTTTTTCAAGTCGAGACATTAAAAATGAAAATGTTTACAATAATTTACCTTATAACTACGCATATTGCTTAATAACAATGCTTAACAGAGCGAGCAGCTCAGTCCCAAGCATTTTTGTCTTCTAAATAATCTGTGATTTTATAATACCCCTTTTTACAAAGTTTGGCCTTTATATGGTTCTTAAATCGTTTAATGGGTATGTTTCGAATGTCTATGGGAAGCTTGTTGTAAAAGTGTATGTACATTGACCCATGAACGAGTTGCCTACTCTGTGGAGACGAGTGTGATGTACAGCAAGATTGTGTTTGTTCCTGGTATTTATAGTGGTGGTTATGGCCAACCACCGAGAAATATGTATAATAACTTTCTATTTTCAATTCTTTATTTATATAATTGTTGTGTGAAATATGCTTGCACAAATTCTCAAGCCTACTGACCTGGAAATTACTTAATGTGTTCAGGAATAATGAATGAAGTTTTCGCTCGTTATAATTCCCTCGTATAGGCAGAGTTTAGTCATTAGTATGCAAGCAGTGCGCTTGTGATAAAGTTAGGGTGCCTTCATATTGGAACCATTTCTCCAATGTAATGTAAAATGAAAATAAACCGTGTTTTGAAGACAGTTTGTCTTTGTAGTATTTTTCTTTCAACTATCACTTATTCAATACTCCACATATTATAATCATCATAAACCTTTTTATCGTCCCACTGCTGGGCACAGGTCTCCTCTCATACAGAGAAGGATTGAGCGTAATCACCACGCTTGCTCAATGCGGGTTGGCGATTTCAGACTGATAAAGTCCAGGTTTCCTCAAGATGTTTTCCTTCATCTTCAGTCATTAGTGTCCAAGATACACTTAGAAAGTACGTATAACTTTAAAAAAGTTACATTGGTATTTGCCTGACCTGGAATCGAACCCGCGCACTCATACTCGAGAGGGTGGTGTTTTAACCACTAGGCCACCACGACTTCAGATATTATAGTAAACTAGCTGTGCCCCGCGGTTTCATATAGATAAGGCTTCGAACCGAAAGAACTCGGTTGATATAAAATAAGCGCCTGTTAAAACAATGGGAGCAATATATACGTCCGCGTTTGATCCCGTTTTTGCAACATTTTTTATTCCTGCTCTGCTCCTATTCGTCATAGCGGGATGTTTTATAGCCTATGTCCTTTCTCGGGCTCTAGACTATCTGTGTACCAAATTTCATTACAATCGGCTCAGTAGTATTGGCGTGAAAGTCGGACAGACAGACAGACAGACAGACAGAGATACTTTCGCATTTATAATAATAGTATGGATTGTGTAAAATAACAGTGATATTCTAGTTCTAGCTATAACGTATTGTAGATACAGAAACTACTGTAATGATCTTCTAAAACGTCTCAAGCGTAACTTCTTTAGAAATGAGCTCGATAAAAATGCTAAAAACCCTAAGAAAAAATGGCAAATAATAAACAACGTTGCCAATCGTGACACCAAAAAATCAACATCGACAGAACTCCTCAAAATTAAGGACTCCCCCAAGCTAGCTTTAGAAGAAATTAACCTTTATTTTACTAGTATAGCTAAAGAATTGGCAAGCAAAGTAACTCCATGTTCGCAGCCTATTGAGGAACCCTCAAATCCACCTGTTAACTCTATGGTTATATTGGAAACAACTGAACGGGAAGTTGAGTCTATAATTATGAACTTAAAGCTTGATTGTTCTGTGGGATGGGATGGAATTTCGACAAAATTAATTAAAATGACGAAAGACATTATTGTCCCACTTGTAACCCATATAGCCAACATTTCTATACGTTCTGGTGTCTTTCCTAATGCATTTAAAATATCCGTTGTCCATCCTATTCATAAAGCAGGAAGCAGAGACTGTATCAGCAATTACCGCCCCATCTGCATATTGCCCATACTGTCCAAAGTTTTGGAAAAGATTTTTAATAAGAGATTATTGTCATTCCTTGAGAAACAGTCAATTTTGTCCCCTAAGCAATTTGGATTTAGAGTGGGCAGATCGACGGCCCAGGCAGTTAATGAACTTACCAACCTTGTGGCTTCTCACATCGATAATAAATTTAAATGCATTGGAGTCTTCCTAGACCTGGCCAAGGCCTTTGATACAGTCTCTGTTCCTATCCTAATTAACAAGATGGAAAAAATTGGTATCAGGGGTAAGGCGCTCGATTTATTTAAAGATTACTTGAGTAATAGATCTCAGCGAGTAGTGATTAATGGTTTGTTAAGCTCGGATGCCCAAATAACAATTGGTGTTCCGCAAGGTAGCGTCCTTGGTCCAACGCTGTTTCTAATTTATATCAACAGCCTATGTCAAATTACTACAAAAAATTGCAATATATTTATGTTTGCTGATGACACAGCATTAGTCTTTCATGGTACGACATGGGCTGAAGTAAAGTATTATACTGAAATAGGGCTTCAAAAAACAGCTAGTTGGCTTACTCATAATTTACTTACGCTTAACATCTCAAAAACTAAATTTATGACATTTGCTAATACACAACATTCACTTAAAAATATAACTAACTATAAAATTCAAATCCACACTTGCCAAAACATCGGTTGTCAGACATGCGATTGTAGCTACTTGGATAGGGCTAAAGTAGTGAAATATCTTGGGATTCTTATTGATGAAAGATTGACGTGGTGTCCATATATAGACCTGTTATCAGGGAGAACAAGAAAGTTAATTTATGTCTTCAAAAAACTTGGCACGTTGCTAATACCGCTCTACTCAAGTCAATTTATTTTGCGCTAGCCCAATCTATCCTGTCATACTGCATAACCTCCTGGGGTGGAGCACGAAAAACCCATATGCTTAAACTAGAGCGTGCCCAGCGAGCACTATTAAAGGTCATGACATTTAAACCTTTTAGATACCCAACAATTGATCTCTATTCGGAATGTGATGTTCTTACGGTCCGTCAGTTATTTGTAAAAGAAACGGTGATGTCCCAGCATCATAAAGTTAAATACCATAGTGACTTAACTACGGCTAGCACAAGACGTGCATACAGAGTATGTCCTACGATACCATTTAAAACATCATTCATAGAAAAATTTCAATGCTACCTTGGACCAATGCTCTATAACAAAATAAATAAAATTATTAAAATGTTTTCATTAAATCACTATTCCTGCAAAAAAATTCTAATGTTGTGGTTAAAATCGCAAAGTTATGAAGACATCGAAAACCTGTTTTTAAACCCAAAGTAATACCCATATTTTTAGACTAAGTAAAAAATTATTCTAATTGAATCACCATCATTTATCCAACTTAAAAATAACATAAACATTTAATATTGAGGAAGTAATAGATCTTCAATGTTGTGTGTCATCAACTATTAAAACACAAATCTCCATCAAAAAAGGAAGCAATCCAATTTTTCCCTAAGTTCAAACTTTATGTGTGATTATTTGAAAAGTAATTCAATGAAGGTACTCGGTAAAGATAACGAACTGTTTATTTTTCCTTGTGGCTTATGTTTACCTCCATTTTAAACCTAAATTAAATTTTGTATTAATAACCTAATTATTTTTAGCGCACATGTTCTTTTGCATTTGTATTTAATGTACACTAACGTCTATGATACAGGCTCGGCCTAGTTTAGACGTTAGGGCTCACTTTGATTGTTTGTAACGTAATTCCTTTAATATATTTCGTAGGTTATAATTTGTAATTTCTTTTCAATAAAACATTTTTATTATTTATTTATTATTATTATAAACGTGAAACACATCTTGTAGAAAATAAGATAAATGGTTACGATATTTGTAATATTATCCGAGGGGATTGGCGCTGATAACTAAAACACAGGCCTTGCCTAGATCGGCTACAGATGCTTAACTCTTTTGTGCTCAAAACTAGCCTATTTTTACATGCTCTTTACATGCTTTTTATTAGCTTCACTTGCATGTTTGTTTGCTTGCTTGTTTGTTTGTTTGTCCGTCTCTAACTCTTTGGACTACGAGTGAGCGTCTCATTACTGTAAAATGTCCCACAGTTTTCAATAAGTTCGTGCGTTCATTTATAAAAAAAAAGAATACCGAACTAAAAAGTTGTAAATAAATATAGTTTAAAAAACTAAAAACAACATGCTTTTAAAAAATATCACACTAAAAAGTTAATTTTTTTTAGTTTTTTAAACTATATTTTTGTTTGTAAAATATGTTTGTATTCTCTTTCAAATAAATAAATCTTATAATTATGTTAGTATTAGTTAGTTTTCATTGACGATGGATGCGGGCAGCACGAGACCGGTCATTGTGTGCCAAGCCTTGGGGAGGTTTTTGTCCAGCAGTGGACCTCTATAGGCTAAAGAAGAAGAAGACGATCGTTGTTTTTTTTTTCATGCCATCAAACTGGCAATTCATATATTAAAACTTTTTTTACAAAAAAAAACAACCGACTTCCAAAAATTTTTTTGTAAAAAGTTTTTATTTTACATTTCTTAGTAGGGTAAAGTAGGTAGGTACTCTGTATTCAGTTGCATCCGGTCAGACCGGAAGCTGACGCAAATATAGTTAGGAAACGACGAAATTTTATTTACTTTAATTTTTACCCGTAATTTTGAAGAATTCCTCGACTGACTATGGTCTTCATCATCAGATTTACTGCAGACCATTATTTTAACCCAATGGGTGTAAAATTCTCATCAATATAGATTAATTAAGTCCAAACACAAAGTAGCTACTGTAAACCGTTGATTAGTTCCCGGAACTGGCCTTAGTTTTCATCATCAGAGCACTTATAATAATAATAATAATAATTCATTTATTTCAAATTACTCCATATTTGTTAGTACAATTTTGAACTTATAAACTAGTGTTAGTAATGCAAAAAATATTACAAAGTTACATTTTTATCAGTATGTGGCGGATCGAGTGGAATCCCGGATGATGGTGGAAAATCGCTATAAGACTGCGTGCAGTCTTATCCAGCGAGCCAGCATCGGAGAGTCCCATCGGGTGTGAAGTTCTTATCAATACAAATTAATCAGGCCCAAACACAAGGTAGCTGCTGTGAATTGTTGAGGAGTTCCTTCGGCTCCATCATCAGATCTACTCTAGACCTTTATTAAATTGTAATACTTTAAAATACTTAATGAAAATACTAAGAAATACACCAGTCGCCCCTACGATTTTTGAAAGTTCCCCTTGATTTCTCTGGTCTTTCATCATCAGATCCTGATGTCCTTATCATGGGACCACCTTGGAAATATCTTCTTTTAAACAAAAAAAGAATTATCAAAATCGGTTTATGAACGACGAAGTTATCCGCGAACAACAAAAAAAAAACCATATGTATATAGAATGTCGAATTGAGAAACCTCCTCCTTTTTGAAGTCGGTTAAAAAGAACATTCAGAGTCCGGTCTCATTCTCGATCTGTCGATATTTCATTCTAGATCTAATATTTGAAATTGACAGCCTCCGTGGCGTAGCGGTAGCGGACGCGGCCGCTGCGCAAGGTGGCGCGGGTTCGATCCCCGCACAGTGCAAGTATTTGTATGCATCAATATGAATATTTGTACTGGTCTGGTCGTGCCTCGGAAAGCACGTTAAGCCGTTGGTCCCGGTTGCCCTACGAACATCTAGTGGCAGTCGTTACGGGTTGTTGGAGCCCTCAAAAGTCCTACAATTTGTCTAACTGCAATGCTTCGATGTCGCCTTCGGGTTGTGGAGGTCAGACGGCAGTCGCTTCATAGAAAATGTCGAAGCTTAGCCATATCAGCAGTTGGACTGGTAAGACGAACCCCAGACTCCAAAGCTGAAAAGGCTTCGGATGCGACTGGGATTAACGCTGGGATGATGATGATGATCTAATATTTGAAATTGGAATCAGCATTCAACTGTAATCTTTAGCAGATTTACGTGCGGATATTGACCAATTCCATTCATGTGTAGAATCTATCTCTAAAAATGTTTAATGCTTTGTTCAGTGGCGTTTGAGGTTTGAGCTTTTTAGTTTCTGCTCACCTTTTGGTAAAGCTTCACGGAAAACATCTAAGTTTAGCTAAAATCAGCAGTTAAACTGGTAAAGCGGACCCTAGACTCCAAAGCTGAAAGAAAGCTTCCGATGCGACTGGGATTAACGCTGAGATGATGATGTTTTGGTAAAGATCATTTCAAACAGCTTTCCTCTTTGCATTCATCTGGTGTATTAAATATCTTCCTGATCAACCTTCCGGATAAACTCTCATTACGGGGGAACTGGAGAGGGTGGGGTTTTAGGAGAATTATTATACTTATTTGAAACATAACTTTTCAATCCTGTAGTTCCCGAAAGGATAAGCAAAGTTGTGTATATACCTATATATTGCAGTACGTAGGGACCAGAAGAGTGCGACCAAATTCAATAGTGTGGGACAGACCATTAAACGTTCAGTTTTATGGTTAACATTCCCTATGGTACCCATATCGTAATCTCATAAAAAATATCAACTGTTCCATACAAAACTTCGATAAGTATTCGACCCAAACGTTGAAGCAAAAATTTATTGGAATGAAGTTTTTTAACACGGCTCACGGTAAACTCGGAGAAATCATTGGTTCTCATTAATTACGATGGATGCTAAAGCCTATAGCGAGATGTCCAATCAATGTTCGACTCCCGAACGGAACAAATATTTGGATGGTCAATAGGTAGTTGTTCTGAGTCTGGCTGTTTGTGTATGTGACTTTATATGTATTTATGCACACCTACGATACAGGAGAAATTAGAAGAGTATGGCAACATTTTAAATAAAACCATGATCACGGTAACTTTTTGACATCATCTAAGAGTTTTTATATATTTATATTTTTAACCCAGAACGGTCTCCAAAGCCTGGAGCACAGGCGTAGATTAGTCAGCCTTTCGGTATTCTATAGGATGCATTTTGGCGAGTGTGCCCTTGGGAATTGCATGATTTAATTCCCCCATCTCCGTTCCACCATCGGACGACACATCGTATGGCGAGTTTCCACCTTTACGTTGTTAACACCACTAGGATCCGGACGAAGCGTTTCGCTTCCTCTTTTATACCGCTTATTTTTTTTTTTAAATTGTAATAAACTAGTGCTTGACTGCAATCCCGCCTGATGGTAAGCAGTGATGCAATCGTTGATAGTAAAGCGCGCTAGTTTATTAAGCCTATTCACTTAAAAAAACTTAGGAATAGGAAGGATGACGACATGGTTGTGGGTGGGATGAGCGTGGTGATGCAATGTTAAACCCAACAACACGAGCAACGGTGCTGCGCTAGAGGGAGATTGATCTGGAGTCGCTCCACGACCAACCTTCCGATACAACAGCATTTGACGCTTCGTACCAGGCACACATCGCAACACTGCTCAGACCCATCCGTACGGCTTCACCAGACATCGCGATATCTACCGGACGATGCATCGTACCGGAAAACGACGAATCGCTTGGCGGCAAGACTTTGTCTGGTTGGTGGTAACTTCTGTCGGCAGCCGATGTTATGGCCTACCACCGAGAAGAGTAAGAGTGAATAGGTTCTTAATAAACTAGCTTTACCATCAACGATTGCATTACTACTTACCATCAGGCGGGATTGCGGTGAAGCACTAGTTGATGATTTAGTATATTAAAAGAAAAATATATGTTTAAATTTCTTTTGTCTGTTGTGCTTATCTTGTCATCAGAATGTGTCTAAATACATTTGATAATTACCTATTATACTTTTCTGAGTGCGTGGGAGTATCGTCTAAGGAACTTTGTTCCTGACGAGGAACCCCCGAGCGTACATGTTTTGTTCTCGCAACTTCGATGGTTCTATAGACAAAGTTTTTCAGTTTTATAGTCTGTACCATGTTCTTATACAATATGTAAAGAAAACCCCGTCCGATCTTATAGGATAATTAAGGTTAGGTAAGTATCATCATCAAGCTTTTTTATCGTCCCACTGCTGGGCACAGGTCTCCTCTCATACAGAGAAGGATTGAGCGTAATCACCACGCTTGCTCAATGCGGGTTGGCGATTTCAGACTTAAGTCCAGGTTTCCTCAAGATTTTTTTCCTTCACCTTCAGTCATTGCTTTCCAAGATATACTTACTTAGAAAGTACACATAACTTTAGAAAACTTACATTGGTACTTGCCTGACCTGGAATCGAACCCGCGCACTCATACTTACTTGAGAGGCTGGTGTTTTAACCACTAGGCCACCACGTCATAGGTCAATCATCATAGTAATAATACTAATGAATTTCGAAATAATCTTTTTTTTCCGCGAATTAATTCCAACTTCCCCAAAATATTGTATTTTTTTAAAAAGTGGCAACACCGTTTTATTATGATTTATTATGAGTGCTGTATTATTATGAGTGATGCGACCACGTGCTGCGTGCCCTGTCCCCCTTCACCCGTGCATGTATGCCTACCGTGTTGCCTACCGCACATGTATTAAGTTACCTCGCATTTTCAAAATAATATTTATTTTTTTAGGGGGATTTCTTTTTAGTTTAACCTTACCTTCACAGATCGGTCAGGGTTTTCTTTACATCCATACTATATTATTAATGCGAAAGTATCTTTGTCTGTCTGTCTGTCCGTCCGGCTTTCACGACTAAACTACTGAACCGATTGTAATGAAATTTGGTACACAAGTAGTCGAGAGCCTGAGAAAGGACATAGGCTATTAAGCATCCTTCTTTGACCAATAGCAGCAAAGCAGTAACAAAAAATGTTGGGAAAATGGGAGCGAACGCGGTCGTTCATATTTCTCCCATCACAGAAATCGTAATTGACGTAAAAGGCGCTTATTTTAGATCAACTGAGCTCCGCGCGCTGTAATCGGAAGTCCACGCGGACGGAGTCGCAGCCAACAGCTAGTATATAAGCACACAAGAGATATTGTTTTATTTCTAAATTGTTAGCGTAATATTTTAACACGTGGAATAGGTCTCATAATGAATATTATTCTACCATTTATGTCACTATGTTTCGTCTACAGTTTCAGTAAAAGTTAAGTTACAAATTGGATTTGAAGAATATAAAAAAAAAATGTCATTCTATTTAATTGGTGAGGTAATATTCGTCGTGTTCCGATATTAATCAAAATCAAATTAAGTCATTTATTCAAATTAGGCTAAGCATCATCACTTTTTGAACGTCAATATTTGGTACATAAGACAGTCCTTCAAAACGCCCACCCATCGAGGGTCATTCATAATATCTGATCATCTATCATGTGAAGCCGTATTTAGGACGGGTCTGAGCAGTTGTGTTATGGTGTGCCGGGTACGATGCGCCAAATGTTCTAGTATCGGGAGTTTGGTCGTGGCGGGTCTCCAGATGAATCTCGCTCTAGCGCAGCATCATTAGTCGTATTGCTGGGTATAACATTGCATCACCTCGCTCAACTGCCGCCCTCCTTCCTATTCACTTGTTTTTTTTCTTCTTCTCTCAATAACTTAGCGCGCTTTACCATCAACGATTGCATCAGTGCTTACCATCAGGCGGGATTGCGGTCAAGCACTACTAGCTCACAATTATCTTTAAATACATGTATGAATATATTAATTGTAATTATTAACAAATACTACTCAATACGTCAATTATCAACAAATATATTTTTCTCAAGTCAACACAACAACACTACAAGTCGTGGTGGCCTAGTGGTTAAAACACCAGCCTCTCAAGTATGAGGGCGCGGGTTCGATTCCAGGTCAGTCAAGTACCAATGTAACTTTTCTAAAGTTATATGTACTTTCTAAGTATATCTTGGACACCAATGACTGAAGGTGAAGGAAAACATCTTGAGGAACCTGGACTTTAAGTCTGAAATCGCCAACCCGCATTGAGCAAGCGTGGTGATTACACTCAATCCTTCTCTGTATGAGAGGAGACCTGTGCCCAGCAGTGGGACGATAAAAAGATTGATGATGGTGATGATATTTTTCTCTGTTAGAAACACTGTAGTACATTTTATCTATCAAGAATGTACAGATAATAGCACATCAAGCTACTGCTTTCTATCAGATTTCTTTATTAGATTTTCAACTGCATATGTAAAGCATTATGGCCCAAGGTTTATTGGAAATATTTAACAGTTTCGAGTAACTTGACCTGCTGTCACCCATACATAGTGCAAACTTTCATCATCATCGTCAACCTTTTATTGTCCCACTGCTGGGTACAGGTCTCTTCTCATACAGAGAAGGATTGAGCGTAATCACCACGCTTGCTCAATGCGGGTTGGCGATTTCAGACTTTAGTCCAGGTTTCCTCAAGATGTTTTCCTTCACCTTCAGTCATTGGTGTCCAAGATATACTTAGAAAGTACATATAACTTTAGAAAAGTTACATTGGTACTTGCCTGACCTGGAATCGAACCCGCGCACTCATACTTGAGAGGCTGGTGTTTTGACCACTAGACCACCACGACATACGTCCATACATAGTGCAAACTTTAACTTCAGTTAATAGGTAGGTATTTAATATCTACAGGATCCGACTCTGGGCTCTAATTTAAATATTCATACCAAGAAATTAAAAAGATTATTATATCTTGAAAAATTACCCAAAAAAATCTACGTTGAAACATCAACACTGGAAACAAAAGGTATAAATGTTCAGGTACACGAAAGAAAATTTATTGGCTACTTAAGCTCGAGTAATCAAGTTTGTTGGTGTTATTAAGAAAGTTTCGCATTCCTGAATGAATAAATAATTACGTGATGTAAATGGAAATATTTTGGTAGAAATTATAGAGAGTTCCTTCAGGTGTTGACATACCGTGTGATTGGTATTAATGAGGAAGCGCTAGGGAAGCTTAATTAAAATAATAATTACAACGTTAGAACTGCCTTATCTTTGATGTACATTAAACCCTCATCGAAGTGCCATTCTGCCACCACCTTACCGTGCAAACTTGGGTGATGGGAGGGTAGAGAAAGCTGTCATTCCAAGTAATGCTGGAGACTGATACTTTTTTTTTTAAAAAAAAAAAAAAGATAGACGCTCTAGAAATGTGGTGTTGGAGAAGAATGCTTGGGGTATCATGCACCGAGTTTAGAACAAACGTTTTTATACTTCAAGAGCTCGGTATCCAACAGCGTCTTTCAGAATAAGGCCTCTGCCTTGAATCTTGCGGGCAGCGGGGCGGCGGCGGCGGCGGTGAGTGAGCGGCAGGATCAAACAGACCGGTTCTCGTAACAGCGGCGTGGCAGCGGGGCGATGGCGGGCAGCGAGCGGGGTACTTTTCGCGCTCGAATCTTGCGGGCAGTGGGCGGGCAGCGAGCGGTGTACTTTAAGTCAAGCGGTGATCGAGCGTTAGGAATAAATTTGAATCAAAAAGATGTTGCCGCCATTGTTCAGACATTTATTTCGCGAATAAAACAAATATCTCGTCGACACAACCGTGACTACAGCACTACACGGCTATAGTGACGTGCGATCTGCCCGCTAGTTTCGAGAACGGGTCTTCGATGCCCGCCCTGCTGCCGTGCTGCCACCGGCACCGCACCGCTGCACGCAAGATTCGAGGCAGAGGCCTTAGTACAGTCCCGTATACCTATTCGGATTTTAAGGTCACGTGTCAAGGCGCAATAATAACTCCATAGTTTGGTCAGTGGAACAGATCTCGTGGAAGGTCACCGAAGAGGTGGACCGACCAAATGAAGTCAATAGTTAATGAATGCGCCAGACTGTCGTCCAAAAGGGATAGATGGAGATAGTGCGGCGTGTGACATCAACGTCTAGAATTCAGTCATAGTGACCACGACCGCTCTGTTAAGAGCGAAACGAAGAAGAAGTCAATATTATGTATCGAAAAGCTAAAAAACTGGTGGAACGTTGCACACTTGTAACATTTTTTTTTTTTTTTGTTTTCTGTGAACATTTGTGTCCTTCTTATCCTCAGTCATATAGCCTTATTTTCTGCTTTGAATATGGCATTATCTGTATTTACTGCTTCTACAATTTTGAAAGAAAATATATTTATTTGCGGTAAACAGGACTGGAACAGTTTGCTTGCGGCGGTTCCCGTGAGATTACAATTTAATGTCTACAGAGGTAGAGTGAACAGGATCATAATCAACTAGTACCCTCATCCGGGTCGCGGTTAAACACTAGTTTATAAAATAACAAAAACATGAAAAAACAAGTAAGGGAGAAAAAATGTAACATAATATTCACGAAGTTTCTCTGCGTGATCGAATCAGAAATGAGGAGATCCGCAGAAGAACTAAAGTCACCGGCATAGCTCTGCGAGTCGCTAAACTTAAGTGGCAGTGGGCAGGGCACATTGCTCGTAAAACCGATGGCCGATGGGGCAGCAAGGTTCTGGAGTGGCGGCCACGTACTGGAAGACGCAGCGTAGGGAGACCCCCAACAAGGTGGACCGATGACCTGGTGAAGGTCACGGGAAGCCGATGGATGCGGGCAGCACAAGACCGGTCATCGTGGAAAGCCTTGGGGGAGGCCTTTGTCCAGCAGTGGACATCTATGGGCTGAGGAAGAAGAAGAAGAAGAATATTCACGAAAAAACGGCCATTGCTCAGCATAATGCTAAGATCCTAGAGGAGACAGCGGCTCAATCATAAACTAGTGCTTGACCGCAATCCCACCTGATGGTAAGCAATGATGCAATTATTGAATATAAAGCGTGCCAGTTTATTAAGAGCCTATCCACTTTAACATTAAAGACATTTGAATGGTGTTCACACGGAAACACCGCCGCTGAAAAATTGTTTCAGTTCCTACATGTATGCGGTATAAAAGACGTGGTGGTGAGGTGGCGAGGCCCGGATCGTGGTGGTGTCAAAAACGTAAGTCGTTCGTTCGATTATGGAACGGATATGGAGGAATTAAGTCATGCAATTAACGTGCACGCTCTCCAAAATACAGCCTATAGAAGACTGACAGGTTGGCTACTCTTCCCTTGTGCTCCAGGCGAATGATGTTTTAAATTAGAAGATTAGTTAATCATTGGCAAGGAAGATTTTTTAAGCTATTGCCTAGCTTCTATCGCGGGCTTTGGGCGTGGAGACCGAATCCAAAAATTCCGTAACGAAAATAACCTAACAACACAACAATTAATACTTTTAGCGGTGTAAACCGGTTCGCAGGACTATAAGGAAAACCGTAGTTATATTCTTATTAAGACCTTTTTCATTCTACAAAAGAAGTAATGCGCTTTCACGCTGCCTGGCTACATTCTAGCGATTACAGATTACGTTTTCCTCCAAGAATACCGAGCTTATAATATGCTTATATTATAAGCCAGAATTATATGGTTGAGCAAAACAAAAGTAAAAGCATGGGCAGGCGATGGGATGGGGTAGGTCAAGGAAGCTGAGGACATAAATACAATGGTAAACAACAATCTGAGTCATCATCATCATCATTTCAGCGTTAATTCCAGTCGCATCCGAAGCTTTTTCAGCATTGGAGTCCCCTTTACCAATCTAACTACTGATTTTGCATAAACTTCGATATTTTCCGTGAAGCGACTGCCGTCCTACCTCCACAACCCGAAGAAGATGTCGCAGCATTGCAGTTAAACCAATTTTTGGATTTTGAGGGCTCCAGCAACCCGTAACGATTGCCATTAGATGTTCGTATGACAACCGGGACCAGCGGCATAACGTGCTTTCCGAGGCTCGACCAGACCAGTGCAAATATTCATATTCATGCATATAAATATTTGCAATGCGCGGGTCGAAGGCACGGAGGCTGTCGACCAACAATCTCAGTTACTTTACTATATGATCTCCTACTAAGACCGTCTCCTACCAATCAAGGTTTGTTCCTACTGCTGGGATGCAGGTATGAGAGCCAACGAGCCCAAAAACAACACGTTGTTAATAAGTTATCGTTAAGTTAGGATGTCAAATGCATTCAATTCTAGGACAAGTCGGTTTCCTCCCAACGATTTCAGTCACCATTTTGAGAGCAGTGGTGATGAAAAGTCACTATAGGACTATTGCGTCACGTCTAATGTGGCTCAGGTCTCCCCTCCATCCATTAAGTACTGGGGGTACTTAAGCTGGTTGGGAACGCATTTTTTTTTTAAATAATTATAACTAGTGCTTGACCGCAATCTCGCCTGATGGTAAGCATTGATGCATCGTTAATGGTAAAGAGAGCTAGTTTATTAATTAAGCCTATTCACTCAGAAAAAACTGAGTGAATAGGAAGGTAGACGGCAGTTGAGCGAGGTGACGCAATGTTACACGCAACAACACAATCAACGATGCTGCGCCAGAGGGAAGTTGATATGGAGACCCTCCATGACCAAACTGCCGACACGACAACATTTGGCGCATCGCACCCGGCACATATCGTCATACAACTGCTCAGATCCGTCCGCCGAACGGCTTCACCACACATCATGCCGGAACACGACGAATCGCTTGGCGGCAAGACTTGCCTGATGGATGGTAACTTCTGCCGGTAGCCGATGTTATGGCCTACCACCGAATCATGTCTTTGAATTTCTGGTTCTAAGATATGCTGGTCCTTCACCGTTTTAAAAGCAGTGGTCATGAAATAAATTACGCAGAGTACCTAACTTGGTTCTGGCAAGGAGGACCCAAAACAAAATGTATGCTTTTATAGACAACGTGAAGGACTTCTAGAATATTAACGACATAGGTAGGTAGTATAATTCATTCTTGATTTATATCTCAGTTCCGAGTTACAGCCCTCGAGGGACAGCATAAGGAAACTCGGTTCTAACTAAGGATACACGAGAATTACACGCAGCTTGACTATATTACGTAGAATTTGTACTATTTCTTTGGTACAAATATTGTATCTGACTAACTTAATTGAGGTGTACTTCTAATCTCACCGGTTGTAGCTGAGTAACATTCCAAAATAACCCGTAGGAATATCGAGATAAAAAACTATCCTATACATATTATGTTGATCCTGACTGTAGACTATTTGGTTGCCAAATTTTATCCAAACTGGTTTAGTAGTTTCCATCCATCCACCTTTTACGTCTATATTATTAGTAGGATGAAGGCGGCCTATCTGAACTTCACAACCCAGGTACTGGGTAATTCGTTAATAAAATAAAAAAGCCTGTATTTTTCGCAAAACAGTTAATTATTACATAGTTTGTTAGTAGTTTAATATTCAAAGTTTTGAAAGTATGTAGTTATTATTTAAAATATTTATCTAATACATATACTATTTTATTTTATATTATTTAATAGAAACTAGTATTATTTGTCTGCAAGAACCCTTTTGCAGGTAAAGACCTCCTCCAAATTGTGCCAAACTTCTCTGGAGTGTGCAGTTAGCATCCACTTTGGTCCCACTACATGTTTAATCTCGTCATCCCATCTTTTACGAGGTCTTCCTATTTTTCTTTTGCCTGCCGGACCTCTCCGCGCTGTGACACATTTTGTTCATCTCTGTTCTTGAAGACCAGATATGAATTCGATGATCCATGAATAACATCCGGGAACAACGACATAACGTGCTTTCCGAGGCACGAAGGGGTCTCTGTATTAAACATGGTGACCCATCCACGGACAGGCGACGGAAAGCGCAAATTGAAATTAAAAGCTTTAACATATTTCAAATGAACCACTTAGGGTGTTACCACACCAATCGATCGATGGTCGATCGATGCCATCGAACGACATCGGTCGCCGTTGATCGATTGGCGTGGTAGCTTTTATTGATCGACGGATACCGGTCGACTAACCAATCGATCGATTACCGGTCGATGGCATCGGTCGACGGCATCGGTCGACGTAGATCCATTAACCCCGGCTATATTCCATCACTTTCTTTCGAAATATATTCACAAGAGGACGCGTTGTTGTTGGTCAGTACGATGTAGCTCGTACTATTATTACGGAGACGCAAACGTCGATTTATCTATTCTACCATCGATCGATCGTCGATCGACAATCGATCGATTGGTCTAGTAGAAGCTATCGATCGACGTCGACCAATCCAATCCAATACCATCGATCGATGGCATCTATCGGCTATCGATCGATTGGTGTGGTGCAAACTATCGATCGACGTCGACTAATCCATTCTACCATCGATCGATGGCATCGATCGACGATCGCTCGATTGGCGTGGTAACACCCTTACAGGCTCTTTTGTGCCTGTAAGAACAATGCACAATGAAGTACAGGATAAAAGCGTCTATAAACAATGCAGAATGAAGTACAGGATAAAACCGTCTATAAGCTATAAAGAACATAAAAACATTTCAGAAAATTAAATTACCGCGGTAGCTAGGTGATGGGTACTCCCTACTGATAGCTTCTGTTCACGAATATGATGTACTATGGAACAGGACTATTTTACTAAACCATTTGGGAAGGAACTTAATGTCCAACACACACGTCACATGATTGCTGTACAATACTACTATCCAAGCTTGAAACGATGGGGGTCCGTGGCATAAGCTACAAAATTTTTGAAGACTACCTGACAAACAGGAAACAACGCGTTATAATTGGGGATTGCGTGAGTGATGAGGAGACTGTCTCTTACGGCGTTCCACAAGGGAGTGTCTTGGCTCCCACCCTCTTCCAGCTTTATATCAACGACCTTTGCACAATGTCCCTACCTTACACTAGCATTTTCACATATGCTGATGACACCGCCATATTTGTTTGGGGTCCGAACTGGCACAAAGTTAAAGAGAGAGCAGAATTCGCGCTATCCAAGGTGAATAACTGGTTGACTCACAACCTACTAACCCTAAATCTCTCCAAAACGCAATATGCCCCCTTCTCCATCAACAAAACTAAGGCTCCACCGCGAAGCTTTTCTTTACAAGCCCACACCTGTATCACATCGACCAATTGCAATTGCCAAGAAATCACTCGCACGGAATCGGTTAAATATTTAGGAGTACATATGGATAGTGGCTTGCGGTGGGACAAACATATAAGCACAGTTAATTCCAGAGTAAGACGACTCATGCATGTATTTAAAACGCTTAGAGACAGTGCAACCCTAGAACAACTCAAATCTGTATACATTGCCATTTGCCAATCTATTGTGCAATATTGCATCACTGTGTGGGGAGGGACCGCAAAAACGCATCTACTGAGCTTAGAAAGAGCACAAAGAGCGGTGTTGAAAGTGATGACAAGGAAACCATACCGACATTCAACATCTCAGCTCTATTCAGAATGCAAGGTCCTTACAGTTCGCCAACTCTTTGTGCTCAGAGCCATAATCAGGAAGCATCGAAGCGTGCCTTTGCCCAATCCCAACAGACGCAGCAAAATGCCTGTATGCCCTCAACAACCATGCAAGACCATCTTTGCAAGGAGACAGTACAAGGCTTTAAGTTGCAAGCTATACAACGCCATTCACAAGCAATTAAACATTACTTCTCTTAGCAGACATGAACTCAAAAGTAAAGTTTCCCAATGGCTTCAATTGTTCGACTACCAGAAGACGGAACATTTACTGGCATAATACATACATTACGTCCAAAAAAAACAACAATCACTTACACTTACATTGTAACCCTCACACTCACTCATACTATACAAACACACACCCTCACACTACACACATGTGCTAGATTGTTTTAAGTAAGAAATAGACTTAGATTAAGAAAAATTCTTAAGAACACTAAACCTACCTCAGCGACACATAAAGCTGTAATATTCTTTCGCATTTATGGTGCGCTACTTCCTGCGGCTGACCGCTGTTACCCAAAACACAAGCCTTGGCTTAGTTTGGGTGACAGTTAGCCCATAAAAGTATGTAAAAACGTGTGACAATAAAGATTTTTTATTTTTTATTATTATTATTATACTAAGAAATTGAATCAATATTAAAGCATTTATTTCAAATAAACCAGTTACAGGCACTTTTGAATTGTCAGAAGGTCGGTCAGTCAGTAAGATGAACCTAGTCGCCCATTCCAAAGAGTAGGTACCTATGGAGAAGAACGGGCAAGAAACTCCATGGACATTTTTTTAATCTATACAATACAAAGATAGTTGTTTCCAATCTTCAGCAGTTCCAACAATGATTCCAAGTGCTAATTAGTTTATGTGACCCCAAGGAATAGGACTGAGGTTAAGCTAAAGAAAATTGTCAATGATGTAGTGTCCCTTAACATAAACGTGATCATCATCAACCTATTTATTGTCCTACTGCTGGGCACAGGTCTCCTCTCTTATAGAGAAGGATTGAGCGTAATCACCACGCTTGCTCAATTCGGTTTGGCGATTTCAGACTTAAAGTCCAGGTTTCTTCAAGATATTTTCCTTCACCTTGTAAACAGTCATTGGTGTCCAAGATATACTTAGAAAGTACATATAACTTAGAAAACATATGCATACTGTGAATTATTTAATACGACATTGAATTTTTTTTTAATTCAGTTTCATTACAACGTATAAGGAAAAATACAATCTGTGAAATTAGAAGCAGCTCAATTCTAAGCCTTTTTTTCCTCAACATAATCTGTAACGATACAAAAGGCTTTCTGGCACAGCTTACGATTAATGAATGATTTATTATGGCTGGGATCTTGAATCAGATTCGGAAGTTTCTTATAAAAACGTACACAGTCTTCTTGTAGGTACAATAAATTTGTGTTTGCTATTTGTATCGTAAATACAGTGAGTCTAAAAATCATAGAGTCGTCCGACGAAGACGTCTAGACAGAGCAATCGTGCGGGGTGTGAGGGACGAGACGCCGGTAAGCGGCACCCGAGCTGCGAACAAAACGATGTTCTTTTTTTTTTTTTTAACAATTTATAAACCAGCGCTTGACCGCAATCCTGCCTGATGGTAAGCAGTGACGCAATCGTTGATGGTAAAGCGCACTAGTTTATTAAGAGCCTATTCACTCTAGCCTTGAAGACACTCAAATTGTAGTCCGACGGAAACACTGCCGCGGGCAAATTGTTCCAGTCCCTCGATGTACGCGGTATAAAGGAGGAGGCGAAGCGCTTCGTCCGGATCGTAATGGTGTTAACAACGTAAGGGTGGAAACCAGCCGTACGACGGGTCGTCCGCTGGTGGAACGGAGATGGGGAATTAAATCATGCAATTCCCTCGCACACTCCCCGAAATGCATCCTATAGAACACCGAAAGGCTGGCTACTCTACGCCTGTGCTCTAGGCTTTGGAGACCAACTCGAGTTAGATCAGAGTCACCAATCAGCCTCTTTGCACGTCTCTCCACTGAATCCAAAGTGGCCAGGTGACACTTGGCAGCACCAGCCCAAATGTGGCTGCAGTACTCCACACACGAACGGACCTGTGCTTTGTATAACATTAGAAGCTGCCCAGGTGTGAAGTACTGCCGGACCTTTGCGATAATGCCAAGTTTCCTGGCAGCCACCTTGGCCTTGGACTCAATGAACCGCCCAAAGTTAAGGTTCGAGGAAATCTCAACTCCTAAAAGCTGAAGGCGGTCGGAACACTCCAAGGACACATTCCGAAAAGTAGGGGCCAAGGTGAACGGGCTCCTTTTGGCGGTGAAAAGACACGCCTGTGTTTTGGCGGCATTGAATGCTACAAGATTGGCATTGCCCCATTCGGAGACTGCGTAGCTCGGTATCTATCATTAAAGGCTGACGCGTGTTTGTTTTTTTATTTGTTTGTTTTATAATTTGATATGAGTGTCAATTTTAAGTAAATATAATTGGGGTGCTTGTTACGAAAAAGCTATCCTTTTTGAAATCCAAGATGGCGGACGCCAATTTAAATGTAAGTACATATTTACAATATGATATGGGTGATAATTCCGAGGTGGATTGGGGTGCTGGTTACGAAAATGCCATCTAAATAACTTAAATCTGTCTCAAGTTGTTACCTCAGTAAGAATAGCAAATTAATTAAATATAATACAGCTATCGATGTTGATCAAATATAGCAATAAATAAATAATTTCATAAATATTGTTTATTTGTGACAACCCTGGCCGATGCGTTAGTGTCTAGACGGTATCGGCATTTTACACGAGATCAAAGGCGTCGACCTTCTGTATGATTTTTATACTGTGGTGATATCTTTTATTAGTTCTTCTAGTATCGTAGATATCACTATACAATATGTAAAGAAAACCCTGTCCGACCGATAAGGGTAATAAAGGTTAGGTAAACACACACACACACCAAATAAAATATGAAATTTTACATAATCATCATAGTAACAATACTAATGAATTTTGAACTTCCCCGAAATATGATATTTTTAAAAAAAGTGACAACACCATTTTTGCGGTAGTATTATGACCGATGCGACCACGTGCCGCGTGCCCTGCCCCCCGTCGCCCGCGTATGGATTGCCAACCGCATATTATTAAGTTACCTCTTTTTGCGAAATAATATTTTTATAGGGAGATTTTTTTTAAGTTTAGGCCAACTTTGTAGGCATTAGTAGAATCAGTTATCGATACCTAACAATACCTTCACGGATCGGACAGGGTTTTCTTTACATATTGTATTTACGATACAAATATTAGAAGAATTCAATTTGCTTGTAGTATTTGTATCGAACCCAAATTCACATGTAAATTCACACACAAATAACATCGACAAAATCCAAATTTATTGTACACAAATTTATTGTAAATACCTACAATAAGGCTCAAGAAAATAGGCTACTTTTTCAGATATCAATGTGTACGATTTTATATTTCAAAATAATTGTGGAAGATATGAAATAAATACTAAGACGGCATAGTCGTTGCATTAATCTGTTTAAATTTGTCTCTTACGAAGAGTCTCGGACTTAATCTGAAAATTGATCCTACAGCTCGCTTCTACTAAATAAAGATATGTATTACCATATGACATATGCCTGGATATCAGCGACTAACCCCCAATAGAATACCATACATTATGCTATGAAAATAGCTAAAGTACACACAACGGACTATTTTTATTTGACTTAGGGCCGGTTTTTCAATCGCTAGATAAACAAGTAGATAGTGTTTATTCGACAGATAGCAAGATGTTAAGTTTTTCAATACTCGGATAAGACTTATCCGACGAATAACTCGTTTATCCGAGGAATAAATCTATCTGCCGCTTCATTCGCCAGTTACAGCACTATTCGATTGATAGTTCGAAATTTGACGTTCGTTTTAAAAAAAACTCAGAGTTAATTTGAGGTTGTTTCTTGGATTTGAACAAAGTACTATTATAATCTTATTATAATGGATATTTTCGATAGTACCTATTGATGACCTGGCTATCGAAGAAGAGACCATAATAAATGAATATTTAAATGCAAACAATTTCATCGAAGATTCAGACTTTTAAAACAGTCTGTGCATTTTTTTAGATTACATTATAATCCACCTAAATTTACTTAAATTAAATTGAAAACCACATAAACCAAACATCATAACCTAAAAATAATAGACGCGTGTCACGTGTGACGGTGACGCTATTGTCAGAAATTGTAAAAAAAAACATCTGTCTTGCTCTAATGCTTGTCTAGGCAATATATTTGTCTCGCTTCTTTGAAGTTGCAGTGTCAGATAGTTATCAATGGAATAAATAACAGTTGAAAAACCGGTGAGTATTTATTCATCTGATAAACAGCCAAATAACTTTATTCTTTAGATAGTTATTGAACCGTTTATCTGAGGATTGAAAAATCAGCCCTTAAATTACTTTTTTTTTTCTAACACTATACTGCGCCAATAGGGTAGTTGATTAAAAAAACTAATTAGTCCGTCAGTCAGATTTCCAAAACACTAGACACGTATTTTTTCTATTTACATGCTTTTTATTAGCTTCACTTGTATGTTTGCTTGCTTGTCTGTTTGCTTGTTTGTTTGTTTGTCCGTCTCTAACTCTTTGGACTACGAGTGAGCGGCTCATTACTGTAAAACAGTAGTTCCCAAACTTATTTTTCTAGTGGACCACTTTCAAAATTTTACTGGGTTCGGTGGACCCCCTGCTGCTACATTTCTACCACATTCTTAAAGTCGGCAAAAAATAAAAATTGTGTTTTTCTGAGTTCTGTCCCTATATTCCGATATGTAAAACAAAAACGAAAAATGGTACATTTGATGTCACTTTATTTATTAAAAGAATAGAATTACAAGAAAAAAAAATTAAGGTAATATAGGTTCAGTTCATAATTTTAATTAATGGGAAGGATGTATCTGATGGAGTGTCAGCAAATGATCAATGTTTGGCTTTATTTTTGTGAGCAATAACCGCAAATCCCCCCGCTCTGTGATGTTTAATTTGCTCCTTTTTTTTTGTTAAGAGGTTTGTAATGGCACTAAAACTCCTTTCGACAAGGTATGACGAGGGAAAAGCTATTAAAAATTTCCTTGCGATTTCCCACAGTCCAGGATATTTTTCGGGTATTTCTGCTTGCAGTCAAAATGTTGGGTAGCCTTTTCTAAATTTCACCTTCAGCTCCTCATTAGTGCTTAGCTCGAGCAGCTCCTCTTGTAATACAACATTGGCCACTTCCGTTTCATCAAATGGATTTATGATCCATGGTGGTATATCCATCGTCAGTATATCTTCAAACCTGGTTTTGAAGTCATCATGCAGGGCACTTAAATGTTGACTGTAGGTATGGATATCCTCATCAATACATTCTACCTGCGACAAGTTTGGAAATTTAGAGAATTCGCGCCGACTAATGTTTTGCTTCATAAATTTCAATTTCCCAAGAAAAGCCGAAATTATCCCCTTTGTTTTTATTAAATTCAGGCTGTCCCCTTGTAACTGCAAGTTAATATCATTAAATTTTTTAAACAAATCTGTCAAATACGCAATGTCTGCTTTGAATTTGATCAAGTTTTCTTTTAAATCTGGATCTCTACTTTCCAAGAACTCTAATATGGAATCTAAAACAGAGTAAAATCTCGTTAAGCATGCACCTTTCGACAACCAGCGTACTTCAGTATGTAAGAGCAGTCGTTGGAAGTCTTCATCATTTTCGTCGCACAATTGAGCAAATAAATGCGTATTCAATGCATTGCTTCTGATTTTGTTGACAGCTTTTATTACAAAATGAAGAGATTGGTTCAACCTGTCACTTAAATGTTTTGCCACAAGATGTTGTCGGTGGATTACGCAATGAATAGCTGTAAATCCTGGTATAATTCTTTTGAGATGACTTATATACCCACGATATCGCCCGACCATTGCAGGAGCTCCGTCTGTTGCCACTGAAATAATGTTTGTAAATAGAATCGATTTTTCCGTAAAAAAATTACTCAGGACATTAAATATTGATTCGCCTTTAGTGTCAGTCTCCAAAATTCTGGCAAATAGCAATTCTTCGTGAATTTCTTCCTCAATAATAAATCGGACATAGGCCAATAGTAATGCTTCATTACCGGGTAACGTTGACTCGTCCAGTTGTATAGAAAAATGAGTTTTTTGCAAATGATTGCACAAAAAGCTTTCGATATCAGAGCTCATTTCATCAATGCGTCTTTGTACAGTATTGTTACTTAATGGAATTCTTTTTAGTACGTCAAATGGAGATTTGTGCAAAACAGTTTTTAAAACCTCTTCAACAGCGGGTAAAATTAATTGTTCTCCGATAGTGTGCGGTTTTCCAGATTTTGCTATAAGTAATGAGATATTGTAAGATGCCTGCAAGCCATCATCGTTACTTTGAGATATTGAAGTGAATATACTGTGCATGGTGGGTCTCTTTCCATATTTTTCTTTCAATGTTTGAAAATATTTTAAATCTTTACCTATTTTATCAGTATGACACCTTTTTAGATGATCTTCGAGCTTTGATGGTTTCATAGAGTCATTGCTCAAAACTTTGTTGCATAATAGGCACATGGGCAATTGTTTGTCTGCCTCTGATGGAACAAAACCATATTTCAAATAATCGACACTATATTGTCGACATTTTTTCTTTGCTGTAGCCATGTTTCGTGTGAGTTACCTTACCTGTAAAAAAAAATGTTTTAGTAACCAAGTTTTTTTCTGAATATAGGTATCACACCGCAGCCTTTGTCAGCACGCGGAAATAGAATTTCGGCTTGTAAAGGGACCAACTAATAAACCGCTGAGACAAATACAGACGTTTTCACAAAACGGTATCAATTTTAAAGTACAAAATTTACCACTAATTTTTAATAGTATAAATAAAAATTGGTGTACTCAGTGTCGAATACTGATCATATTTGTGTAGGAAAAAATAAAAGCCGAAATCCCAAAATTGTCCATAAAAACGATAACTAACATTTTATTAAATCAATGAGTTCACGCGCTCCGTGTATTTGCATATTTTTTGTCTGCGGCTTCATTGTTAAAACGTAACAAACTGGCATCGAAGTTCAAGCCCCGCCCTTTTCCCGTCGCCCGCGCACCGCTCGCTTTTTCCGAAAAGGAATAGTTTTGATAAAATAGTTACTTCAAAATCAATTCAAAATGATGATGAAATTACTGTTTTATAAAATTAGTAGTTATTTGCAAGAAAAATTACAAAATTAATTGCTCTGCAATATTGCTTATTCGGCCTTTTTAGAGAGGCAGTCCTTCTCGTGAAAAAACAATTGAATAAAACGTGCTGTGTTTGTCTTCAAATCGAAACAGGACAATTAAAATATCTGTAAGTTACTAAGTTACCTATCTATACAAGCCGTTGTGATCAACCGACTAGTACACGTAAACAAAATACTTAAGTACTATAACAAAAAAAAGGTAGGCTACTTACTTTTCTCCGGCACTAGCAAACACAGATATAAATTTTCTCACACCTTTTTTTCGAAATTCCGCCTTTTTTCGAAATTCCGGAAACAAATGAATGAGTTTGCCTTTGGCATCAAGTATTTATAGTGGTGATCAAGTTCATGTCTGAACAAGCATTAAGCATTGTCGGGCGGATAGCGCTTTGCAAGTCTGTACACGAAATTGTACGTAATATCGAATACGCAAGTTTGGACAAGTAACAGTCGCTTGCCTTATTAAAATATTACCTGCTTAGATAGGTACTTAAAACAATGTAGGTAGGCCCTTATAAAAACTATGCTTACATTTTTGCTCTTTACTATCAAAAGCAGATAAATTTTCGTGGCCCCCATTAACATCTTATGGACCCCCATTTTTTGTTCACGCCTACGTAGACCCCCAGCAAGTCTCCCGTGGACCCCTGGGGGTCCACCTGGACCACTTTGGGAATCACTGCTGTAAAATGTCCCACCGTTTTCAATATATTCGTTCGTTCGTTTTTTTTAAAGAATATCGAACTAAAAAGTGGAAAATAAATATAGTTTACAAAACTAAAAAAACATGCTTTTAAAGAATATCAAACTAAAAAATTAAAAATAATAAAAAAAAAAGCGTAAGGCGCTTAATATACAAAAATTGCGGCACAAAGCGCCTCACGCTTTTTTTTAAATTATTTTTATCTTTTTAGTTTGATATTCTTTAAAAGTATGTTTTTTTAGTTTTTCAAACTATATTTTTTCATATAAACAAAAAATGAAGACGACACAGTGCGTTGCAAACTCGTGTGACGTCACTGCACGCTACACTTTTTAGCGAGGTGTTACGTCACCAGCCTCCACTGCTGATCTTTGATGCCTTTTATCATCAATCAACCTTTTTTATCGTCCCACTGCTGGGCACAGGTCTCCTCTCATACAGAGAAGGATTGAGCGTAATCACCACGCTTGCTCAAGGCGGGTTGGCGATTTCAGACTTATAAAATCCAGGTTTCCTCAAGATGTTTTCCTTTACCTTCAGTAATTGGTGTCCAAGATATACTTAGAAAGTACATATAACTTTAGAAAAGTTACATTGGTACTTGCCTGCCCTGAAATCGAACCCGCGCACTCATACTTGAGAGGCTGGTATTTCAACCACTAGGCCACCACGACTCCCGACCCTTTCTTCACGAATGAAACTCACGATGCCTTTTATACCTATTTGTAATTTTTTATTGTTTTAGTAAAACAAAATATAAGTATCCAATATTTTTCTATAATCTGAATGACGGACTAATCAGAATCATTTTTTTTACCCAGGAAACATCCCTATTACCGAATTATAGGTAATATTGCTTTATTGAAGAGTACCTACAATTGTAACATAGCATGCTGGAGTATACAACACGTAATGTAATGAAAACATGACATGTAATGTAATTAACGCACACCCTAATTAGAATATGATGTTATAATCATAATACATACACTGAATTATTAACTTAACATGTATATGCATTGTTAATTATTAAATTAGTTATACCAATTCTTTGAGAACGAAGACCTTAATGTTCTTGGAATAAGGTTTTTTTTCTTTATTTTGAATTTAATGATTAAAGAACAATGCCAGGTCTCCATAATAACTTTGGCTCAATATTAATTTGTCCCTAACAGTGAATATTTCAATGATTATTTGTGCAGTTTAATGTCAAAAGTATTTCTGTGATATCCACTTGTATATTGAACTTGTAAGAAAGAAGTTATTCAGACATTTTAAAATTTTAAATGGGAGGTTATGTTTTTTCACGGAGAGAAAATTAAACACAAATAAACTAATGAATAGTTTTATTATTTTTCACCATAATCAATTATTATCAACATCATCAATTTCATTATTAAATTCGATTATTAATTCATCAAGAAACTGTGCAGGGGGTTCAATATTGTTTTGATGCCGAGCCAACCTAAATACCATAAAATGGTCATAATGTGGGAACAGCATCCCACAGTTCGTTTGCCTACCTTACAATTGCAATAATATTGACTTATTGCCTCCCTCCCATTTGAATTGTTATCAATCAACACATAAACAAAATATTCTTTTCTTCTTATATGGCGACTTTGAATTTTTGCTCTTAAAAGCCAAGAGCTTTGAGAGAGACAATTGTTCTATTAGATTATTGATTGATACCTCCCTGCACACTTCTATCTTATATCGGTCATTAAAACGAATATGCTCACCGTAATAAGATCGAGCCTGACGGAGTAGGTAGGTAGGTACCACAAGCTATCAAAATCAAATCGTGAAAATCTAGCTGGGGAAACTCAGTTACATTGCTGTTATTAATTAACATTAATGTTTGAGAACTGTGCCCTTCTTCTATTATAATTATTTTGTATAATAAAGTCATTTAAAGTATTATTTTGGAACATTTTTTGTTGGATTTTTTCTAATATCTGGGCAGCATCAAACCTGTCTGTGAGCGGTGGTCGAAATCTATTAATTAGGGCAGCAGCAATAGAAAAGTCAATCATGACATGTGGTGAAGCTCTGTTGATGAACTCGTGTCGGAATATTTTAAACCGTTGTTTAAAAATCCCATTCACAACTTCAATCACCCATCTGCAGATAGTAACAGCCCGAGTTTTGTTTGCCTTTAAAGTTGATAACTGATTATCATCATCCTGCAATGTTGACGGCATATGCACAGAGTAGTTATTACAGAGTAGTCATTTGGAATCTAAAACAAACAAAATACAATTACGTTACAATTCAACATTTAGCTTAGCTAAATTAGTATATTAGAGTAAGATCCCAGAGCGATCAGACGTAACTTATTTTCACATGGATGAAACCTTAGGTTCGTAGTAGTGCCTCATGTACTTAGAATACCTGTGTGTTTGTGGAACTTGCCGAGTGACACCTGGGCAGGTACCAGGTGAGAAAGGTAACTAAAAATTAGAGTTATTTTACTTAAATTCTGATGGCTGATATTTATATATATTAAGTATAATATTATACTAAACTAGTATCATAAACGTCAGACACTTTTCATGGACCAAAACTTTTGTCAGACGCTTTAAAGCTCCATAAAAAATAAATGAACTTTACTTATTTTCACATGTCTGACTTTTACATATGTTATTGAGGTAACTACTACAAAGTTATATTTCATCAGTCAGACAAATTTGACTGACCAAACATCCCTTAAGACAAAAATTATTCGACTGGGAGTGCGAGCGCGTAAGCACTATGCATGCATTGAACAGCGAGTGAGATGTCCATAGTAACTCGGTTCCCCTTCTTAAACTTACCATCTGCTCCACTCTACTGTATGTGCCTAGTACGTGTCACATAGTATAGAGTTTAGATCCGTAAAGAGCACATGTTTTTTTTTTGTTTATGCCGTGTATTTTTTTACCAGGGTTCGAAGGATATATATCAATTGATATATATCATGATATATATCCGATATATATCTGATATATATCAAACCATTTTTTGTGATATATATAAAAATTTATAGTATGTTGCATCTAAGTGCTTTTACCGACGCGCTGCTGGCATATTCTATAGGGTTCTGCAATCAATAGTAATAGTGTAACGTAAAAGAGCCAAAATAATTTTCAATTCTATCATCTGCAAACATCCCTACTCCTTAAAAGTGAAGTGTAGTGTTTATCCTTTAGGAATGTCAACAGGCGATTTGACAGTTCTAGCTGACTAGAAAAAGACTATTTTGTTATTTGATTATAACTCGACTAAGTACAAATATTAAGATTTTTAAGATATTTTAATTTTGTTTCCCTAATATTTATAGACTTTGTTTTCTCAGAAAAAGATAGTTATTTTTAGTTGATTTTTGTGAACTATAAGATTTTATGTTTATTTTGTTAAATAAAAACTAAAAATATGTTGTTTTTATATTGTAATAAATTCATATTATTAAACTGTCATGTACATGTGGCAATCGTATAGGTAGTAATAAGATAATAAAATGGCAGTCTTAAGAAATGGATATAAATATCGGATATATATCCGATTTTGGATATATATCGGATATATGTATATCATAAATATCCGATATTTTGATATTTATTATAAATATCGAATATTTTCGAACCCTGTTTTTTACTGATATTAAATAATTTGTGATAGTGAAAAAACCATGGAAGACGGAAAATTTAAGTGTGTATGTGTACCTCAATAACACATGTAAAAGTCAGACATGTGAAAATAAGGAAAGTTCATTTATTTTTTATGGAGCTTTAAAGCGTCTGACAAAAGTTTTGGTCCATGAAAAGTGTCTGACGTTTATGATACTAGTTTAGTATAATATTATACATAATATATATAAATATCAGCCATCAGAATTTAAGTAAAATAACTCTAATTTTTAGTTACCTTTCTCACCTGGTACCTGCCCAGGTGTCACTCGGTAAGTTCCACAAACACACAGGTATTCTAAGTACATGAGGCACTACTACGAACCTAAGGTTTCATCCATGTGAAAATAAGTTACGTCTGATCGCTCTGGGATCTTGGACTATATATTCTATTAATATGAATCTTACTTTACCTCTGAAAGTGAAGTCCATTGCCGTAACAATGAACGGACATCATCAGATTTAACTAAATGACGCTGCATTCGTAATACATTTATACCACAATTAACACAACGTAGTTGATGAGACATTGTCACAAAATGTGTGGTGGTATAAATATAACACAATAATTCTATAACTTACGTAAAGCGAAAGAAAACCGAATCGTACTCAGATATTTTTAAACAAGATGTATCAATGTCAATTGTCAGTTTTGACTTTTTGAGTCAAAACTGACAATTGACATGAGTAGGTACGCGAGATTTTGACAGAAATGCAATTAACAGGGTTGCCATCACAAGACGATTATGTTATCGATCACAGATGGAAAATCGATTGTTTGAATTTCGTTTTTTATAATCATCTATGAATCTACTATTAACTGTAAAACAGGACGAACGTTAAGAAAATACTAAGAAGAAATGAGAGTAATGAGGTGGTAAATAAAAAGTAGACTACATTTTTTATTTAGAACTATCTAAATAATAAATAATATTTTTAAAATACAATTATCGATTACAGTGGCACGTTTTATTTATTTAGCGTTATCGATTAAAGTAGCAACATTGGCAACATTTTTTTTTATTGAAATCTGGAATTGACAAACTTAAATTAATTACTTATTAAAATGTTTTTTCAATGGATAGGTTTCAGTAAAGTACTAAATACATTTTTTTAGTTTGTATTTTATATTTAAATTGTTGGTGGTAAGAACTTTGTGGAGGATGAGTTTAATTTTAAAAGTTGTGTAGGCCGAAATCTGGCATTCTCCTTTGTATGAATACAAGTAAAACTGTGATTTTTAAAGTCTGTAAAAGTAACAGGATTAATATGACAATAATTTTCGTAGGTTTAATTATATTTGGCATAAAAAATTAACTCTATTAAAAATGATATAAACCGATTCACTAAACGATTCTGAACAAACTGTTTTCAGAAAGTACGTTAATTAATTTACATATTGTATTTAGGTACATCAGCCGCCGGTATAAGTTACCACCCACCAGACAAAGTCTTGCCGCCAAGCGATTCGTCGTGTTCCGGTATGATGTCTGGTGAAGCCGTACGGTGGACGGGTCTGAGCAGTTGTGTTGCGATGTGTGCCGGGTACGATGTACCTAATGTTGTTGTGTCGGGAGTTTGGTCGTGGAGGGTCTCCAGATCATCCTCTGGCGCAGCATCGTTGGTCGTGTTGTTGGGTTAACCATTGCATCACCTCGCTCAACTGCCATCTTCCTTCCTATTCACTCAGTTTTCTTGAGTGAATAGGCTTAATAAGCTAGTGCGCTTTACCATCAACGATTGCATCACTGCTTACCATCAGGCGGGATTGCAGTCAAGCACTAGTTTATAACTATTAAAAAAAAAAAGGTAAATATACAAAGTTACTTTCGAGTCATTCTGAAATAAATTAAGTTATCATTATAACAAAGTTGTTTTTGCTAATTTAACTAGGATGCTTCTTCCCTTTGGGGGTAGACAAACGCCACCTTTTATATACTCTTTTTGCTATTTTTGATTGCACACTTCTAATCATACGCGCACGAAACGAAATACGAATACTAAACATCCGACCTTTATAAAGAACGTCACCAATGCGGACGTGGGACGTTCTTTCTCAGCGTTTTAACTCAAATCCGCCTTATAAACCACTTAACATACATAACATACGTATCGGCGCTATCACAATTCATACTAATATACTATACTAAGGAATACTAAGGGGAAGGAGAGAGAAATAATAATAATAAATATATACGGACAAATCACACAGATTGAGTTAGCCCCAAAGTAAGTTCGAGACTTGTGTTATGGGATACTAACTCAACGATACTATATTTATAATACATACATATATAGATAAACATCCAAGACCCAGTACAATCAGGAAAAGATCGTTTTCCATCATGACCTGGCCGGGGTTCGAACCCGGGGCCTCCACGTCGCAGGCAGGCGTGTTGACCGCTGCGCCACGGAGGACGTCAAATATTATAAATGCACAAGTAACTCTGTCTGTCTGTTATGCTTTCCCGCTTAAAACCTCTCAATCGATTTTGATGAAATTTGGTACAAACAATCTTTAGACCCTGAGAAAGGACATAGGCTACCTTTTATCCCGGAAAAATTTGACATTCCCGAGGGAAATCTAAAAAGCGCGATATAACCGAATTAATATTATAGTAATACACACATCAAAAGTGTCTAGGGATCAAGCATTTTTATGCGGATTTCTTGAGATTGAGATGTGGCTTTGTAATAAATTTATGATTTTATAAATTTATATGGATCCTTTTTGGTGCATTTCATAATTTGAATCAGGAACTGTGAATCAAATTCGAGTAAAGATGAAAATCAGCTGTCAATATTTTCCCTATAAAAACATACAACGCATTGAAGACATTATTAGTGCTACTGTTTCCCTACTACTGATTAAAACCAACGTTATTATGGAGCGGCGACGTCATTTAAGCAGGGAAGAAATGCTCAGAGCCGTGGGAATGATAGAAGCTGGTTCCCGGCAACGTACTGTGGCTTTAGCTCTGAATACAAGTCAGAGTGTTATCAGTCGACTTTTGACACGTTACCGAAGCACTGGTACCGTGGCTGAGCGCCATGGAGGACGGTATCGCTGCACCACACGGAGACAAGACCGATACATTCAAATCTTAACTCGAAGAGCTCCAACAATAACCGCCATGATGTTAACCGTGAGGCTTCATCACTCTTCAGGGAACTTAATTAGCTACCAAACAGTCAGAAACCGCTTGCATGAAGTGAACCTTCATTCCCGAAGACCGCTACGGGTACCACCTATAGCAATGCACAATCGTAGGATTCGATATCAATGGCCTCTTGAACACAGAAATTGGGCAGAAGAACAATGGCGTTTCGTGTGCTTTTCTGATGAGTCTCGTTTTGGTATGAGACCGGATACAAGACGTATACGACACTGGAGAACCCCTGGACGCCAACAGCGATTAAAATCCTGCCAGGAAGTCCATCCTTATAGTGGTGGAACCATCATTGTATGGGCGGGTATTTGGATCGGCGGAAGAACTGAGTTGATTTGGATCAGAGGCAACCTCAACGCTCAAATTTATGCTGAGACGATTGTATCAGACGTCATCGTTCCTCTACAAGTGCAAATCGGTCCCTTATTTCAGTTAATGCATGATAATGCACGACCGCACACTGCAAGAGTTGTAAGACAGACTCTCGCCGCAGCTAACATCAATGTCCTGCCCTGGCCTGCTCAGTCGCCAGATTTGAACCCGATTGAGCATGCATGGGATATGCTACAGAGAAGAGCTCTGCCGAATATGGAGGGTATCCAGTCGCAAGAAGACCTTTTTTTGTTGTTGCAACGAACATGGGCGGCCATTCCACAGCGTGATTTGGATGAACTCATTTTGAGTATGCCAACCCGATGTTCTTGTGTTGTTAGTGTTCGCGGTAGAAACACGGATTATTAATTGTTTAAGTTACCCAATAAAATTTTAGAGAAAACTGTTATTTCAGTCTTTTTTCGAACTTTTGTGTTAGTGGTTCAAATGTCAAATATCCCTTTATTAGGAAAATGGCAAATTTCTTTATTAATGCAAAGGTGACTTGGTTTATCGTTACTGTGACAAACGAAAACACTTTATTTGATGAATCCTTAAAGAAAATTTTAATTAATATCAATCAGGAGAAAAGTTATTGCAAAAATATATGTTGATCCCTAGACACTTTTGATGTGTGTATTATAAAATTAAATAATTAACAGTCGTGGTGGCCTAGTGGTTAAAACACCAGCCTCTCAAGTATGAGTAAGTACGCGGGTTCGATTCCAGGTCAGGCAAGTACCAATGTCACTTTTCTAAAGTTATATGTACTTTCTAAGTATATCTTGGACACCAATGACTGAAGGTGAAGGAAAACATCTTGAGGAAACCTGGACTTTAAGTCTGAAATCGCCAACCTGCATTGAGCAAGCGTGGTGATTACGCTCAATCCTTCTCTGTATGAGAGGAGACCTGTGCCCAGCAGTGGAACGATAAAAAGGTTGATGATGAAATAATTAACATTCATAACTTGATGGTTCTAAAATCAGTAGATTAATTACTTTACAGTTTATTACGATGTCTAATTAACGTTAAACAGCAAATCACTATCCTTGTTAATGTAATATTTTAATACTTAACCTAAAAACACGAACACGTGCACGAGAGTGGGACGTCAACTATAAATACGACCTCACCGCTAGCGCTATTTCGATAAAAATTTCGAATCAGCCGTCCCTTGCTGTTCTCTCCAGTGACGCCCTAAGCCGAGGTTCGTACCCCACAGGGGCTGCCCTTAGCGTGTAGTCGCTTAGTTTGTAGATTCCCCTGGCTGGAGGCTTTAAATTCATTTATGGCAGCCACAGGATAGTTCGTTTAAGTAGTCACGACCTCTCCAGGTCAACTACGAGATGCCATATTAAAAAAAAAAAGTGTGACACTTTTTAAAAACACCATGGAGGTACTCCCTCCGTCATACATAATCAGCCTATAATGTTCCCTCTCCTGGGACTCAGGCCTCCTCTCGGTGAGAGGGAGTGGACCGTAATTTACCACGCGGGCCCAGGGCGGGTTCGTGGTTGTAACACGTCATAGAAGTTTTGCCTCTAGGACATGCTGGTTTCCACAAGATGTTTTCCTTCGCCGTTTTGAGAGCAGTGGTGATGAAATAATTTACCTACACAAAGTAAAGCGCCTGATGGGCTTCGAACCTAAGACTTATAACTTGTACGTGGCGGCCAATAACACAAGGCCATCATTACTTTCCAATGAACCACTTTATTTACATTATTTTTAGAGCATTATACTTAAAACACTGTTCGTAATAAATTTCATTCAAAATAAACGCCAATAATAAATAAACACGGCCAAAAAAGAAAGTGAACTCAATAACAATTTTCCGTGACCGTTCAGCTGAACCGACTTCATCTCGATCAAAGAGCCCGCGAAAGCACAATTAAACTTTACCAATGCCTTTGTTTAAAAACAAAACTCGGGGAAAAATTCTTTTATCTATAACAATTTTCAGTCTCTTAACTAACTGGCAAAGTCCAATAGTTCCCCAACAATCTTAATAAAGGCGATTGAGCGTACTCTGGCGTTCAACCTTAAAATGTTTCTGTATTTACCGACAACGCAAAAAGTTCGTTTGTTTCTGTACCTTGGTTTAGCAAATAGCCTCTTTTTTATAATTATAAACTAGAGCATGACCTCAAACCCGCCTGATGGTAAGCAGTCAAGCAATCGTTGATAGTAAAGGGCGTTGTTTATTAAAAGCCTATTCACTTTATCCTTGTATACACTTAAATTATAACCAGACGGCAACACCGCCGCTGGCAAAACGCTTCGTCCTAATCTTAGTGGTGTCAACAACGTAACGGTGGGTACTCGCCGTATGACTGGTCGTCCGATGGTGGAACGAAGATGGGGGAATTAAGTCATACAACATTCCCTCGCACACTCTCCAAAATGCAGCCTATACAACACCGACAGGCTGGCTACTCTTCGCCTGTGATTCGTCTTCGAATATTCGGCGCGATACAGTGACATCCCTGGTTTTGCCACTAACACTTATGCAATTTCTGGCGTTTTTAGGTATGGCCTGGGTATGCATGCATGCCTATCTGAATTTAAGTAACCATAAGCTCTTCTTTCTCTGTCTGTCAAGGGGTAAATTAGGGATCCTATTACTGGCATCTTAGTACTGTATCTCACAAACCGCGATAGCTAGACAGTTGGTTCACAGATGCTATACATATTTCTACTGCCACTATTACAATAATTAATACTAAAACAGTCTTCTATATAGATGATGGCGGGTACGATGCGTCAAATGTTGTTGTGTCGGGAGTTTGGTTGTGGAGAGTCACCACATCGATCTCCCTCTGGCGCAGCATCGTTGTCCGTGTTGTTGTGTTTTAACATTGCATCACCTCGCTCAACTACCGTAGGTAATCATTCCTATTCCTGAGTTTTTTAAGTGAATAGGCTTAATAAACTAGTGCGATTTACCATCAACGACTGCATCACTACTTAACATCAAGCGGGATTCCAGTCAAGCATCAGTTTATAATTATTAAAAAAAAAATATATATGAACGATTCCCTGGCGCCGGGTATGCCGCAGATCCTCCTCGCCTTTTTAATAGCCTCCTTCTACGAGGCAACTGTTTCGAAGAAGAAAACCACCGCGTTGCTTCCGACCATCGACTCAATTGTGGCCGGCAGCGACAGGTCACCGCCTACTTCTGAGATGAGGGCACGGCACTGTTCCTCCCAAGCGGCACACTCTTCTAGCATATGCCACGCCTAGTCCTCCCGGCAGTCAACGCATGTCTCGAGTGCACCAGTGTCACCCGAAGCATTCGGAGGCCCTGCCAAGCTAGCCGGCTCGTTCCCACTAGAGGTTCAGGGTCAGTCATTCGTGTTCACGTCCTAACATCCCACATTAACCTGTCATGACATTCCATTTCTACTTGTATACTAAATAAGACGTTTATTTTCCCTGAGCGTGTAGTCAGAGCTGACCTAAACGATACCCACATTTTCTACCTTTACATAATTCATCAAGATTGCGTGCTCCTAGTAATTACACACATTCAGGGGAACAAGAATTTTGGAAGACCTTTACCCTTGTTTGGTTATATTTTCTCATAACTTTGGGAATTACATTAAAACCTTGTAATTTTCACATGGCTAGAAGATACAAAATTGAAAAGTTCAACGTAAAGTTTTTAAGGTTACATTTAAATAATCTAATTAACGATGTAAGTTAAGCCCTCAGATGTGGTCACATCATCATCATCATGTCAGCGTTAATCCCAGTCGCATCCAAAGCTTTTTCAGCCTTGGAGTCTGGAATCCGCTTTACCAGTCTAACTGCTGATTTTGGTTAAACTTTGATATTTTCCGTGAAGCGACTGCCGGTCTGACCTTCATAACCCGAAGGCGATATCGAAGCATTGCAGTTAGACCAATTGTTGAAGTTGAGGGCTCCATTAACCAGTAACGACTGCCATTAAATGTTCGTATGGCAACCGGGACTAACAGGTTAACGTGCTTTCTGAGGCACGACCAGACCAGTGCAAATATTCATAATATTCATACATACAAATATTTGCACTGCACGGGGATCGAACGTGCGCCTCCTTGCTCACCGGCCGCATCGCTACCGCTACGCCACGGAGGCTGTCAAAGTCTCCTCTCAAATTTGCAGTACCTAAGTACTGCACATCCCCATCCTATTTCGAGTTAAAAGAAATATAAACTTTACTATAATGGGTATTAAGTTGATTATAGAGTGAATAGCACATTAAAAAGTTATAAAAATGTTTGAAGTTTAGCGTATTGTGAAGTTTATGTTGTAGGAATTAAAGCAATGGTTTCTAGGTTACCCAAGTGGGAAGTCTTCAGCGGCTGAACCAAATCGTTTGAATAAGAAAACACTATCTCATTACAGCTTCAGCATTCCTTACGATAATTCGTTAGATAGTGGGACGACACACTTTAAAAATCTGTTACAGCTTTTAAGCCTTTGTGGCACAAGGAAGTCGTCGTGTGTCGGAGACCACTTTGGCTCTTTCGCTGAAGCTTGCCACCGCTCTTGCCTTCTTTACGCTATTCCTGCTTATAAATGTCGTTGTTTTGATCGGAAAGCTGGAACGCACTCAGCATCGCTACCAAAAGTCGCTGTGGGCGAAGGGCCTAATGAAATTGGTACTTTCCTCATCTCATTTCACAGCATTAATCCTAAAACTTAATTACGGAATCCATCCGTAAAACACACTTTTATCAATAATATAATCATAGAAATTAATTCTAAAGCGAAAAACGCCTCGTAGGCTCCTAATCAAAATGTGCGAAAAGGTACTTCATAATTTCGTACAGAACTCGAAAAGTCCGTTGTAATTTTGCAAATGGAGTATCAATTCAATATAATGAGTCGCTTTTACTTTACTTTATTTTTTAACAAAAGACATGCGGTTGACAAACCCATGTGAATTCATCAAAATATTGAGTTAAAACACCTTTTATAAATAATGAAAATAATAAAAACATACGAGATTTTAAGCGGGCAATAATGCTGATTTTCTTCTTCTTCTCAACCTATAGAAGTCCACTGCTGAACAAAGACTTCCCCTAAGGCTTTCCACAATGACCGCTCTTGTGCTGCACGCATCCATCGGTTTCCCGCGTCCTTCACTAGGTCATCGGTCCACTTTGTTGGGGCCTCCCTACGCTACGTCTTCCGGTACGTGGCAGCCACTCCAGAACCCAGTAGGGTTCTCGACCGATGACCGATGGGGCAGTAGCCCTATCGGTCATCGGTTCTACGTGAAATGTGCCCCGCCCACTGCCAGTTAGTTTAGCGACCCGAAGAGCTATGTCACTGACGTTGATTAAATACTGTTTAAAAAAAAATACCGCTTTCCCTCAGTTAATAGTGAACGGTTATGTCAAATAAATCGTTTTGATTGGATTGCACAGCGTGCCCGCTTTAATGGCGAAGTTGATTTAACACACGTTTTTCGTTATGACCATTTAACTTCATTAAACGCAATTTACAGTATTCGTACTTTATTATAATATTATACTGACACAGGGGTCATTTATCGAAGTAACCATTCATAACATGGCATCAATGAAATTAAAACGAATAACGTGCAATGTGCGGACGAATTTGAGGAAAGGGAGAGAGAAAGAGAGCCATTAAATGGACGAATTTGAGGAAAGAGAGAGAGAAAGAGAGGCATTTAATGGAACGAATTTGAGGAAAGAGAGAGAGAGAAAGAGAGCCATTAAACGGAACGAATTTGAGTAAAGAGAGAAGAGAGCCATTAAACGGAACAAATTTGAGTAAAGAGAGAGAGAGAGAGCCATTAGACGGCGAGTAATTTACGAAATATTATAAGTTAATATAGTTTTTTTTTATAATTATTACTTGCCAGTATTAAATAGATATCGCTGGTTACAGCGATATGTTCTACCTATAAACAGGGCTTGCTATTTTTATAAATTTGCCATTTCAACACAATTCCATTGCCATTGTGACAGTTGAATCATGCTAAAAGTTTGTAATCTGCTAAATTGATAATGATCGATCAATTATTGGTCAGTTTTCTTGTAATAGAATGACATTGCCGTATTGCTGTTAATAGAAATCATTTTCTTAAAACTACTCTACTACTATTACTCTACTACTCAATTCGAACATTTATTAATATGGAGTGGAGTGTCAGTGATTGACCATTGGAAAGTCATAATGACTTCATTTAATTAGTAGATTACGAAACTTGTCAAAATCAGTCATTATGAGATCACTGATCGACTATTCTGACACTACTGTAACAGCAGACTTGCCCCAGAATGTTTTTTTTTTACAAAAAACATAACCTAATTTACACAGATTTCTAAGCTTTCAACATTCCAATTCATTGCGAAAATGCATGGAATTACGCAGAGAAGTAATTATTCCTATTAACCCGTGACATGTATGTGCCATGCTAACGGTCTTGATGGAAACTGGCGCATCATCGTGATCGTTATTTCTAATTACTGGACAATGTGTTGGAGAATAGAATTATTAAGGGGAATTTCGGACGTGACGTTATGTATTGGGTATAGTGCTTAGGGAAGGATGGATTCATTAGACTTCCTACCTTGAAATTAGCAGGTAAAGCAGTAGGTGTCAGTTGCGTTCTTAAAGATATAAAAATTGACTTGAAATAAAGTTTCGTCATGAAATAACAAATTTTTGGTTTCTTAGCCAATGGCTGAGGGTTTTCATGGTTCCCTGAGGACACAGTGAAGGTCTGCTCGGCTTGGGTGATTGGTGACTTAATGATATGTCAGTATATCTTGATGGGGTTTAGTTTCTTTTTTTTATAGTAATAAACTAGTGCCTGATGGTAAGCAGTGATGTAATCGTTGATGATAAATAGCGCGCTAGTATAATAAGCCCTTTCACTTAAAAAACTGAGTGAATAGGAAGAAAGACGGCAGTTAAGCGAGGTGATGCAATGTTTAACCCAGACGGAGACTGATCTGGAGCCCCTCCACGATCAAACTCCCGACACAAGAACATTTCGCACATCCTACCCGGCACACATCGCAACACAACTGCTCAGACCCGTCTTCCGTACAGCTCCACCAGACATCATGCCGGAACACAACGAATCGCTTGGCGGCAAGATTTTGTCTGGTGGGTGGTAACTTCTGCCGGCAGCCGATGTTATGGCCTACCACCGAGATTATTAAACATTTTTTATGAACGGTTTATAAACAGTGTTTATTAACTAATGTTTACTAATGAATACGTGGTTTAAGAAAGCGTCAGTTTTGTTTACGGAACCCTAAAAAAGTGGTATACTTATGTTTAACCAACATGGTATACAAAAGACTCATAGTAGGTTAGTATTCCATTACCAATTTCCTTTTCTATGTTGATTGACGCTAATAGGCGATGAGGCAGCAAATTCCAACTACTAACGCTAAGTATACTTTGTGGTTGTTTCGGGCACATTGAGCCTGTATAGTTGTTTGTAAATATGCTTCTTTTGTTTACCCTCTATTTTCCTTTCTTTCTTTTCTTTAGAGTGAATACTACTTCAACTCTTCAATGGCCCCTGTGGTTAGATTCCACAATTTTGACAATGTAAACACGTGTAACAAATTATAGAAATTCTTTAAAAAAAATATTTCGCAATAATGGCCGATATTGCCAATGACAGTTGAAAAAACGGCCGCGTGAGCTGTCTACTAGGAGATTTGATGTGGCCATTATGCTGCGATATTTCAATGTTCTTTATGAATTATTCACTGAATGCACTTTTACTACATAAATCACGCGCTTTTATTTAGTAAACGACACTATAAATAATTTAAAAGTCCAATGAAAAATGACCGTGACATTCATGTTAGCTTTCCCGTCACAAAACTCTCCAATCAAAATCTTTATTTCCTTTAGTAGGTTGTCAAAAAAGTTCCGTTATCTAGTCAATTAGAACTTTTTACACATACACACATCCCACCTGCTAAATTTTTTTTTTTTGTAATTATAAACTAATACTTGACCGTAATCCCGCCTGATTGTAAGCAGAGATGCAATCGTTGATGGTAAAGCGCACTAGTTTATTACGCCTATTCACTCAAAAAAACCAAGTGAATAGGAAGGAAGGCGGCAGTTGAGCGAGGTGGTGCAATTTTAAACCCAACAACACGACCAACGATGCTGCACCATCTCAACGAGGGAGATTGATCTGGAGACCCTCCACGACCAAACTCCAGACACAACAACATTTGGCGCATCGTACCCGGCACACATCGCAACGCAACTGCTCAGAACCTGTTTCATACTCCTTTTTAAGAAAAAAAAAAAACTTTTCAAAGCTTTCCTAATGAGCGTGTTGTGAATGGCCCTTAGTAAATTCTCCCGTGTTATACATAAGTAGTCCAAACAAAACCAAACTTTAAAAGTGTTAATACCTTTACCCCTGTCCCTAAAACAGCCGGAAATATCCAGGACCTTAGTTTAAAAACACCAGAATTCTCGCTCACCAAAATTCAATTTAGTCTATACGGTATCTACGACCCAATTTCCATTCACTGAGCCAGTGTTTCCCAAATGTTAATAAACTTTTTTTTCAAATTTTCCCCCTCATCGTACCTTCACGGTAATGTAGGCAACTGTTCGTAAACCAGGAAGTACTGAGGCCTACTCGAGTACATAACGTGTTTCAATAAAATGTACTGCATACACAGATGTTCTCAAACTTTTGAATCGTGACCCCCGAAGCGGTTTTGTTGAATGAAAACTTTTCGGAAGTTTGTTTCGTGGTTGGATTATGTTATAGGGGTGATGCATTGGACTACATTATTATTCCGATGTGGGGGAAATTTCTGTTAGTCATGCAAAACAGAACAAGAACTGATCATTATAAGTTTGCTAACTATGTGGTTTTCGGTAATCAATAACCATTGCACAGTTAGCGCAGTGATTGAGCTATTGACTTCTGCGCTGCGTGTAGTAGTTGTTCCGGGTCTGGATGTTTGTGTATGAGACTGTAACTTATAGAATACGTGTAGGTAGGTCACTGGTGTGTTAGGAAGCCGGGGGTGAAAGGAAACCACGATTTTACTAAACAGATGGCGAGCGAGCGTCTTTCGCGTTGGTGCGTGTGCGCGGGTTGGCACATATCGTTTCACTGCGGAGGAAGGGTCGCGCGTCACGGACCGAATGAATGTATGCGAATGAGACGCTCGCTCGGTACATTTCAATTTATTTGCATAACACATAAATACATGATGAAGGCATGGCATGGGCGACATGGTAAGTACTTAGTATTACGACACATTTAGGTTATTTAGCTTTAGGTTCTAAGAGTAGTTATAAGTAAGTTTATTCGTCGTGACGTAATTAAGTAGGTACACATTTCAGGTAAGTATCAATGTGTGATGCGTCGCCTACAGTGACTTTATATGTTTGTAAACGCACCCACGATACAGGAGAAATTGGGTCATTTCATCATTTACCTAGCCTTTTCCGAACTTATAAAATACCCCTTGGTAAAACTAGTTATCAGACTTTTGGCCTTCTGACGACTACGTCTACAAAATATGATAGTCGGGACAATGCGCGTTGCCAGGCACGGAGGGTTTTGGTAAGATAAAGGGTCACCCACCCATCAACGGAATAACAGCGACATGCGTAGCTTTAACCAGCACCCTAATTGCGTAACACACTATTACAATCAGTTGGAATCATTTCGAAGCATATTGCTAGTCCATTGCTCCATAATAATATTCGAAACGGTCTCCAAAGCCTGGAGCACAGGCGTAGAGTAGCCAGCCTTTCGGTTTTCTATAGGATGCATTCCGGTGAGTGCTCCGTTCCACCATCGGACGACCCGTCGTACGACGACTTTCCACCCTTACGTTGTTGACACCACTGCGATCCGGACGAAGCGTTTCGCTTCCTCTTTTATACCGCGTACATCGAGGGACTGAAACAATTTACCAGCGGCGGTGTTTCCGTCACACTACAATTTGAGTGTCTTCAAGGCTAGAGTGAACGGGCTCTTAATAAACTAGCGCGCTTTACCATCAACGATCGCATCACTGCTTACCATCAGGCGGGATTGCGGTCAAGCGCTAGTTTATAATTTATAAAAAAAAGGAAACGTGTTTGCTCAACAAGGTAAATGACGCATTGCATGTTGTTAAACTGTCAATATGAAACCCATTGCAATTGTTGTTAGTGTGTTACGCAATTACCCGGCTGACCGATCGAACCTTGCGGCTATTTCTTAGCCATACAAACACTGTCAAACTGACGTGGGTAGTTGTAGAAGCTCTGAGTATAGGGTCGTAGCATTTTGCGGAGCGGCGGACGTTTTGGGTGAATTTGACGCATCATTATCAACCTTTTTATCGTCCCACTGCTCGGCACAGGTCTCCTCTCGTACAGAGAAGAATTGAATGTAATTACCACGCTTGCTCAATGCGGGTTGGCGATTTCAGACTTAAAGTCCAGGTTTCCTCAAGATGTTTTCCTTCACCTTCAGTCATTGGTCTCCAAGATATACTTAGAAAGTACATATAACTTTAGAAAAGTTACATTGGTACTTGTCTGATCTATAATCGAACCCGCGCACTCATGCTTGGGAGGCTGGTGTTTTAACCACTAAGCGACCACGACATTTGATGCATATTTTACCCTAACTTTTTATTTTATATATTTATGTTAAGTGTGTATTTTTAAAAGTCATGTACTGCAAATAAAACTCTTACATATATGTACTCGTATACCGCAAATAAAACTTTTCGTGTAATGTAGTTAACGCACACCCTCAAAAACTCCAATTAGAATATTATGTTATAATCATAATACATACACTGAATTTTTAATTTAACATGTATGTGCATTGTTATATTTTATTAAATTATTTATAACAATTCTTGGAGAACGAGGACCGTGAGTGTGTGTGTGCGATGGAATTGCATGATTTAATTCCCCCATCTCCGTTCCACCAGCGGACGACCCGTCGTACGGCTGGTTTCCACCCTTACGTTGTTAACACCTCTACGATCCGGACGAAGCGTTTCGCCTCCTCCTTTATACCGCGTACATCGAGGTACTGGAATAATTTGCCAGCGGCGGTGTTTCCGTCGGACTACAATTTGAGTGTCTTCAAGGCTAGAGTGAATAGGCTCTTAATAAACTAGTGCGCTTTACCATCAACGATTGCGTCACTGCTTACCATCAGGCAGGATTGCGGTCAAGCGCTAGTTTATAATATATATAAAAAAAAAACCGTAATATTCTCGGAATAAGGTTTATTTTTCTTTATTATGTATTGAATGATTAAATTTGTATGAATACAAGTAAAACTGCGATTTTAAAAGTCTGTACAAACAACAGGGTTAATATGACAATAATATATGTAGTTTTAATTATTTTTGGGATAAATTACCTATATTCAAATGATATAAAACGATTCAGTAAACGATTCTGAACAAACTATTTTCAGGTAGTGCGTTAATTTATTTACATCTTGTATAAATCACATGGGTTTGAATAAAATAATTATCATCATCATCAACCTTTTTATCGTCCCACTGCTGGGCACAGGTCTCCTCTCATACAGAGAAGGATTGAGCGAAATGACCACGCTTGCTCAATGCGGGTTGGCGATTTCCGACTTAAAGTCCAGGTTTCCTCAAGATGTTTTCCTTCACCTTTTAATCAGTCATTGGTGTCCAAGATATACTTAGAAAGTACATATAATTTTAGAAAAGTTACATTGGTGCTTGCCTGATCTGGAATCGAACCCGCAAAATAATAATAGTCCAAAAAGGTCTAAGGGCCTGGACTATTTGAGAATCACATCCAAGTTCTCGATACAGCTCGTGAATTCCCGGTTTTTATATGAAAACGCTGAGTGGAGGCGAAATTTTTTCTATCACACTTCTCATTTCTTGCGAGTAGCACTCAAAACATTATTTATACGAGCCGTTTCTAGATTTATATTAAAGGTTTGTATTCAAGGACCGATGGGGTGAGGAATATGATGAGTGCGAGGTGAATGTGAATAGCTAACAGTATGGAGTGCTTGAAATATATTACTGAAAGGAAGAAAAAATGAGAGCAGTGGTATCGGTCGCGACTAATAAGCTGTAGGTCGTAAGTTTGAACCCCTTCAGGCGCATTACATAATCAGTCTATAATGTTCGCACTGTTGGGTCACCAGCCTCATCTCGATGGGAGGGAGTAGGCCATAATCTGCCACGCTAGCCCAGTGCGGGTTCAGTAGGTGCATTACTTTTTGTAATTTATTTCATCACCACTGCTGCAAAACGGTAAAGCCAAAAACTTCGAAGACATATGACACCTACCAAGCCGCACTGGGATAGCGTTGTAGAATACGGCTTACTCCCTCTCATCGAGAGGAGTTTTGTGTCCCAAGATTCAGAACAATTTGGGTTGATTGTGTATCCACTCAGTTGCTAAATGTGACGAGTTACACGAAAAAAACCCTAGCGAAACGCATTTAAAAATTAAATAGATATTTCGTTTAATCAGCTTCTCAGTACAGTTATCTTTTTTTAAAGAACCACTCCATTGAGTCATAAATCGTGTTTTAATCGCAAGCGGCGAGCTCCTAGAAAAAGCGCGCCCACGTGATGCCACGGTCGGCGCCCGAACAAGCGTAAGCAACGGAGTGGGTATGTCAGTATGTACTGAAAAAAAAAACCCTACTTTTTTACTATTGCCGTAGACGGGGCTAGTGGATAAGTAATAATAGCTACTTGGGAAGATCGTTTAGGTTAAGCTAACTTACCACGGTCAGTCCGCGGATGGGTGACTATCTATAAAGTCAACAAAGCATTTATATCAAACAGGCACAAACACAATCATACCACGTACATAAAAAATCGTCGCAATAAAATAGATTTGACTCTAGTCGTCTCTTCCAAAAAGTAGTTTTTGTAGAACAAGATTGAGGAATAATAATTATTTTTATCTTCTTCTTCTTCAGCCTATAGAGGTCCACTGCTGGACAAAGGCCTCCCCCAAGGCTTTCCACGATGACCGGTCTTGTGCTGCTCGCATCCTTCGACTTCCGCTACCTTCACCAGGTCATCAGTCAACCTTGTTGGGGAACTCCCTTCGCTGCGTCTTCCGGTACGTGGCCGGCATTCGGCCATCGGTTCTACGAGCAATGTACCCGCCAACTGCCACTTAATTTTAACGACTCGAAGAGCTCTATGTCGGTGACTTTGGTTCTTCTGCGGATCTCCTCATTTTCGATTCCAGCGCGCAGATAAACTCCGTGCATAGCTCTTTCCATCAAATCAAATCAAACCAAAATTGTTTATTTCAAATTAACCACCACCACTTGGTACTTTTGAATAGTCAATGTCGGTCAGTCCAAGAAAAGTGACGCTAAATTCCCCCTCAACTTCCCCTTTGTGTGCCTTTGAACTTTCGCATGAGGCCCATTGTGAACGAAATTATTTCATTATACCCCCCAATATGTCTCTTAAATCACGTTAAGCTGTCAGTCTTGGCTATCATTTGTAAACCTTTGGCAGTCGCTACGAGTAGCCAGAAGTCCGAAATTCTGCCAACCTATCTTACCAAGAGGTACCGTCTGACCCAGTAAATGCCATGATGGTTAGATAGGAAGTCGCTACGCGTAAACAACTGTTATTCAGCTGCATCTGAATGAACTAGAATCCAAGCCAAACATAGTCGAGGAAAGGTTAAACAGATATTAAGTACTTTGTTCTACATTTTTTTTTTTTAGTTAGCATTGCCCCACCCTGGAAATCCTTAGTAATATTATAAACTTGATGATCTGACCAAAATCGCAGGGAAGCGCTGGATGCAGGCCACGTCCAACCGTTGGAAATCCTTGGGGGAGGCCTATGACTAGCAGTGGACTGAGATGTGAGTGTGGCTGAGATGATGATGATGATGATTATGATGATTATAAACTAGCTTTCCGCCCGCGGCTTCGCCCGCGTGGAATTCGGTTATATCGCGCTTTTAGATTCCCCTCGGGAACATCAAATTTTTCCGGGATGAAAGGTAGCCTATGTTCTTTCTCAGGGTCTAAAGATTGTCTGTGTCAAATTTCATCAAAATCGGTTGAGAGGTTTAAGCGGGAAAGCGCAACAGACAGACAGACAGAGTTACTTTCGCATTTATAATATTAGTATGGATTTGTTCCGTGCGGGAATCGAACTCGTGACACGCAGCCCAGCAGTCGATTACTCAGCCACTGCGTCAACCGTATCGTCGTTAACTTGTTATCATCATCGTCAAAGTTAAGGTTTTTGAACTTCTTCTGCGAAGCAGTGATGCTGGCAAAGGAGGAGGCGGAGCGCGTGAGGCAACGGGAATCTCAGCGACCTCACGCCACTAGCCGCCGCAGGAGACGCCCTGGTCAGGAGATGACACTAAACTCCCAGCCACCGTAGGCGCGGGCCTGCGGGCGGTAAGCAGTGGGCAGCTCGCCGCTCGGTAAGGACCAGACCCGAGTCGACGGCGCGTCGTGTTTCACGCGCCCCTTAAAGAGATGTGAGCACGTCGTGACGGGGTCCACGAAGACCGATGCCTCCTGGGTCAGGGTTGCGGGTTGGTTAAACAAGAAACCGTGGCCCTGGCCGTCGCACAGGCAAGTGAAGAAACACGGGTGGGTTTTAGTCAGTAAAAGTCTGACACGCCCTTCCGCTCTGCCCAGAGCGGAAGAAGTCATTTGATGATTTCCCATACAAACAAAAAAAAAAGGTTTTTGAACTTAAAGTATTCTTTCTTTCTTTTACATTGTACAATCTTCATATAATACAAAGATCACCTGCAAACTTGAAAGCGGGATAATGGAATATAATCATGTTATGCATGAATAACAAACATTCGAGGATTTGCGTGGATCAGCGATCACGAGAAAGCTGTGGCATCAAAGATAAACCGGTTTAAGAATATAAGGAAACCGAATTCCTATCAACTGGTGTCGATGCGAGTTATTTGAGAATAACTCCTGCTTCGGTGAACCAACTGAGCCCGTAATAATAGTACCTAAGCGGGCATGCATCAAATTACCGAAAAATGACAGTTGATATTTGAATATACGGGCTATTTAAACTGGCAGTAAATTGGCCACGAACCTCAAAATTCCTTGAAAAAAGTGGCGAATAAAACCATCTTAATAATGATAAATGATGTATTCATTGTAAGCAGGTATGTCATCATCATTATCAACCTTTTTATCGTCCCACTGCTGGGCACAGGTCTCCTCTCAAACAGAGAAGGATTGAGCGTAATCACCACGCTTGCTCAATGCGGGTTGGCGATTTCAGACTTAAAGTCCAGGTTTCTTCAAGATGTTTTCCTTCACCTTCAGTCATTGGTGTCCAAGATATACTAAGAAAGTACATATAACTTTAGAAAAGTTACATTGGTACTTGCCTGACCTGGAATAGAACCCGCGCTCTCATACTTGAGAGGTTGGTGTTTTAACCACTAGGCCACCACGACATTCAATTCAGCAGGTATGTAGTACCTTACAATAACATTTTTTTTTAAAAGACAAGTTCGGATTGTTTCTAGTTCCATTTAGACAGTGATAGAGTGTAAGAAGACTACTTGAATGAAGACTGGAACAATTTGCCTGCGGCGGTCTTTCATTGCAATTAAAGTTCATTACTATTAATTAAATCTTTGATTACAATTAAAATAACTTCAAGGTTGGAGTCAGAAGGCTCTTAATAAACTAGTGCACTTTATTTATTTTTTTATTTATTTATAAAAAACTTTATGCACAAAGAGAAACATTGCACAATGGCGGACTTAATGCCTTAGGCATTTTCTACCAGTCTACCTTAGGGTGATGCAGAGACAAAACATGGTAGGTGCAAAGATATAAAAGAGAAGTTGAAAGAGAAACACAAAAAAAAAATATTATTATTATACAACGTGTAACATAAAGGGTATATACATAAGAAAGGCATGGCATCTTTACATGATATCAAACGATATTGGAAGGGTTTTTTAATCCTATCTCTTTATGTTAGGAAGTTATGAGGAAAAACACCGCCTGTGATTATATAGGCGTCTATCATACTAGTCCCACAGAGATATTGAAGACATTTATCGGATTTTGGCAGGTAATGTGACGGGTTACGAATAGTTATTAACGTATGTAGTGTGCTGCCACGTTTATTATGATTTGATTTTAAGAAACACACGAAACCGAAAATTTGGTACCAATTTTTTGGGTATTTTATTTTGAGTTGAAACCCTTCCGATATCGTTTGATATCATCTAAAGGTGCTATGCCCTTGGTATGTATATACCCTTTTTGTTACACGTTGTATATATCCATTAATTTTCATAATAAAATTAATCAACTAATACAACTAATGAAAATAACATACTCGTAGTTATTACGAAGAATTATTATTTATTTATTATTTCTATAATATATTATTATTATATAGAATTGGTCGACAACTGCATACCCCGATAGTGACAAAAAGGCTTCCAGACATTTTCTGTATATTCCGGATTTATTTATTTCCTTTTTTTTTATTTAATTACAATTTATTTAACACACACACACCCACACACACACACACACACGCACACACACACCTTTATGCATGTCACAACATTTTTATGTGATTCTGTTTAAGATTTCTATCATTTGGATTTATTGATATAATATATCATTTATATTATTGAGGACTGTGTTTTTGAAATTTTAGCGTATGTACAGCTGAAAATCAGCGTCAGATGGTACTCCTTGTGTTGTCATCTGGCATTATGCTGAGCTGAGGCCCTTTGGCATTAGAAGCCAAGTTGTATAGTTTTAAATGTATCTACAGTGGGTGGCCAAATTATTAATTAATTATTAGTTGATCATGATTCTTTACATAAATGGTGTTGTTTCAAGGGTGATTTCATGTGATAACACCCTGATATCATTATTCTTGTTTTTTTTTTCAATTGGCAAAACAATGAATATGTGTGTCATTTGTCAATGGTGTAACATATTTTCTTAATGAGACATAGTCCGTTAAAAAGCACGGTTTCAGTATTGTTGTTGTGCTTTCTAAATATAATTTTTCATAGGCTTTTTGGTAATTTTTATGTCATAAATAATAAAAAGGTATCTAAAGCTCCATCTAACATTACTTTCTCTAAGTTTTGTCTTTTAATATACCTTTTATGACGATTCAATTTGATGACCTCAAATTTTCTACTTTTTAGGATGGGTAGGACTTTGGACACCTCTCCAAGTAAATTAAGATAGATAAAAACGTTGATACTGCACTTCGTACATTCCCAGAGACATATAGCATATATTACTGGGGTTTCAGTCTGTTGTCAATAGAATAAAAATAAAAATTGACAATAAAAAGCCTCTCAAGGTAAATCGTGTTGGTAAATACGGCAGGAAAAGGATAACCTCATCTCGTACAGATCGAAAAATAAGGAATATATGCCTCGAAAACCGCAAAAAGAGTGTTGCTTCTTTGATTACGATGTTGAACAACGAGGGTGTTAAGATTTCCGAGAGAACAATGCGGAGGCGATTTATTGAAGAGAACCTAAAGGGACGCCGGGCCTACTAAAAATCCACGCCTAAATGGCAACATGAAAAAAAACGATTCCAATGGGCTAGACAACATCAAAATATGACTATTGCAGACTGGAGTCGAGTAAGCATATTTAATTATTGTAATAAAGTACAAAGTAGCTTAAAATCGATTTTCCACTATTCATTATGTTCATTTACAGGTATGCTTTTCCGACGAATCAACGTTTCAAATTTTGGTTGACAAAAGTTCTTTTGTACGACGGCGTCTTGGTGAACAATTCCACGCAAATTGTGTTATAGAACGGGTTAAGCATCCAGTTAGTGTCATGGTGTGGTCTGTCAACTCATGGGACGCCTGTACATCGTAGAAGAGACAAAGAAGCAAGACCAATACAAAAGAATACAAGAAACGCAACTACTGCCGCAAGTCAATGAATGGTTTCCTGATGATGAAGAATATGTTTTTATGCATGATTCGGCACCGTGCCACAAAGCCAGAAGTATTATTGAATTTTTGGCCAAAAAAAAATTCACTGTTTTGCCTTGACCAGGGAATTCACCAGACATGAATCCCATAGAATAGATGTGGGAACTCACCAAACGGGCTGTTGCGAAAGAAGTGATTACAACCAAGCAGTAGCTGATAAAAACTTTAATCAAAGAATGGCATCATAACCCTTAACTGCAGGAAGATGTAAAAACATGCATTGCATGCATTTAATGTTAATAATTTACTCTTAAACGAGAAAAAAACCAAATGCATTAAGTTTACTCTAAATCACGTGAGGCAGGTGGAAACAAAAGTGTTGATAAAGGGCGAAGAATTGAAATCTGACGACAGCACAGTGTTCTTGGGTATAACTCTGGATGCTAAGCTTCAATGGGGTTCACATATAGAAAAATTGTCAAAAAAGCTAAGTTCTGCTGCATACGCAGTTAGAACAATTCGTAATTTGACTGATGTTGAGACGGCCCGTTTAGTGTACTTTGGCTATTTCCACAGCGTAATGTCGTACGGCATTCTGTTGTGGGGAAATGCCGCCGATATTCAAACAATATTTGTTTTGCAGAAACGAGCTGTTCGTGCAATTTATAAATTAAGTCCGAGACACTCTCTCAGAGAAAAATTTAAAGAGATTAATGTACTGACCGTGCCGTCTCAATATATTTATGAAAATCTTTTGTATGCTCATAAAAATATAAAATTGTTTAAAAAATACAGTGATGTCCATGATATAAATACTAGGAACAGGCACAAATTTATTGTACCTACAACAAGGCTCAAGAAAATAGGTGGCTCTTTCAGATGCCAATGTATACATTTTTACAATGGACTTCCAGAGGTGGTTCAAGATCTGAGCCAGAATAAATTCAAATCCTTCATTAAACGTAAGTTGTGTCTGAAAGCATTTTATAGTGAGAAGGATTATATTGAGGACAAAAAGGCTTGGGCTTGAGCTGCGTCCGATTTCTATACAATGATTGTTCTTTGATTTTTCCTCTTGTAGTTTTAATATGTAATTGTTTATGTTATTTATTCAAAGCCTGTATTACACACTATGTAGCCAAGCATATTGTACGTTACGGAATTGTATCGCTGACAGAGGTGTTCGGCACTTGTACAGCTGCACAGGAGCTAAACTTTCCACAGATTCGGGATCACTGTTGGAGCTGCTGAACCTTGGACAAAACTATCTTAGCATTATGTAGATTCAATTTCTTAGTATTGTATAATTGCATGGCAAACGTGTGAGCACAATGTACGAATGTGCTGTAAGGCATTTATTTGTTGGGTTAGTCTTTTTTATTGACTTAATTGTGCTCTGGCTGTTGAGAGTATGTTATGCTCACTCAAATGTCTCGCTGATGGTGGCATGTGTTTTGGGTCATTGGGTTCCCTTCGATATGGTTGAGCTGAATGATGCTGATCCATACGTCATGTTCGTGAACGGACGCCGTCGGAGGGGACTGGTCATCTCTTAGCTGCCACGGCGTATTTTAATTTCTGAATTGATTTTTGTATGTTTTCTTTAATGGACGCTCTCAGCGTACAATATATTTCTGCATCGTTCTCACGCGGTTGAATTCAACATGAATGATGTAATCAAATATTTGTAACAATAGCTTAAAAATTTAAAAGAGTATCCATGGAGTTTCTTGCCCGTTCTTCTCCATAGGTACCTACTCTTTGGAATGGGCGACTAGCTTCATCTTATTGACTGACCGACCTTCTGACAATTCAAAAGTGCCTGTAACTGGTTTATTTGAAATAAATGATTTGATTTGATTTGATTGAGGGCACATTTCAGCAAAGGGCGGAGTAACTAAATACTGAAATTTATCTTATAATTCTTTCCTAACATCATTCTCCTGCCCTTATCCCAATTTATTTGGGGTCGGCGCAACATGTCTTTTTCTTCCATGCATCCCTATCAGAAACCATCTCGGCAGTCACCCCCTTCTTAGCCATATCATCCTTCACACATTCCATCCATCGTTTCTTTGGTCTTCCCCTACTCTTATAGCCATCAACATTCATAATTAAGACTCTCCTCACGACATTCTCCTCTGTTCTCCGTAACACATGCCCGTACCATGACAACCGATTTCCACACAACTTTTCAGCTACCGGTGCCACTTTCAGACTTCCTCTTATGTACTCATTTCTTATTCTATCCATTCGTATAACACCACACATCCCTCTTAGCATTCTCATCTCGGCTGCATGCAATTGCCTTTCATTCATCCCTTTCGTAGCCCAACATTCTGATCCATACAAGACAGCAGGTCGGATCATGGTTTTATATATTTTCCCCTTAAGTTTAAGGGGAATGCGGGAGTCGCAAATTGTTCCCGTGACCTGCCGCCATTTCATCCACCCAGTGTTAATTCTGTGCTTAACCGTCCGATCTATTTCGCCATCGCTTTGCACGAGTGAACCGAGATACCGAAAGTCGGAGCAGATTGGTAGGAGTGCGCCATCAAGGGCTATGGCTCCAGAAGTGGAGAGACCGCCGAAATCGCAGAACATATATTCGGTTTTGGTTCTGCTGATTTTCAAGCCAACATTCTCCAGCTTCTGTTGCCATTTCTCCAATCTGCTCTGGATCTCAGGTCCATCTTCACCGACGAGAACAATGTCATCGGCGAACAGCATGCACCAGGGTGCCTCCTCCTGGATGTCCGACGTAAGAGCGTCCATAATCAACAGGAAGAGGTACGGGCTTAAAGCCGATCCCTGGTGCAAGCCTACCGCCACACTGAACTCGTCGGTATTGCCAGCAGCCGACCGGACGTAGGTACGAGATCGACTGTACATAGCACGAATTAACTCTATATACTTCCCTGGCAAACCTTTCTCTTTCAGGGCCCACCACAGCACATCACGAGGTACCCTATCATACGCTTTCTCCAGATCAATGAACACCATGTGCAAGTTCTTGTGTGCACGTCTGTACTTCTCGCACACTTGGCGGAGTGCAAAAGTGGCGTCCATTGTTCCTCGACCTGGCATAAACCCAAACTGGTTTGGGGTAATCTCACTCTCCTCTCGCAATCTTTTCTCAATCACTTTCTCCCATACCTTAATACTATGTGACATGAGCTTTATCCCTCGATAGTTGTTACAGTCCTGTACATCACCTTTATTCTTAAAGATGGGCACTAGTGAACTATTGCACCATTCTTGTGGGATCTCTCCTTCATGCAACAACTTATTGAAGAATAAAGTCAGCCACATACATCCATCTCCTTCTTCTAGCTTTTCCATTTTTCATACCTTGAACTGCTATTCTTACTTCATCCATGCTAATTTCTCTTACTAAACCCATATTCTCTTGTACCTCTTTGAGCACGCCACTCCATTTATTCTCTTCGTTCATTAGCTTTTCAAAATAAACCTTCCATCGCTCTTTTATTTCGTCATCCCTGGACAGAACCTTACCAGCATCGTCTTTCATACATTTGATATTACTTATATCTCTCGTTCTCCTTTCTCTTGCTTTTGTAATCCGGTAGAGCTCCTTTTGGCCTCTAGGGCTGTCCAGTGAGTCATACAACTTCTCCTGCGCCTTAGCCCTCGAAACTGCTACCGCCTTTTTTGCCTTCCTCTTCCATTCATTATAAATCTTCATCTTGTCCTCTTTTAAACTATCATTCCCGTTTTCTACACCTTGCCATTCTTTAAAAGCTATTTTCTTTTCTTTGAGTATCTTTTGCACATCTTCATTCCACCACCATGTATCCTTTTCTATCACACCTTTCCCTTTGGATTCTCCAAACACATCTTTAGCTACTCTCCTTATATAGTCCGCCATCTCTTTCCAACATTCATTCACAGATTTTCCTTCCATATCCCCCATTTCAATCATCTTATCTACCACGTGGCTCTTAAACACACTAGCATATTCCTCTTTTTCTATCATACGCCATCTAGTTCTGGGCGAGGGCCGTTCCTTGTTCTTTCTGGATGAGGCACTGACTTTTACGTCCATTATCAATAGTCTATGTTGTGAGACTAAGTCTTCACCTGGTAGCACTTTACAGTTTTTGACACTTTTAAGACTGTTTCGTCTTACTAAAAAGTAATCGATTTGTGTCGCGTGGCGGCCGCTTTTATAGCTTATGAGATGCTCATTTTGTTTTTTGAACCACGTATTTGTTATTGCCAGGTTAAAGGCCGTAGCAGCTTGCAGTAGTGTCTCACCATCAGTGTTACGGTCTCCGTATCCCCAACCGCCATGCACTCTTTCATACCCATCCTTCTGCTTTCCCACATGCCCGTTAAAGTCACCCCCAACATACACTTCTTCACTATCTTGCACATCCATCATCACACAATCGAAGTCCTTCCAGAACTTCTCTTTTATACTTTCCTCACACCCTGACTGGGGTGCGTACACACTAACTATATTAACAACCATACTCTCCACAATCACTTTAACAGCTATCGCTCTATCACTCACTCTTTTAACGTCCACTACACATTCTTTCAAATGACTATCTAAAACTATACCCACACCATTTCGCTTACCATCGCTTCCACAGTAATAGAACTTATATCCTTCTCCTATCTCTCTTGCCTTCGCACCTTTCCACTTCGTCTCTTGCAGACACGCAATGTTCACCCGTCGCCTTTTTAAAACATCTGCTAGTTCCCTTCCTCTTCCAGTCATTGTACCTACATTCCAGCTCGCACATCTCAATTTTACTTCTCTCACATTCCGAGCTTGCCTCTTACGTCGCACCCGCCCGTTCTGGTGCGACAACCCTTGTCCATATCCCACAGAAGCCGGGTGCTGCCCCTGCGCGTCGCCTGTGGGGTACGCCCTAGCCCTATCGCGCATCCTATTTTTTCCCTTCATGTTACTTGGGGTTTTGGCAAAGTTTTACAGTCGGCCGCCAGCCTGACACCAACCCTCCTTGGGAATGCTCTTGTTGGTGGTTTACCCGCCACCGCGCGGAAGTTAAATGGACATCCCGCCATTTGTCGGTCGTCAGAGCCTCGTTAGTGAGCAGCAGGGTGCACCGCGTGCAGGTGAGGTTGACGTTTGGGGAGTCTGGTTGTTGTGCGCTCCCCCTTACACCCCATAATTTTTTCCTAACATTTACTTATATTAATCATACGAAGAAAATAATAAAGTATTGTATATTTTTTTGTCGTTTTTGTAATCCCAATAGAACATAGATGTAACATAATATATAATAAAAGACCTACAATTAATCATTTGTCACTGAAATTCAATTAAACTCAAAAATTACGATACGACCACTGATACGACGATACAATCACTGTCCCTATTAATTTGGCCACCGATGGTATTTTGCTGTAATATCAATAAACGTATTTTTCTTTTTTTCTTTCATCATGGTGTTGTTTTAAAGGGACCACAGCACAGTACAGATTTTAATTTTCAGTGGTTATAAGGATGTACGGAGGCATAGAAATAAAGAATTTCAAATTAAATCCAAGAGAAGATAGCTTTTTCACCAAACGAGCGATTTGATTTAATACCTTTCCAATTCTTTGGACTGAAAGCAATTTTACTTGTAAAGTTTGTGAGTTATGAAGATTACGCTTCGATTTTTGGGATGAGACTAAAAAGAAGGGATATCAGATTCAAGCGTAACGATGGCTTTTAATAAACTAGCTGTTGCCTCCGACTTCCTCCGTGATTCAGGACTAATAGCAGCCCATGTTCTTCAATCAAATTTTATAGCAATCGGTTCAGAGATGTAGGCATCTGATGACCATACAAAGTTATTCTGGCATCTATAATGTTCATCATCAGCCTTTAATGTATCCACTGCTAAGACACAGGTTAAGATACAGAATAGGATACCACCACGGTCCGGACGACTCGTTTCGCCTCGTCTTTTATACCGCATACATAAAATTGAATTTTTGTAATTTATCGAAGGACTGGGACAATTCGCCAGCGGCTGTGTTTCCGTTTGACTATAATTTAAGTGTCTTCAAGGCTAGAGTGAATAGGCTCTTAATAAACTAGCGCGCTTTGCCATCAACGATTGCATCACTGCTTACCATCAGGCGGGATTGCGGTCAAACACTAGTTTATAATTATATAAAAAAAAATCTCTCTGTAAGAACAACGGGCCCAATGTGGATCATTGTATACTTGTCTGCGCATCCTTGGGAAGAATTAATTGCGATACATTTTGACTTCAACTTCTTGTGGAGGTCAGACAGCAGTCGTTTCACGGAAAATATCGAAGTTTAGCCAAAATCAGATGTTAGATGTTTTCGTAGGGAGGACGGGTCTGAGCAATTGTGTTGCGATGTATGCCGGGTACGATGCGCCAAATGTTGTTGTGTCGGGAGTTTGGTCGTGGAGAGTCTCCAGATCAATCTCCCTCTAGCGCAGCATCGTTTGGTCGTGTTGGTCTTAGGTTTAACATTGCATCACCTCGCTCAACTGCCGTTTTCCGTCCTATTCACTAAGTGTTTTGAGTGAATAGGCTTAATAAACTAGCGCGCTTTACCATCAACGATTGCATCAGTGCTTACCATCAGGCGGGATTGCGATCAAACACTAGTTTATAATTATTAAAAAAAACCTACTAACACTTTCCGACCTGGGGTTTAAACTTAAGAGAAACGCTCAGCTTGCAGACCAAAAAGACAGTCATTGAAAACATACACTCGTTAAACCAACTAAAAAGCTTCGATGGTCTCGATAGAAAATGTAAGGAAAAAAAGGAGTCAGAATAATTGAAGTACAATGGAAAATACATAGACCAATTTGGAACCTAGCTGTGCAATCCAGCCATTGCTCACTCTATTTCATATTGCAGTGCTAGAATTTCGGTTTACAATAGAGCTGAGGAGTGATAATTTTTTTATTAGGGTTCCGTTCCCAAAGCGTAAAAACGGAACCAAAGGGGTCCTAGTCTGCTATCCTTACTAATATTATAAATCGGAAAGTGTGTTTGTTTGTTTTTTCCGCTTTCACGCCGTGACTACTGAACCGATTACTTTGAAATTTTTCAAATGTAAAGTTAGAAGTCCGGATTAAATAACAGGGTACTTTTCATCCCGGAAAAAAATGATATTCCCGAGGGAAATCTAAAAAGAGTGATATAACCGATCTCCACGCGAGCGGAGCCGCGGGCGGAAAGCTAGTTTTTTTATAAATTTGTCATTCCAACATGATTCCATTGTCATTGTGCTTAAAAGTTCGTAATCTGCTAAATTCATAATAATGGATCAATTATCTCTGTCTCTCGTAATGGAATGGTGATAGAATGACATTGTCGTATGGGCATTATTATAAAACCTCTTAGTAGAAATCATTTTCTAAAATCTACTACTCAATTAGAACATTCATTAGTATGGAGTGGAATAACAATGATTGAACACTGAAAAGTTTCGACGAAACTTGTCAAATTCGATGATTATGAGATTACTGATCGACCATTCTGATACTATTGTAATAGCAGACTAGAGCCCCAGGTTGCATCTCATAGACCGTGTAAGCTGGACCCATATTTTCACAAATTATGTGAAGTACATTATATGTGAAAACAAAGGTCCAGCTTACCGTTATAATTACAATCAGAAATAGATACTAAAAACAGTTTTTTTTTTCTAATTTTGTCTAGATACTTATACGGAACCATTCATGTGCGAGAATGGTAAGGCTTAGCCTGCATTTTAGATAAGTTACGAAATATTAGAATTCCGAAAAATATTTAAAAGCAACGGAAATTGAAAGAGAAATATCATTGATGATATCATCATGCCAAGTTGTGACAGAAGGCCGATTGGAGTTGGAGTCTTTACACACAAACAACACTTAATTATACACAACAACATTTAACAATTAATAATTCAAAGTTGATTTGTGAGCTATATTTGAACTGAACTCGATATTTATTAAACGATATGTTGGATTATTTATAAGCACTTGTTATTTTAACTAGGTATGTCCGAAACTCTACGCCGCTGGAGCATTCTCGAAGACTTGCCGATTTCCACTTCTATACTATAGGCATTCTTCTTCAGCCTATAGATGTCCACTGCTGGACAAAGGCCTCCCCCAAGGCTTTCCACGCTGACCGCTCTTATGCTGGCCGCATCCATCGGCTTCCCGCGACCTTCACCAGGTCATCGGTCCACCTTGTTGGGGGCCTCCCTACGCTGCGTCTTCCAGTACGTGGCCGCCACTCCAGAACCTTACTACCCCATCGGCCATCAGTTCTACGAGCAATGTGCCCTGCCCACTGCCACTTAAGTTTAGCGACTCGCAGAGGTATGTCGGTGACTTTGGTTATTCTGCGAATCTCCTCATTTCTGATTCGATCACGCAGAGAAACTCCGAACATAGCTCTTTCCATTGCCCTTTGTGTGACCTTGAGCCTTCGTATGAGTCCCATTGTGAGCGACCACGTTTCAGTTCCGTAAGTCATCACTGGCAACAAACACTGGTCAAAGACTTTAGTCTTGAGACACTGTGGCATCTTGGACGACGAGAAGATGTAGCGTAGCTTCTCGAACGCTGCCCAGCCGAGCTGGATTCGACGAGACACCTCTTTCTCGAAGTTGGACCTACCTAGTTGGACTATTTGTCTCAGGTACTGGATACTGTCAACAACTTCGAGTGCAGAGCAACCAACTACAATTGGAGTGGGTGCGACATGAGAGTTCGACAGGCAGGAGTTCTATAGGTATAAGGTAGAATATAAAAACGGCAAATTAAAAGCAAAAAAGTGGTAACAATACCAACTATTTACTCCAGCTGCCGTTTGCCATACTAACTATGCAATAGAAGTCAAAATTCAAAGTTGTGTTGCGATGTGAGGCGGGTACGATGCGCCAAATGTTGTTGTTTCGGGAGTTATTCGTGGAGGTCTCGTCTATTACCGTTGGTCGTGTTGTTGGGTTTAACATTGCATCACCTCGTTCAACTGCAGTCTTTCAACCTATTCACAAAGTTTTTTTAAATGAATAGGCTTAATAAACAAAAGCGCTTTACCATCAACGATTGGATCATCATCACCACCATCAGGCGGGATTGCAGTCAAAAACTAGTTTAAAATTAGTAAAAAAAGAATGGGCTGTGAAAAGATTAAGTTAAGGTTTGTTATTTATTTTGCATACGTTTTGTTAAGGTAACGTCTAATGTGGGATGTAAACAGGTTCGTCTTTCTTTATAATACAATCAGTTTTTTGTTCTGGATAGGAAATCATCAAATGACCTCTCCAGCTCTGGGCGGAGCAGAAGGGCGTGTCAGACTTTTACTGACTAAAACCCACTCGTGTTTCTTCACTTCCCTGTGCGCCAGGGCCACTGTATCTTTTTCAAATATCCCGCAACCTGGCTACTCTACGCCTGTGGTTCAGGCTTTGGATACCGTTTTTTCGTTAAATCAACTTTCAAATTACAACGAAAAAAGTTGATTTAACTTTTTTACATGCTTTTTATAAGCTTTACTTGTATATTTGCTTGCTTGTTTGTTTGTTTGTTAGTCCGACGTTTGTCCGTTAGACTAAGATTGAGCGGCTCATTACTGTAAAATGTCTCACCGTTTTCAATACATTCGTTCGTTCGGTTTTATTTTAAAAGAATATCGAACTAAAAAGTTGCAAAAAAAAAATATTGTCTAAAAAACTATAAAAACATGCTTTTAAAAAATATCAAACTAAAAAGTTAAAAATAATTTTTAAAAAAGCGTGAGGCGCTTAATATACAAAAAATTATGGCAAAAAGCGCCTCACGCTTTTTTTTAAATTATTTATAACTTTTAGTTTGATATTTCTTAAAAGCATGTTTTTTTTTAGTTTTTTAAACTATTTTTTTATTTTATTTAGATACTAAGGAAGTTATAACTTACACACGAAAAACACCGCAATGCTGGTTTTATGATAGACCCTATAAAGCAATTATAAAGGTATGTATAAATAAATGCACATAAGTGAAAGATAAATAAATGTATCTGCGCCTTTTAAAGCATTTTTGTCGCAGTTCAAGCGTGCCACGTGAACTGCAACATTTTAATGAAACATTTTCGCAACGGAATACGGTAACTGTTGTATTTTGGTGCGGAAATGTTTTAACTTGTAAGTTGACTGCTATGTTAACAAAATTACGGGTAACTTTTTACCAAAATCATCGTCATCATTTCAGCGTTAATCTCAGTCGCATCCGAAGCTTTATCAGCTTTGGAGTATGGGGTCCGCTTTGTGCTCGATGGCTTTACCAGTCTAACTGCTGGTTTTGGCTAAACTTCGATATTTTCCGTGAAGCGACTGCCGTCTGACGTCCACAACCCGAAGTTGTAGTTAGAACAATTGTTGGACTTTTGAGGGCTCCAAGAAGCCGTACCGACAGCCATTAGATGTTCGTATGGCAACTGGGACTAACGGCTTAACGTGCTTTCCGAGGCAAGACCAGACCAGTACAAATATTCATATTCATGCATACAAATATATTCACTGTGCGGGGATCGAACCCGCGCCTCCTTACGCAACGGCCGCGTTCGCTACCGCTACGGAGGCTGTCAACTGTCAGCTGTATAACTTTGTACCAAAATAAGCAGCAGGGTAACAGGCTAGTAGTAGCAATGTGTTTCATTTTGACAGATTAAAAACATTTTTACCCAAAACACAAGCCTTGGCTTAGTTTGGGTGACAGTTAGCCCATAAAACAATGTAAAAACTTGGGACAATAAAAGTTTTTTTTTATACATTGCGTTATTTATGATGTTGAGCGGACAAATTTTTCAAACATAAAGGGTTATATGCATAAGAAATCGTGGCCCTGGTCGTCGTACAGGCAAGTGAAGAAATATGGGTGGGTTTTAGTCAGTAAAAGTCTGAGACTCCCTTCCGCTCCACCGTATTGCTTGACAAGCAATATGCTTCGAAATGAATCTAATTATTGATAGCAATAGTGTGTTACGGAATTAGGGTGCTGATTAAAATGTTAACAACTTTTTACTGATAAGTTTGTTTTACGAAGTCATATTATCATATATCATCATACACTATACAATATTCAATATTGACAGCCTCCGAGGCGTAGCGGTAGCAGACGTGGCCACTGCGCAAGGTGGCGCGGGTTCGATCCCCGCACAGTGCAAGTATTTGTATGCATGAATATGAATATTTGTACTGGTCTGGTCGTGCCTCGGAAAGCACATTAAGCCGTTGGTCCCGGTTGCCCTACGAACATCTAGTGGCAGTCGTTACGGGTTGTTGGAGCCCTCAAAAGTCCTACAATTGGTCTAACTGCAATGCTTCGATGTCGCCTTCAGGTTGTGGAGGTCGGACGGCAGTCGCTTCATGGAAAATGTCGAAGTTTAGCCATATCATCAGTTGGACTGGTAAAGCGAACCCCAGACTCCAAAGCTGAAAAGCCTTCGGATGCGACTGGGATTAACACTGGGATGATGATGACTATACAATATTCAGCAGAGTAATTGCGTAATGTACTCCATTTTGACAGTTCAACAACATTCATTGCTGTATTTACGAGTACTTTATTGAGCAGACACATTTTTCAAACATAAAAAGCAGTGGATTAACAATATCTTTCAAAATTATTTAGAATAGGACAGAACAGAACGAATACTTTTTATTATGTATACTATTTAAATTACAGAACATAAATATAAAGATTTTACAAAAGGTGACACAATGGGCGGTCTTATCGCTAAGAGCGATTTTTACCAAGCTTTGGATGGAATACCAAGGGGAAGGATAGAGAAATAATGTAGGTAGTCTAAAGTCATCGATCACTTATACACTAGATACATAGTCTCTTGTGACCAGCGTGTGTGGGTAGCTCCCACACGCGCATTGCACTGGTCACCACGTCTGGGGATTATCCGTTCCCGGGTAATCCTCCCTAGGCGCGGAAACCGGCCTAAATTAGGCCGGTAAGCCCTGAGAGTGGCCCGGAGTCAGATCTTCGGGCCGAGCCCGGGTCACTCTCAACGCAGGGCTCGAGGGAACCGGGTGTTTTTAGTGGGTATTCCCGGCTCCGGCCGGGCGAGTCCCACACACGCCTGTCGCCTAGCTAGCGGCGGGTACGGTGCGTAACGCATTTTCACTCGTATAAAAAAAAAAGGTACATAGTCTCGAACAAAACTCTTATCAAAAATGGCGACAAGTATTAAGCAGTCTAAAGTAGTCAAAATAAATATACATTAATTTGAAATCAGACTTAAGTGCAGGGTATAAAGTTCTTATCACAAAGCAGTACAAAAAGCCATTATTTTTTACGGCCGAATCTGACATCAAACCGAATTCAATCTTACACGCATGCATTAAAGTATGAATTATAAAGTAAGTACTAAATGAAAGAAGCACCCAAGTGCTGCGTTGTGCGCTTGTTCAGTTGAACCATTTTTTTACGCTGATTGTGAATCTAGTGTATAAGTGATCGAAGTCTACAGTATACTATTTGTGTTACGCGATTATACTATTAATTTAGGATGTTAAAGGTCACTCAATTTGATATCTATCTTTTTTCAACAAATTGAAAGGCATTATTAAATTGTACATAATATGTCAGCACTTCAAGCTGCAACAATCTGTCGAATTCCTTTAATATACAATACGACTTTATTGCCAAAGCGTTAAGTTTCAAGTTTAATTAGGAAATTTTGAAATAGGTATCACCGACGAAAATTGAGGTTATAAAAATAACATTATAATTGAAATGATAAAAATAACCCTAAAATTGGGATCATAAAAATAATCTCAATTGTCAAAGGAAAACTCTCTTGAATGTGATTTGAAATTAGAATTCCGGGTTTATGAATTCAATCAAATCAGTACCCTGTAAGTAATATAATACTACAGATTGGCAATCACAAGTACGTTTTCATATAAATTTGTTAACATTTCCATTAAATAATAAATAATAATAAAATAAATAGGGTAAAAGCCGGATAGTTGCCACACTTTTTAAAAAGCTCCTGTAAAAAATATGTACCAACACATTTTTTATTCAAAGTGTATTCTCAGGCATAGTTGATTATTCTTCTAATATACCCGATTTATGAAAAAATTAAATAAAATTAAATAAATAAAAATTAAAAGTATTATAAGTTTTGAGTAAATCCAGTTTAATATGACCTCTAAAAAAGGGGATAGTTGCCTACTATAGCGGATAGTAGCCTAACGTTAAAAATGGTTCCGGGGATACTTGCCCATTGTGAGGATAGATGCCCGTCTGTCTGTTTTTGAAATAAAAATGAACTTTTATTAATTTAAAATAATCAGATTAAGTACTATGTTTATTATTAAATACAATCTTTTATTCAGTATTATTTAAAGTGAAATTATAATTATAAAATTATAACAATAATACTTAGGCTCCAAAATAGTAAATAAGTGTCTAAAGTCTAAAATTATAATTTATTTATTTTGAAGATAGAACAATAAACACAATTAAAATTAACTTTGGCATTAGCTTCTATTAAGTAAGTATTCAGTCCAGTATCCTTTATTATGTACTAAGTACTAATAGAAGTTGAATTATTACATAACCAATTCCTAAAAATACTAAAGTTTTAAATTGTAAGTTAGTGAACATGTAACTTTTTAATTAAATATTAGTATTTATCTTGAATATTAAAAATATGGTAATCAACTTTGGCATTAGCATACATCACATGCAATGGTTTTTGATTATTGAACAAGTTTCATGCAACCACATTCGACACATCTGTCATTCAATCCAATCTGATGTCGATTTAGTTAAATTATAATATCCAAAATATTCTACACAATAATCATCAACTGAAACTTCTTTCTAGGTATTTTCTGTTTTTGAATTAACATTTTTTACTTCTAATATATTTTCAGTGTCTCCAATAGATGTTCTTTTGCCTTTGATTAGTAGCCCTTTAGTTGCTTTTCCTTTAGATATTTTTGATATTATAACCTTTTCTTCATTTTCACAGTTAGAACTGTAGATACGAGCTTATCTTTTCCTTAGAGCCCTTCCTCCAGTCAGTTCAATAAAATCTGTGTGTAAAGAAGATGGTATGAATCTGAATCAGATAATTCTGATTCATACCATCTTCTTAAGGTTCGAGAGGATATGCCATAAATCCGGGATATTTCGTTGATACTTTTTTTGTTTTTTATTAACTTCTTCGAACGAAAGTGTTAAACTATCTTCTGTCCAGTTGATGTGGCGCGGCACCACGCCTGGCACGCCTGGCTTTCGTTTATACTTGCGAGGCATTTTGCTGTTGAGTATTTATTCAGTACCTACTAGCTTTCCGCCCGCGGCTTCGCCCGCGTGGAGTTCGGTTATATCGCGCTTTTTAGATTTCCCTCGGGAATATCAAATTTTTCCGGGATAAAAGGTAGCCTATGTTCTTTCTCAGGGTCTAAAGATTGTCTGTGCCAAATTTCATCAAAATCGGTTGAGAGGTTTAGGCGGGAAAGCGTAACAGACAGACAGAGTTACTTTCGCATTTATAATGATAGTATGGATTATTTAAGATAAACTATAGTCAACCCAAATAAAAAATCACTAAGAAGAAATAGTAAAAGCAAATGAAAAAATAACTAAGAAAAAAATCTGTCTTTCCTTGTTAAATATGTATAGTTACGGATAGTTGCCGCCGACCTCTCGCTGCCGGCCGTGGTCAGAGCCATGGTCGACAGCGGGGAGTCATGGGACGCCGTCGTCTCCTTTTGCGAGGAGGTAATCTCCTCGAAGGAGACGGCCGAACGGGAGAGGGAAGCACTGAGCACTCTCCCGTGCCGCCGACGGCGCGCTGGCCGGAGGAGGAGGGAAGCCGAGGTCGATCCGCTTCCTCCATAAGGAGAGGCCGACGGGCCGAGGACGGGGAGTCCGACGTCCGTCACTAGGGCCGGAGTAGGCGTGTAGTGGCTGTTCTACATGCCTACCTGATGGAAGGAGAGGAGGAAGAGGACCCGCCGATCTCGCGCGCGGCGGGTCAAGGCCTGCCGGGGACGCGGTGAATGCAAACTAGGCCCCGTACCCCCGGCAATAGGCAAGAAGAGGAACGCTCCAGTGGGTTTAGCCGGTGAGAGCCCGGCACACCGACGGACGGTCTGGTAGAGATTCCCACTGGGTAAAAAAAAAAAAAAGGGCAACAATCCGCAAAAAAACAGTAGGGCAACTATCCGATTTAATACGGATACTTGCCCTTTTTATTCACGAAATAAATAAAACATATTTATCAATAAATCCTAATAAACAGTGCAATATAAACTCTAATGCATTCAAAGAAATAAATTTTTGACAGAAATCGCAATCAGTTACAAAAATATTTAACGAAGATTACCTACCAATATAATTCTGGCGCTCATCAAAGTATCACCAGCGTGGTGGATGCTTTTAATTATGATCAAAAAGAAACACTGACAATACGTCTAACATAGAGCATTTGAAACTGAGGCATGTATCCGTCCGAGGCAACTATCCGGGTTTTACCCTATATACGGACATTCAATCACACAGATTGAGCTAGCCCCAAACTAAGTTCGAGACTTGTGTTATGGGATACTAACTCAACGATACTATATTTTTATAATAGATACATATATATAGATAGGAGGGTAGGCACTACTGTGCTACTATTGACATCGGCCCTGTACAATTTTGTGTCGGGAGTTTGGTCGTGGACCCTCCACGACCAAACTCCCGACACGACAGATCTCCCGACTCCAGATCAATCAAGATGATGCGCCAGAGGGTGATTGATCTGGAGACCCTCCGCGGTGGTTCGTTGTGTCGGTTGGTTTGTCAGTTTAACATTGCTTCACCTCGCTCAACTGCCATCTTCCTTCCTATTCACTCAGTTCTTTTTTTTTTTTGAGTGAATAGGCTCTTAATAAACTTGCGCATTTTGCCATCAACTATTGCATCACTGCTTACCATCAGTCGGGATTTCAGTCAAGCGCTAGTTTTTAGTTTTAAACAAAAAGATCTAGTAATTTACGTAGTTATAATTATTATTTTTGACATCAAATATAATGTCAGCAATCGATTCGGGAAACTATTCTGAACAAACTCACATGATTAGCGATTGTTTAAACATACATATTAGACCTTTGCACGTCACTTACTTTAATCATCGTTTATGAATAAACCCCTTAAACTCTGTGGTATTTATTCAACAAGGATGATTAAAGTTACGATAAAAGGTCAAAAATGTATAGTTAAAGAATCGCTAATCACTAGTTAGCCTTAAGCAGCGTTTATGAATAAGGGGGATTATGTACTTTCGTGTGCCTTTAGTAATAGTAAAAAGCTGTCATCTTAGAGATATCTACGTAAGGAATTTCTATCTAAGGTGGAATGTGAACTATCGATCAAAACGCGGTCCGAGGGAGATAGCTTCACAGTAGCCCTCTGTCCTTGTTGTGTAGGGTGACTATTATAATGGAATTTATAATGTATGTAATTTTTTTTTCGCTTAAATTACCTGAGTTTTAATGAATATTTAGGCATGAATGCGAGCTTTTTAATTTCATTATTGAATTTTAAAAAATGGATGAATAAATTGATCATGTACGGACGACAGCAGGTCAATCTATCCGAAACTGTACCTTTAGATGAATAAAATATCTACAAGAAAGCAGAATTTAATGTCATTGTAAACACCCAATAAAAGTCACTTACTTATTATGCACACAATGACTAAGTGCACATTTATTAATTATTGCGAAATTTATGGTCACCCTACATACAAACAAAATAACTTGATTACCACAAAAACCTTACTTAAAGAATGATATTCCGTTGAATGTATTGAATGTATGTAGAATGGTATTCACTACTGCAGCCATTAATGGCACCCTTTTTCTAATCGAAATTGTTGGTTTCAAACAAAATTACAAAAAATAAATACGGGTAACACTTAGAAAGAGACAGAGGGCTACTGGGACGCTTTCTCCCTCGGACCGTGTTCTCTTCAAATAAAGTTTTATTTCCGATCGACCTTATTGCTCTTGCGATAGTCTTCATTTTAATAAGAGACTTATGCAAGTTCACATTCCAGCATAGATACAATTTCCTTGTATCGAGCTCCACGCCCGCGCCATTCAGCCACCCGTATATTCCAGCCTAACACACAAAACAGACGAAGTCGCGCCAAGGATCAAGACATTCAAATTATTTCGATAGTGGGAACTGTTTCAATTTGCGTCAAAATGGCGATTGTCAAGAATCCCTTTGTAATTCAATTTCTAAATAGGTTTCAACGTTTTGGGGTGCCAGAGGTAAAGTGAAGACAGGAAAGGCAAGAATACCTCGATAAGGGGCTCTGGCGGTTTACGAGTTTGGAATACTTGATGATATGTGGTTCCGATGTGTCAAATGAATCAGTCGCCAACCGAAATATTTTTTTTGAACCTGTCTTATTGTTCAAAAACATATACAACAGGGTAATTGCGTAACGCACTATCAGCAGCAATGAGTTTGACACTTCAACAACATTCATTGCGTTATTCACGTTGTTGAGCTGACGAATTTTCCGATTCTATGGAGCAATGGATTAGCAATATACTTCAAAATTATTCAATTTCATAGTTATGGTGTGTTATACAATTAGGGAGCTAATCTCGAAGTCTTTAGTTCAATCTAAAACACCTGTAAAACATAACACGCTTTTAATCTGATCTGAATCATTTTGATGAATAAATAATCCTTTTCTTCAAATGTTCTAAATGAATGTTGTTGTGTTTTTTTGAAAACCATTGCTACAGGCCCTATTCTGCTACTACAATAGTGTCAGAATTGTCGACCAGTGTTCACATAATGATCGATTTTGAGTAGATTCATAATCTAATAACAATATGGCATCATTATGACTTTCCATTCCAGTGGTCAATCACTGACACTCTATTCCATCTTAATAAATGTTCAAATTGAATACCTAGTAATTTTAAAAATACAAATATATTTATTTCGTCCAAACGTCGTTGTGTCATACAAAAAAAAGGAAAATTAAAAAATATAAAGTTTTAAGAAAATCATTTCTACTAACGGGCATTATAATAATGCCAATACGGCAATGTCATTCTATCACTATTCCATTAATTCCAGGCCGATAAATTTTTAAAGATCATTATAAATTTAGCCGATTACGAATTTTTAGTTTAATGACAGTTGAATGACAATGAAATCGTGTTGCAATGACAAGATTATAAAAATAGCGGACTACAGCCCCTGATAGTGTTTTTTTTTTTTTGTAAATTCTAAACTAGTGCTTGACCGCAATCTCGCCTGATGGTAAGCAGTGATGCAATCGCTCATGGTAAAGCGCCCTAGTTTATTAAGAGCCTATTCACTCTAGCCTTGAAGACACTCAAATTGTTGTCGGACGGAAACACTGCCGCTGGCAAATTGATCCAGTCCCTCTATGTACGGGGTATAAAAGACGAGGCGAAACACTGCGTTGGGATCGATGTGGTGTCAACAACGTAAGGGTGGAAACTTTTCATACGACGGGAAGTCCGATGATGGAACGGAGATGGCAATTACCTCGCATGTTGGGAAAAGTGTTGCTTTTACTAGCCATTTATGTTCCACACCTGGGCAAAAGCCACCTCTCTCTATCCAGAGCTGCCAAAGTCTTTATTAAAAGAATCAAGCTCATCCTGACATCTCCATCTGGTTGATGTCGTTTGCCATTAAGCGGGCCTCACTGGGTCATTAGTTTGGGCAAAGTGTTACTGTATATTTTTTTCCATTAAATAAGTATTTCTCGGTCAAAGAATCTCGTTTTGGGGCAGAAGGGTCATTTCCCAAATGTTAGTTCTATAAATACAGTAATGAGCCAAAGTATGTATATACTCGGCTTTATTCAAAAGCTAGAGAGGCCCGGTGCTCAAATTTTTTTATTATTTTAATAATTATAAACTAGTGCTTGACTGCAATCCCGCCTGATGGTAAGCAGTGATGCAATCGTTGATGGTAAAGCGCACTAGTTTATTAAGCCTATTCACTTAAAAAACTTAGGAATAGGAAGGTTGACGGCAGTTGACGTGTGCAGTTTCTGGCCTGCCATCGGACGCGTCCCCAGGTGGCGGATAGGGGAACGGCCCCCAGATATGGGGGTTACCGGTTTACCGGCGCGGACCAAAACCAGATGCGGGGACCGCTTCGGCGGTCACACGTGCGGCGGGTCGGCCACCACTCGAGGTGGCTGACGTGACCCGAACTCCGGGTCACCGTCGGGCAACCCGGTCTCCTCATTGAGAGGAGCTGGGGGCCCGTTTGCCTCCGGGCAAACGAGTGGGGCTAAGAGGAAGGACACCTCGCTAAAAAACCCTTGGCTGCTGCGTCTTCTCGCACTAGAAGACGTACCTAGTCCGGCCCCTCCTTATTGGGGGACCATTGTGGGCCCGCCCTTTGGCGGGAATCGCCGGCGGGGGATTGGTAGACAGGCTCTGCCATTTCCCATGACCCCGCCACTCAGGCGATGTGGTTGTGCCGCTGTGGGTTTAGTGGGTATTCCCGGCTTCGGCTGGGCGAGTCCCACACACGCCCTTCGGAGTACGGTGCGTAAATGCATTACCAACACGTCAAAAAAAAAAAAGGTGATGCAATGTTAAACCCAAGACCAACACGACCAAACGATGCTGCGCTAGAGGGAGATTGATCTGGAGACTCTCCACGACCAAACTCCCGACACAACAACATTTGGCGCATCGTACCCGCCACACATCGCAACACAACTGCTCAGAGCCGTCCTCCGTACGGTTTCACCAGACATCATGCCGGAACATGACGAATCGCTTGGCGGCAAGACTTCGTCTGGTTAATGGTAACTTCTGCCAGCAGCCGATGTGATGGCCTACCACCGAAGAGGTTATCGCCATGAAGTTTATGCATAATGCTTTTTATCACCTAAAATCCTTAGTCTTGCCGAGGCCACAAAAGGTCGCCCGGTCTTACTCCTTTATCGAACTAGCTCTTTCCCACTACTTCCACGGCGTGGAATTTCAGGTTCCTCCACCCCGAGCGGTCGCAACATGTCGCCAGCCTCCGTAATTACTTAACTTTCTTCCTTACGTTTTCGTTTCTTCTTCATCCTATAGATGTCCACTGCTGGACAAAGGCCTCCCCCAAGGCTTTCCACGCTGACCAGTTTTGAGCTGCTCGCATCCATCGGCTTCCCGCGACCTTCACCAGGTCATCGGTCCACCTTGTTGGGGGCCTCCCTACGCTGCGTCTTCCAGTACGTGGCCGCCACTCCAGAACCTTACTGCCCCATAGGCCATCGGATCTACGAAGAATGTGCCCTCCCCACTGGCACTTAAGTTTAGCGACTCGAAGAGAACGTTTTCGTTTAGCGGACTTGTTTTCTTTCTGGGTAATACCTATTTAAAGATCAACTATTTTCTGCCTAAAATATTAAATACTAACAGAAACTCAGTTTATAAGGTTAAAATTAGAGAGCACTGGAATAAAAGATCTTCAATAATATTTTCTGCTAAAGAGGTAATCATCATTAGAAGAAAACGGTTGGTTGAGTCGAGTTAGCAATTGGATATTATTGACAATATTAGTATGAGAGTCTCGTTACTAAGAATATTCAATTTTCTTATTAGCTAAGCGACTGACACAGCCCACCCTCGGGACGGGGCGAGGGTAAATAATTTTAAATATTTTAACGCAAATTGGTACATATGGATAAAACAATTAAAAAGAGTAATTTAGGGGAAAAACATGGGTTACATGCATTTAAAATGGACCAAATGGACCCCAACCCTGGTGCTCGACGCCATGTCAACATTTATAATAATAATAATAATCGTTTATTTTCAGACAAAACAAAAGTCCATAATAAAAAAATAATTAATAGAATGTGCACATCACTAGACATTACAAAAAGGGCTTATCAAACCCCCGAATATGAAGTTCAGTGAACCTCTTCAGAAGAACAGTGTCAGTTCTCTCTCCTATCCATTTAAGGGCACCGTTTCGACTCCCCCGAACCCGCCTAACAACCGACGCCACTTTCTTCCTCATCAATGCGTGAAAGCCGTCAACGCTCGCGTCGGCAAACATGCCAGATGCACTACAATATCGAGGGAGGCGGAACAGTGACCTGAAAATGTTGTTATAAAGGACACGCAAGGCGCTATAGGTCCTCTGTGTAAAGCTGGCCCACAAGCCACAGGTGTAAAACGCCTGACAATACGCTTTGAAAAGCGTAATTTTGACAGGCGCCGTACACTTAGCGAACCTATGTGCCAGCATATTACCACGAACCGACAGCGCCCTGCGCTCTCTCTCAATATCCTCCTCGTCACTAACATTTTCTGTCATCACGTGTCCTAAATATTTAAATCTTGTAACTCGACCTAGAGGCATTCCATTGAGCAAAAGTGGTGTGAAAGAGGATGGTTCGACGTTAAAGGTATTACTTTTGCATTTAAATAGCATGTACTCACTCTTACTCACATTATACTCCAGGCCGTGCTCAAGTGCATAGGTTTCACATAATCTTAACAGCTTTCTAAGACCACCAATTGAGGGGCTCAGCAGCACCATATCGTCTGCATAACTAAGATTATTCACACAAATATTATCAATGTGGCAGCCGACATGTGTACTGCTAAGCTCCTCAACTAACTGGTTTATATATATATATATATTAAACAATCGAGGAGAAGTCAGACCCCCCTGCCTAACACCGCACTCTAAAGAGTATTCATCAGACTATACATTACACCACTTTACAGCATTTCGTTGGCTGTTGTACCAGAAACTCAACATATCAATTAGATCACCCGGCACACCTAAGTTTCTTAGCTTTGCCCAAAGCTTATTATAAGACACACGATCAAAAGCCCTGGACAAATCCAAGAAACAGGCATACACAGGTGTCTTGCGCTTTACATAATAGTTAACTGTTTCCTTTAGACATAGTATTGCACCCTCTGTAGACAATCCTTCCCTAAAACCAAACTGCGTGTCCCCTAGCGAAGTATATTTAGCAAGTTGTTTATCCAACAATCCATCAAGTACCTTTGCTATTATGGTTGCCAAAGATATTGGTCTATAGTTATTTCTACTTGAGGTGTCGGCTGTTTTATTTTTAACTATAGGGACCACAATAGTTCTCATCAGGTCAGGCGGTAGGTAGGAGTGCCGGATACAGAGCGTAAAAAACATAGCCAGTACTCTGCATAAATGAACGCCCGCATGCCGAAGGTGCTCAATACTGAGTCCATCATGCCCAGGCGATTTCCCTCGTTTCATACTTTCTATAACACTGGAAACCTCTTTACTTGAAAAACCTATGGGGTGAGTGACCGCCTGGGGTTCAGATTCCAGCACCCACGGCAATAAGGAACTCACCTGAAAATGCTGCTTAAATGAGTTAGCAATTTCCTTGGGGTCATCACTACCCTCAATGCTGACAGGTAGCTTCAAATTACCATTTAGTTGTTTGGTACCCTTCCAAAACTTCTGAAAACTTTTATCAGAGTGCTGTGTGGCAAGGATATCCATTCTTATTTGCTCCTGATTATTTTGACAATATCTGAGTCGCGATTTAAAAATTCTGCGACTCATACACATTTGCTCAAATATAGGTCCACTTTCAGGTTTCCCTGCACACAAATACCATTGATAGTCTAATCTTTTTTTTTTTTTTTTATATATTATAAACTAGCGCTTGACCGCAATCCTGCCTGATGGTAAGCAGTGACGCAATCGTTGATGGTAAAGCGCACTAGTTTATTAAGAGCCTATTCACTCTAGCCTTGAAGACACTCAAATTGTAGTCCGACGGAAACACCGCCGCTGGCAAATATTCCAGTCCCTCGATGTACGCGGTATAAAGGAGGAGGCGAAACGCTTCGTCCGGATCGTAGAGGTGTTAACAACGTAAGGGTGGAAACCAGCCGTACGACGGGTCGTCCGCTGGTGGAACGGAGATGGGGGAATTAAATCATGCAATTCCATCGCACACTCCCCGAAATGCATCCTATAGAACACCGAAAGGCTGGCTACTCTACGCCTGTGCTCTATCTAGGCTTTGGAGACCAACTCGAGTTAGATCAGGATCACCAATCAGCCTCCTTGCACGTCTCTCCACTGAATCCAAAGTGGCCAGGTGACACTTGGCAGCACCAGCCCAAATGTGGCTGCAGTACTCCACACACGAACGGACCTGTGCTAATCTAGCCTGTTTGTGCACTTCCTTTACATTTTTATTCCAACCATATACACATTTGACATTACCTGGTTTTCTAATATTTTTATAGCTTAATATGGATGCCTGACATAATGAACTGATAATATCATTGTACATACAATCAATTATATCTCTATGCCGAATATTTTGACACATTTTGTCCGCGCACTTTGAAGAACCGGAGGAAAATCAATATTTCTCAATTTATTGTTACAAATCTCCCGATATTTATCTATTTCCTCTACTTCCCTTGCGCCCCATATTATCTTATTACATATATTAGACTTAACTATAAGTTTAGATTTTATTAATTTTAAATTACATACCATTTCAATCGGCATATGGTCCGACCAATAGGCATCTTGTAAAACTACTAACCGTTTCCCATGCCGACTTGGAAACAACACAATGATCGAGCCATCGTTTGCACCCGTGTGCCCCGCTCTAAAAAGTATAAGTATCAGATGACTCATCTGTCAATTCCAAGTCAGCACAGATCCAGTCATTTTCACTACAGAACTCTAAAAGCTCTACACCAAAAGGAGCAGTAGGGTGGGCACTAAAATCCCCCAACATAAACACTACTTCTATATTATTATCTTGTATTAACGCGTTCATCTCACCTAAACATTGTGAGAATACAGGTAAGTTATCTACCTGATCTGTAGGCATGTATACACATATAATGAGCATTTCACGTCCGTCGTTTGAATTTGTTTTGATTGCTACAATCCGGTCACTTACACACTTCACTACTGAGACTTTAGGAAACACACTCTTCCGCCATTGAATTGCTACACCTCCGTGAGGCCTGCCACGCAGAACCCCTGCACTAATATCCACCGCTGACTTAGCTGTATACCCGAGATTGTTGTCAATATCTCCTAACATGAATAATAATTATGAATGGCGACCACGTACCGGCAAGCGCAGCGTCGGACAACCACCGACTAAGTTGTTTATGTTATTTATTCAAAGCCTGTATTACACACTATGTAGCCAAGCATATTGTACGTTACGGAATTGTATCGCTGACTGAGGTGTTCGGCACTTGTACAGCTGCAGCTGCACAGGAGTTAAACTTTCCACAGATTCGGGAACACTGTTGGAGCTGCTGAACCTTGGACAAAACTATCTTAGCATTGTGTAGATTCAATTTCTTAGTATTGTATAATTGCATGGCAAACGTGTGAGCACAATGTACGAATGTTCTGTAAGGCATTTATTTGTTGGGTTAGTCTTTTTTATTGACTTAATTGTGCTCTGGCTGTTGAGAGTATGTCATGCTCACTCAAATGTCTCGCTGATGGTGGCGTGTGTTTTGGGTCATTGGGTTCCCTTCGATATGGTTGAGCTGAATGATGCTGATCCATGCGTCATGTTCGTGAACGGACGCCGTCGGAGGGGACTGGTCATCTCTTAGCTGCCACGGCGTATTTTAATTTCTGAATTGATTTTTGTATGTTTTCCATAATGGACGCTCTCAGCGTACAATATATTTCTGCATCGTTCTCACGCGGTTGATTTCAACATGAATGATGTAATCAAATATTTGTAACAATAGCTTAAAAATTTAAAAGAGTGTCCATGGGGTTTCTTGCCCGTTCTTCTCCATAGGTACCTACTCTTTGGAATGGGCGACTAGCTTCATCTTATTGACTGACCGACCTTCTGACAATTCAAAAGTGCCTGTAACTGGTTTATTTGAAATAAATGATTTGATTTGATTTGATTTGATTTAAGTAGTTGGATGACCTGACCAAAATCGCAGGGAAGCGCTGGATACAGGCCGCGTCCAATCGTTCTTTTAGAAAATTCTTGGTGCAGCCCAAAATCTCCAGCAGTGGCTGAGAAGATGATGTTGATGAAATGAATTTTAATTTTTTTTATAAGATCTTTGATCCTTGTGTCTGTGAAAAATATAATAGGTATATACAGTATGTTAACTAACAGAGGGCGTTCCCGTTAACCCGAAATAGTATAGCATACATACATGCTAAAAAAAATATTTCCATTCGAAAACAAAATGTTTTAAAATTTTTTCCAATAAGAAAATATTCAATAAAAATTTTAAATTGACATGTAAAAGAAACACACTGTACACGCGAACATGAAAGACGGCAACGTCGCAATTTATTTATACATGACGACTACTATTTTGATTTAAAACAGGAGGTTTCAAATTTATTTCCAATTAGATTTTTTTTTTATTCGGATTTTTTATGCTTATTTTTCTATGCTGATATTTTTATTTTAATCTATTAATGATATATATTAACGAGTTTAAGGGAACGCCCTCTGTTATTTAACATACTGTATAATAGGCTTTTTATTAGCTTCAATTGTATGTTTGCTTATTTGTTTGTTTGTCTGTCTCTAACTCTTTGGACTACGAGTGAGCGGCTCATTCCTGTAAAATGTCCCACCGTTTTCAATACGTTGAATGAGACCTAACAGAACCGATCGACTGGTATCTACTTTCAGTTCACTTCCGTTTAAACGGTAATTACATGTCAACAGCAGTCAATTGCTATACTCACACCAGCACACACCTTCCTGAACGCACCTGACTGAATATCGACATTTCACACACTGATGGATATATTAACTATGTTAGTTATTATTGAATACAATAATACGCGTCGCCAACGATTACTTTAGGCGGTTGATTGAATTCAAGCGATAACCACCGTGGCGTGGCACGCACTAGGTTGGATCATTTTCAATCAGCGTGATCACTGGTTCCGATAGGGTTGCCATAGTTGTGAATTTCGCTGGATTTTTTCTGAGTTGTCAATTAAAAAAAAAATAAAAGCACAAAGGGTTCCGTACCATTGATTTATTTAATTCCCTCGCACACTCCCCAAAATGCATCCTATAGAAGACCGAAAGGCTGGCTACTGTACGCCTGTACTTTGGAGACCATCTCGAGTTAAGTCAGGGTCACCAATCAGCCTCTTCACCCGCCTCTCCACTGAAACCAAAGTGGCCAGGTGACACTTAGCAGCACCAGCCCAAATGTGGCTGCAGTACTCCACACACGAACGGACCTGTTCTTTGTACAACATTAGAAGCTGCCCTGGTGTGATCATTACCCCATTCGGAGACTGCCTGTAGTGCAACACTCGTTCGCTCTACCATGGCCTCTCTTTCGGACCGGATTGATTCCCTACCAGCCCGAGGATCCGGCAGGTATCTCGCCACAACTGTGCTGTCATCTGCATACCTATAGATACCAGGCATCAGCAGTACGTTAATATGCAGCAGGAACAGAGTTGCAGAGAGAACAGACCCCTGAGGAACACCGGCATTAGTCGACATGGGCTCAGATGAGCATCCGTCGACAACAACTCGGAGGGACCGTTCAGTCAGGAAGTCTTTTACCCAGCCAATCAGGCTAGGGGAAATGCCGTATGCTGGAAGCTTACTCAAAAGGCCAGAGTGCCATACCCGGTCGAAAGCCTTCGAGACATCAAGGGAGACAGCAATTGCTTCCCCGTTTCTCTCAAGGGCCTCGCCCCACAAGTGAGTGGCATACACTAATACTATAATCCTATAATAATAGTACTAGAATCAAGACCAGAGTGAATAGGCTCTTAATAAACTAGTGCGCTTAGCATCACCAATTGCATCACTGCTTACCATCAGGCGGGATTGCGGTTAAGCACTAGTTTATAGTTATTAAGAAAAAACACGCAAAGGTACTTCATCATACATAATCAGTCTATAATGTGTCCACTGTTGGGACACTGGCCTCTTCTCGGTGAGAGGGAGTGAGCCGTAATCTACCACGCCAGTAATCTCCTCGCCCAGTGCGAGTTGGTAGATATCACATGTGTTCCAAGTTTTTGAGTCTAGATCATGCCGGTTTGCTCGCAATGTTTTCCTTCACGCGTCATACTGACGTCACGCGAATCCTGCATCGCGCAATCAGAGTTTTCTGTGCAACTAGCACGCATACAAGCTCGCGACATCAACCGGCGGGCAAGTGGCCCGCCAGACAACCAGTCTGGTCGGAGGATCCTCCCTTTTCTATGGAGGATGAGTGAGCTTTACACACTGCTCCTCATACCTCCACAAACGTTTATAAACAAAAAAAAAATACTGCAACTAGATTCTGACTTTATTAAATTACGGGAATCAACGGAATGACCTTTGGGTCGTTGTTCAGTGATGTAAAGCAATCATTATATGTATGTGCCCCTTTGTAAACACGGATACAATTCCCGGTAAATCGTTTACAAATCCATTACTTTTCAAAACTTTCCCTTCATTATTGTCTGCTTTCCCAAGAAATTAGGTAAAAGGACCCTTCTACATTTTTGTATCTGTTTTCTCAGACTACAGTTGTTTTCTTCAAAGAATTTGTTTCAATTTCCTTTTGGAATCACCGAAGCGTTGCGTTATCGAAAACGTGATGACATTTCCTTTATAATGATAAAGGAAAAGTAAGAATTAATGTTAAAAATGTTTACAGGTTTGCACGTTGCACGTTTTAATATTAAGAGAATCGTTGATTAAGAAAAATATTACATATTTTGTTATCACAAAATATTTCTCTTAATAAAAGATTTTGACATTTTCCTGGCCTATCTATACTACTTTTTACTAAAGCTGAAGAGTTTGTTTCTTTCTTTGAACGCGCTAATCTCAGGAGCTACTGGTGCGATTTGAAAAATTCTTTTTGTGTTGGATAGCCCATTAATCCAGGAAACATAACATCATGCTGCGACCAATAGGACCGGAGCATAACTAATTCCACGCGAACGAAGTCACTGGCGGCCGCTAGTGCTATATAATATTATAGGCCCGGAAAATGTCTGCCCCTTCTAAGGTTGCCTGGAACAGATTACACTAGAGATAAGGCTACCTATTGTTATGTACAATAGGTAGCCTTATCGTTAGCATTATGTATGTTGAACGTATTTTTAAATAATGTATGTACATCTTCTTTCCAGTGAAAGCACTAGGAAGTGGCGAAGGGCAGGTGATTTGGGGGGACTGTCTTATATAATATTGACGCTCGAAAAGTGCTGATTCTCAGCCTAATTTGAATAAATAGGTTTTGTATTCGATTATGTTTTTGATGTACAATAAAGTGTATAAAACCATAAATAATACACAACATATAATTTCCATGTCGTAATCATTTAATCATTGATTCCGTTAAAATACAATTGTAAGATTTAGATTGTAGTGGTATCTACATTATCACGCGCGATCTGTGCACAACACCGGCGTCCCTCAAAAACTGCACCATGCAAGCAGAGTATACGTACCTCGCGACGAGCACTTACAAAACACCCAGAACTCATTCATAAGACGATATTTATTTATTTATTTATTTTATTTAGGATCTCCAACAAAGAATATACACAAAACATGGAAAAAGTAAAAATGGACGACAATATTATCTCGAAAGTGTACTCCTTCAATTACAGAGAGACCACAGCATGCATAAAAGAAATTGTAACTAAGCGAACAAAATTAAAAGTTTAAAATAATAATAATAAAATTAAAATAAAACGTATTCGGTAACCTATATAAAACAGATTAAATACCACTACATGAATAACTTCAAAACCATAATTAAGATCAAAAACTATCAACTAGTTATTTCTTTGAGACACTTTCTTGGCTAACTTGTTGTATTGCCTACAAAGTCTTGGCAAAGCGGTGAAATGACCCAGGTTGGTTTTTGAGCAAGAAATGTAGAATAACTCATATGTATTACGCCTGGGAGTCCGAGTTGGAAAGTTAATTTGTAATGAGCTCAAAAGTTCACTGCAATCTATAGTACCATTAGATATTTTGTGAAGCATAATGAAGCCCATTTTTTTCCTACGGTTGATTAGTGTATCCATATGATAACGTTCAAATGATCTCCGTAGCATATATGGTAAAGGAACTGTTTCTGGACACTCTCCAACCGCTTGATATACAGTATGTTAAGTAACAGAGGGCGTTCCCGTTAACCCGAAATAGTATAGCATACATACATGCTAAAAAAAATATTTCCATTCAAAAACAAAATGTTTTAAAAATTTTTCAAATAAGAAAATATTCAATAAAAATTTTTAAATTGACATGTAAAAGAAACACACTGTACACGCGAACATGAAAGACGGCAAAGTCGCAATTTATTTATACATGACGACTACTACTTTGATTTAAAACAGGAGGTTTCAAATTTATTTCCAATTAGATTTTTTTTTTATTCTGATTTTTTTATGCTTATTTTTCTATGCTGATATTTTTATTTTAATCTATTAATGATATATATTAACGAGTTTAAGGGAACGCCCTCTGTTATTTAACATACTATTATATTATATTATATCATATTTTATTATTTATTATTATATCATATTTTGAGGTTCGCATTAGAAACAAGGAGGTTCTGAGAGTACTGTGTCGTCTGGACGTGAATAAGGCTAGTGGTCCGGATGGTATACCAGCGATTGTTCTTAAAGCATGTGCGCCCGAGTTGTCTCCTGTATTGACGCGCTTGTATCGCCTCTCATTTAGGACTGGTATAGTGCCCAAGTCCTGGAAGCTTGCTAACGTGCAGCCTGTGCCCAAGAAGGGTAGTCGTGCCGATCCCGCCAACTATCGGCCGATTTCGATCACCTCCATACTTTGCAAAATTATGGAGCGTGTATTGAACTCGCGCCTCTTGGCATACCTGGAAGGTAACGATCTCCTCAGTGACCGACAGTACGGGTTTCGCCGCAATCGGTCAACTGGGGACCTACTAGTGTATGCCACTCACTTGTGGGGCGAGGCCCTCGAGAAGAATGGGGAAGCGATTGCTGTCTCCCTTGATGTCTCGAAGGCCTTCGACCGGGTATGGCACGCTGGCCTTTTGAGTAAGCTTCCAGCGTACGGCATTTCCCCTAGCCTGACTGGCTGGGTAAAAGACTTCCTGACTGAACGGTCCCTCCGAGTTGTTGTCGACGGATGCTCTTCTGAGCCCATGTCAACTAATGCCGGTGTTCCTCAGGGGTCTGTTCTCTCTGCAACTCTGTTTCTGCTGCATATTAACGATCTGCTGATGCCCGGTATCTATGGGTATGCAGATGACAGCACAGTTGTAGAGAGATACCTGCCGGATGCTCGGGCTAGTAGGGAATCAATCCGGTCCGAAAGAGAGGCCATGGTTGAGCGAACGAGTGTTGCACTGCAGGCAGTCTCCGAATGGGGCAATGCCAATCTTGTAGCATTCAATGCCGCCAAAACACAGGCGTGTCTTTTCACCGCCAAAAGGAGCCCGTTCACCTTGGCCCCTACTTTTCGGAATGTGTCCTTGGAGTGTTCCGACCGCCTTCAGCTCTTGGGAGTTGAGATTTCCTCGAACCTTAACTTTGGGCGGTTCATTGAGTCCAAGGCCAGGGTGGCTGCCAGGAAACTTGGCGTTATCGCAAAGGTCCGGCAGTACTTCACACCTGGGCAGCTCCTAATGTTATACAAAGCACAGGTCCGTTCGTGTGTGGAGTACTGCAGCCACATTTGGGCTGGTGCTGCCAAGTGTCACCTGGCCACTTTGGATTCAGTGGAGAGACGTGCAAAGAGGCTGATTGGTGACCCTGATCTAACTCGAGTTGGTCTCCAAAGCCTAGAGCACAGGCGTAGAGTAGCCAGCCTTTCGGTGTTCTATAGGATGCATTTCGGGGAGTGTGCGAGGGAATTGCATGATTTAATTCCCCCATCTCCGTTCCACCAGCGGACGACCCGTCGTACGGCTGGTTTCCACCCTTACGTTGTTAACACCATTACGATCCGGACGAAGCGCTTCGCCTCCTCCTTTATACCGCGTACATCGAGGGACTGGAACAATTTGCCCGCGGCGGTGTTTCCGTCGGACTACAATTTGAGTGTCTTCAAGGCTAGAGTGAATAGGCTCTTAATAAACTAGTGCGCTTTACCATCAACGATTGCGTCACTGCTTACCATCAGGCAGGATTGCGGTCAAGCGCTGGTTTATAATTTATAAAAAAAAAAAAAAAAAAATACTGTATACATGATAATGTGGATTCCATACTACTGAACTATATTCTAGCAGTAGACGAACTAAAGTGTTGAAGAGCTTTATTTTTGTAGATGGTTTCTTAAGTTCTCTACTGTTTCGCAATACGAATCCTAGTACTTTAAAGAATTTAGAGGCAATGTTTAAAATGTGCACATCAAATTTCAATGCTTGGTCGAGTTGAACTTCAAGGTCACGAATAGTGGCCAATTTCATAACTTCATCCTCGTCTCTGTAGTATTTATTCTCTAATGCCGTTTTGTTACGAGTGAACTGGATGTAGTGACACTTACTGATATTTAAGTGCATTTTGTTCAGTGTACACCAGTTTGCAAGTTTAGTGATGTCATCTTGGAGCATTATACAGTCTAGGTTACTATGAATTGGCTTCATTATATTTAAGTCATCAGAAAACAAATAGAAACGAGAGTATTTAAAGCAATCTGTAATATCGTTGATGAAAACGTTAAAAAGAATAGGTCCTAAATGTGATCCCTGCGGAATTCCTGAAGCTGCTGTGTAACTGTCAGAAGCATGACCGTTAACCACTACTTTTGACTCTAGATTTTCAACGTAATATAAGGCTGTTACTAGTATTAAATGTACTGTAAATGATTGGGGATAAATATAATGACCACCATAAAATGCTTTGATACCCTTAGTTTTGTAACCATAAATATCTACTTAACACCAGAAAAATAAAGTCTAAAAATACAATTGTACCAGCTATTTTAGTCACGACACCACTTTAAATTGTATTCGACCACCGAATTTAGTAAATGATCACCAAATCTTGACGACCAAATTAATGTATTATTTTTGCCTAAATAAATCACTGTGATTGCCATAAAATCAGAAAACGAAACATAAAATGACACGTCAGTCATCGTTTTTCCACCCATAGGTTAGGTTAGGTTAGAACTGTGACCAAAACAGCGCCGAGCCGAGCAAGCGTAGCGAGCGTGCCGCGGCAGCGGCTGGTGTAGCGCCAATTAAAACGCTGGTATAATTTTGGTGATCATTTACTACTTTTGGGATATTTTGGAGTCAGTTTACTTAAACAGGATAGCAAGATGTAAAAACTTTGGTTATAATTTTATATAAAAACGCTGGTATAATTTTGGTGATCATTTACTACTTTTGGGATAACAATGATTTATTGGATAGCAGAATTTAAAAACTTTGGTTATAATTTTATATAAAAACGCTGGTATAATTTTGGTGATCATTTACTACTTTTGGGATAACAATGATTTATTGGATAGCAGAATTTAAAAACTTTGGTTATAATTTTATATTAAAACGCTGGTATAATTTTGGTGATCATTTACTATTGTGGGGTTACTCATGATTTACTTGGAGTCGTTTTACTTAAATAGGATAGCAAAGTGTTAAAACTTTGGTTATAATTTTACATTAAAATGCGAGTTTCATTTTGGTGATCATTTACTATTTTTGTCTGCTATTTGTTACTATATCTGGTGGTAAGTTAAACATAATCCTAAATGATTTATCACTACATATTATTAAACAAAATCATTTTCTCTTTCCCTATCTCCATTTGTATGATTAAATCTTTAAAACTGCGCATCGGATTTAGATGCAGTTTTCTTTTAATAGGTAGAGTGATTAAAGAGGATGGTTTTAGTATATAACAACATCCATTAAATTGTGGATAAATTCTATTATTATTGAGATTTCTAATGTTATGTCGTAAATAATTATTTTTTTTCCGCGTTTGAAATGAAACGCTGGCTAAACCCTGCAAGATTTATTAAAATAATGTACTAAATATTGTATATATTGAAAAGGTCTACAAAAAAGTCGGCGATGGTATATGTCTATCTCTTACGGACATACATTTTTTTTTTGTCATTTACTTTTTGCGACAAGTACCGGCTAATTTTCGAAGCGATTTTAACCAATACAGCATTAATCTTTATCCAATTTAATACCTTAAATAAATTGTTGATTTAATATAGATCTATATTGCCCTGTACAATCATCATCATCATCTCAGCGTTAATCCCAGTCGCATCCAAATCATTTCAGCTTTGGAGTCTGGGGTCCGCTTTACCAGTCTAACTACTGGTTTTGGCTAAACTTCGATATTTTCCGTGAAGCGACTGCCGTCTGACCTCCACAACCCGACGGCGACATCGAAGCATTGCAGTTAGACCAATTATTGAACTTTTGAGGGTTCCAACAACCCGTAACGACTGCCATTAAATGTTCGTATGGCAAGAGGGACCAACGGCTTAACGTGCTTTTCGAGGCACGACCAGACCAGTGCAAATATTCATATTCATACAAATATTTGCACTGCGCGGGGATCGAACCCGCGCCTCCTTGCGGAGCGGCCGCGTTCGCTACCGCTACGCCACGGAGGCTGTCGATTATTTTTATTTAATAAATATTTCAAAATAATTTATTTATTTCAGGTGACGCAGGCTCTAAAATAAATACCTAAGACATACACATTTTTATTATAAAATATATTCACTCAAAGTTTTCACAAAAACTCAATGCTACTAGTATTTATAACTCACTCGCAAAACATACCAACATGTCTACCAAACATCTCATTTGTGTATCAACATTTTCATCCCCAAAAACATAAAATAAAAATAAATTCTGTTTCCCCGAATTCCCCCTAATCCCTCGAAACACAAACGTATGGGCACCGCAAGATCCCGCATTATATTATGTATATGGGGGACGCGAGATGCCAGATGATATTGACAACCAGATCCGGGGATCTCAATAAAGCAGTCAATCCTGTTATTAGAATCAGCGATGGCAAAACGAGAGTTCTTTCTTTGAGCATAATATATTTTATTTGATATACAAAAATGGAAGGTAAACAGGGTTAAAATAGATTCATTGATGTCAAAAACAACGACGAACAGGGCTCTATTATCTGAAACGGGATATTATTTTAAGACTACTCGTGCAAAGTTAATTTATTTTTGGCCGAGTGGAGAACTCCAAAGGTATAGTAATTATAAAAACGTTCGCTGTCTGCAGTGCCATCCTGTGACCATCAAACCGTAAAAACTTAGGCAAAGTGGACTGAGCTGTCATTTCAACGAACACCATTTATAGCTCTCTTTAAACTCACTTCTTCCAACTTTTTAGGATAAATGGAGATGTTTTATTTTGGTCTTATACAAATTATATTTATCTCGGCCAAGGAGTGCAACACAACTACTGATAAACATGGTGGTAAGCAATAAGCGAAATAAGATTTTGACAGTGACATTTTATTGACGTGTCATGTATCTAAGGCTATCGTATGTATATTAACTACCAGATGACTGCAAAACAAACACAAAACATTAATTCCGAACATATGGCACAAAAAACAAAAAGAATCACTAAAAGCTTCGATACACAATCAAATGAAATCAACACTCGCCACGAACACAACGGGAAAATAGAACTGTCAAAGTCGTCAATCAAACGTCATAACCACTGTCATGGCTACCTTAATAAAGGGTTATCTCACTAAAAAACATTTCAATTAATTAGTTATATATGCTTGTATTTTATTCAAATTAATTTAGTAGTATTATTTATGGAAATCTTTTATTTTTTTTCCTTTTTATCTATATAGCGTACATAGTGGTGGCCCAAAATGAAACATCTCCTTTTCAAAGAACTTCTATAATTTGTTACACGTGTTATTGGCAAAATTGTGGTATATATTCCACAGAGGCCATTGATCAAAAGTTGAGGTTAAATCTCACCTTGAAAAAAGAAGAAGAAGAAGACCACCATATTTATTAGTATCTAGTTGTCTTGCACTCCTCATAAAAAAGCCAAAATATAGAAAACTAGCTTTCCGCCCGCGGCTTCGCCCGCGTGGAGTTCGGTTATATCGCGCTTTTTAGGTTTCCCTCGGGAACATCAAATTTTTCCGGGATAAAAGGTAGCCTATGTTCTTTCTCGGGGTCTAAAGATTATCTGTGCCAAATTTCTTCAAAATCGGTTGAGAGGTTTAAGCGGGAAAGCGTAACAGACAGACAGACAGACAGACAGACAGACAGACAGACAGACCGACAGACAGACAGACCGACAGACAGACAGACAGAGTTACTTTCGCATTTATAATATTAGTATGGATTAACATAAAAAGCAGTGAACTATAGTGTATACTAATATTTACATTAAGTGTACATAGTGCTGGCCAAGCCTTCATACATTTCTGAGACATCTCTTTTTTACAGAACTGGCCTCAGCCTCAATCTGTAACAAAGTAATTTATATTTTCCACATTGGTTTGTCACCGCCATCAGAATGGGATTGGATTTTGAACGTTTTACGTGATTTGGTCTTCAGATATATGTAAATATATCTGTGGTTCAAAAAGGCAAAGGAGATGATGGTTCGTTCCCTATCATACCATATTTTACTGTGGCAATATTTCCGAATCGCTTCGTTCCGGTATCCCAATGCTCTGAATCAGAGGCATTACAGTAAATTGGCTATGCGTTCGACGATGAAGCACGGCTGCCGAAACTATAGCTAGTTTCGGCATAGGTTAGTTAGGACACCTAAAAGGGGCATTGACTTAACTTAGGTTCGTGTTTTGATTTCTTGTTTGTTGTTCTTTACCAATATCCTTACATTTACGCAATGTTCTATTTTCTTTAGCTCCTAATCCTGACAGCCAACTGGTATAGTCTACTACTTGGCCTTTAGAAGTAATGCTTGCATTAGTTTGCTTTTTTTATAATAACTATAAAGTAGTGCATGACCGCAATCCCGCCTGATGTTAGCATACAATCATTAATTGTAAAGGGCGCTAGTCAATTAAGAGCCTAATCACTCAAAAAACACTGAGTAATTAGGAAGGAAGACGGCAGTTGAGCGAGGTGATGTAATGATAAACCCAACAACACGACCAACGACGCTGCACCAGAGGAAGATTGATCTATAGACCCTCCACGACCAAACTTCCAACACAATAAAATTTGGCGCATCGTAGCAGACACACCTCACAACTGCTCAGACCCGTCCTCCATACGGCTCTACCAGACATCATGCCGGAACACGACGAATCTTCGCGAGGAATCGACTTCTGCCGGCAGCCGATATTATGGCCTCTTAACTCGTACGGGGTTGATCAAAGTCTAATCAAACCCATTTGGTCGGGGTGCACTGACTTAGTTACAATATTCTACTCGCGGGTTTGGTTATAGTTACAATCTAAAGTGAGCGCATCTAATCAATGGACGCCTTGATTGCCCGGAGTTGATCGCACAGATAAAGTTTAATACTCCCTTACGGCGCACTCGTCACACACCAATGTTGCACGTATTAGAACTCATATAATAACTCAGAATTCTCAAAAGTGGATTTATTTTATCATAATATTTATATATATTATAAACTAGCGCTTGGCCGCAATCCTGCCTGATGGTAAGCATACATTCAAAAAACGAATAGTCGAAACTATAGATGCAGATAAATGACAACCAACTAATTTTCTTTATCTCTTTCTTCTATCTTCTGCTGTCAATGTCCTAATTTATTTGTTTTAAATTCAATTTCATAATTGTTAACTAAGTTAAGTATTGTTTATTCTTCTGTATTGTTTTATTATTTTTAATTGTGTATGTGTGTATTTGATATTAGTCTGTTCGCATGCGTTAAAATTATACTTTCCAGTTACACAGGGAAACCTATTATTGGCCATAATATTATAATGCAATACTCCTACTTGTAAAATTTATTATGCATCGCTGTTGGTTACCAAAATAAATAAATATAAATATAAAGTGAGAGATATTATAAATTGTATATTACTCAGCCCGTAAGTTAAATGGACTCTATTTTTTTAAAAGGCTAGGCGACATCTTGTAGACGTTTCTTTTTATTAATTTGACGTTCAAAAAGTGCTAATTCTCAGCTTAATTTGAATAAATTACTTGATTTTAATAACTAAGCGGCTGTTAACCAGTTGTCTGAGATGCGTTGAAACCCAGATGAGAAAACCAAATGTCAGTCTAGCGCGATTGTATGAAGTGTCGCCTCTGTCCAATATTTAGGCTGTGCCTCAGACCGTGTGTAGAACACACATTGCATAATCATAGAGGGACCATTGATTGATGATAATTTCTATTTACACATTGTTGCTGTCGTGTGTCATTCACATCATTAATTATTGACAGGAGTAGGTGTTTATTTTTTATTTACTTTTACATCCTTCACATAATCTTTTACTCTACTCATCATCATCATCATCTCAGCGTTTATCCTAGTAGCATCCGAAGCTTTTTCAGCTTTGGAGTCCGGGGTCCGCTTTACCGGTCTAACTGCTGATTTTGGCTAAACTTCGATATTTTCCGTGAAGCGACTGCCGTCTGGCGTCTGACCTCCACAACCCGAAGGCGATATCGAAGCATTGCAGTTAGACCAATTGCTGGGTTCTTAAGGGCTCCAACTACCCGAAACGACTGCCATTAGATGTTCGTATGGCAACACGACCAGACCTGTGCAAATATTCATATTCATGCATACGAATATTTGCAATGTGCGGGGATCGAACCCGCGCCTCCTTGCGCAGCGGCCGCGTTCGCTACCGCTACGTCAAGGAGGCTTAATCTTTTACTCAACTCTTTATCTTTATTTCTCTTTACTCTTTTACATACAGAATTTCAAACTAAATCTGCTACTGATAATCCGTCGAAATGATGGTTACAGGGAAACTTGACATATTCCTTGAAAGTACAAAATTTAAGTGAAAAAGTTGCTCAAGGGCTTCCTTTCCTCTGTGTCATAATTTTTTAACTACTATGTTCCTGTATTTCTTTTTTTTTTTTTCGTTAATCGAATGGAGATGAGATAATTCAATCATGCAATTCCCTTGCACACTCTCCAAAATGCATCCTATAGAACATTGACAGGCTGGCTACTCTTCGCCTGTGCTCCAGGTTTTGGAGACCACTTTGAGCAGAATTAGCCATCAATTAGCCTCTTCGCACACCTCCCCACTGAATCCTATTTCATCGATTTATTTCTAAACAACATTTTTATATATTTTCTATAGAAAACATTTATAAATAGTAGCCCACCGTTATCGGGAATTCAAGTTTTAGAGTTCCGTACGCAAAGGTAAAAACTGGGTCATTATTCTAAAACTCTACTGGCTGTATCTTATGAAATGGGATGGCTAGACTTTTCACACACGATATATCTGTTGCCGCTATAATAACAAATAAGAAAAATAGAATAAGATATAAAAAAACAATTATCAACTTTATTTGAAGGTCAATTAAGTTTATTTCAATGATTAGCGTTTTCGAAAAAGATATAAAAATGGTTGAACTTTTCAACGTCAGTTTATGCAAATCATACTATTCACACACACATATCGACGCTTGAAAGGCAATCATATCTAAGCGACAAAAAATCGTAAATTGAGTTGTATACACCAAACGACGAGAAAAATCTGGCGGTTCGAATGGTGTATATAACTCAATTTACGAATTTTTGTCACTTAGATATGATTGCCTTTCAAGCGTCGATATGTATGAAAGTATTATTATTGTAGCGAAATTGAATATTATATTGTAGGAATTAAAGTTATTTTTCCCATAATTTATATCTGTTTACGTTTTTGACAAATTACTCCCGAACGCAAGATACATTAACCCTTTCCCGCTTGGATAATTAATATGCTTAAGCTGTCAGTGGTTTCACGCCAAAGTTGCTAAGTACCTATGGGGATTGAACTCAAGATTTCTCACTTAATTCTCGTCTTAGCCGTTCCGCTAGTCCTGCGGTTTATTCTTGTCTTAAGAGCACCCTGATTGCGTAACTTACTATTTCTATCAATTAGGATCATTCTGCTAATTCATTGCTCCATAAGTTTGAAAAAAGTGTCTTTTCAACTACGTAAATAATGCAATGTAATATTGTTGAACTGACTAAATTGGCGAACTTTCCCGTGTGGTACCGGGCTTAAAATAGTACCTACCAACCCATATCCTCCCGTGGGTGTCGTAAGAGGCGACTAAGGGAACTCTCACCAGGGAAGCGGGCAGCAGCGCTTCTTCTGTGGAATATCAAATCCTGCGATCCCCAACCCGCCTGCTAAACGTGGGAATTGCTAAACGTGGGAATTATGACCCCCCCCCCCCCCTCACCCATTTCGAGCTGCGCATTAGTGCGCTCCAGCTTTGGGGGAGGCTTATGTCCAGCTGTGGACGTCTTTCGGCTGAAATGATGATGATATCAAAATTGCTACTGATAGTGTGTTACGAAATTACCGTGCTCGGTAATTAGTTCAACGATAAGCATACCTTGAGTGAGTGTAGTGAGTGTTTAGTTCATGCTCTTTTATAGGGCCAAGTCTCCACCTTGCAATCCCCCCATAACATACTGCCCAATAACGTACGGAAGTACATCACATGTATCCCTGCTCTTTTATAGGGCCAAGTCTCCACCTTGCAATCCCCCCATAACATACTGCCCAATAACGTACGGAAGTACATCACATGTATCCCTGCTCTTTTATAGGGCCAAGTCTCCACCTTGCAATCCCCCCATAACATACTGCCCAATAACGTACGGAAGTACATCACATGTATCCCTGCTCTTTTATAGGGCCAAGTCTCCACCTTGCAATCCCCCCATAACATACTGCCCAATAACGTACGGAAGTACATCACATGTATCCCTGCTCTTTTATAGGGCCAAGTCTCCACCTTGCAATCCCCCCATAACATACTGCCCAATAACGTACGGAAGTACATCACATGTATCCCTACTCAAATTATAAATGCGAAAGTAACTCTGTCGGTCTGTTACGCTTTCACGTCTAGTTTACCACTGAACTTATTTTATTGATATTTGGCACAGAATAGAGTTGACCTTGAGAAGTAACATGGAATAGTTTTGATTCCGAACTTTTCAAGAGTTCTCTTGGAAACGCGATATAACCGAATTCCACGCGAGCGAAGCCGCGGATGGAAAGCTAGTCATCATCTCAGCGTTATTCCCAGTCACATCCGAAGCTTTTTTAGCTTTTAGAGTCTAGGGGCCGTTTTACCAGTCTAACTGCTGACTTTGGCTTAACTTCGATATTTTCCGTGAAGCGACTGCCGTCTTTACATTGCGCGGGGATCGAACCCGCGCTTCCTTGCGCAGCGGCCGCGTTCGCTACTTTTACGTATAAAGCTAGTATTTGATAAAAATAAAACACTAAATTAAGCTAAATTAAATAAGACTAACTTTGTATAGTAACCAAATTATAAAAGAATAATTGTCAACGAAATCGTGATTACACAAAGTAAATTATTTTAAAATCAATATAAAGTGTCATCAATTGTATTGAATAAAACAAACTTTTACAATTATCAAATTAAATTGACAAAATCATTTAGAGGTTACTTACAAAAATGTTGATTCGATTTAATGGACAAAAATTGAAAGTAGGCATCAACATCAACGGTGAGTACATCACTAAGCTCCGATTTGCAGATGATATCGTAGTCATGGCGGAGACCCTGGAAGAGTTGAGCAAAATGCTCAGTGACCTGAGCAGAGCTATCCAACAACTGGGTCTAAAGATGAACATGGTTAAGACGAAGATCATGCCGAATTCCCATGTCGCACCCATTCCAGTTCAAGTTGGATGTTCTGCACTCGAAGTTGTTGACGAGTATACTTGCGACAGCAAGTCCAACTAGGTAGGTCCAACTTCGAAAAAGAGGTCGAATCCAGCTCGGCTGGTCAGTGTTCGGGAAGCTGGCCTCAAGACTAAAGTCTTTGACTAGTGTGTGTTGCCAGTGATGACTTACGGAACTGAAACGTGGTCGCTCACAATGGGGCGCTAATGACAATGCAAAGAGCTATGCTCAGAGTTTCTTTGCACGATCGTATCAGAAATGAGGAGATCTGCAGAAGAACCAAAGTCACCGACATAGCTCTTCGAGTCGCTAAACTTAAGTGGCAGTGGGCAGGGAACATGCACGTAGAACTGATGGCCGATGGGGCAGTAAGGTTCTGGAGTGGCGGCCACGTACCGAAAGAAGCAGCGTTGACTAAAGTGAATAGGCTCTTAATAAAGTAGTGCGCCTTGCATGCGCTGGTGTGAACGCGGTTATGCAAAAAAAAATATATAAAAATCAAGGACGACATGGACGTCCTCCGTGGCGCAGCGGTCAACACGCCTGTCTGGTACGCGGAGGCCCCGGGCAGGTCATGATGGAAAGCGATATTTTCCTGATTAGCCTGGATCTTGGATGTTTATCTATATATGTATCTATTATAAAATATAGTATCGTTGAGTTAGTATCCCATAACACAGGTCTCCAACTTACTTTGAGGCTAGCTCAATCTATGTGATTTGTCGGTACATATTTTTTTTTATAAGTTATAAACTAGCGCTTGACCGCAATCCCGCCTGATGGTAAGCAGTGATGCGATCATTGATGGTAAAGCGCGCTAGTTTATTAAGAGCCCATTCACTCTAGCCTTGAAGACTCAAATTGTAATGTGACGGAAACACCGTCGCCGGCAATTGTTCCAGTCCCTCGATGTACGCGGTATAAAAGAGGAAGCGAAACGCTTCGTCCGGGTCACAGTGATGTCAACAACGTAAGGGTGGAAACTCGCCGTGCGACGGGTCGTCCGATGGTGGAACGGAGATGGGGGAATTAAATCATGCAATTCACTTGCAGTCTCACCAGAATGCATCCTATAGACCGAAAGGCAAAAGGAAGGCAAAGGAAAGGGGAAGGGGAAAGGTATATATTAAAAAAAAGTGTTAGGTTGATCATACATTATTTTTTGCGAAAATAACTCTGCAATTTCCGCTTAAATGAATACCGGCTGAATGAACGTCCCTCATTAAATCAAACCCCGGTGTAACATGCTTATAGTTAAACTTACCTGCAACATTATCGACACTATCCTTCAAACAATTGAACTAGAATATGAATAACGCGTAACATTGAGCGTCATCGCAACTGGGCCGCGGCGAGGTCACGTACGGCTCACGCGAGGTACTCGTACGAATCACGTACGAACTAACACGCTACACGTACGATTCTATACAGAATACGTGTCGCATTAGTTGCATTATGTTGGCACTAAATTTAATTGTTTTTGAAAGGATAATCCTAAACGGTGTGGGTGAAATTTAGAGTTTAAATGTTTTATGCATAATGCCATGTGGAGGTGATTTAGAGGTTAGTGGATTAGCTTTTAAAGTACTAGGTCGTGGGACCAAAACCTTGTTGAACCCGTGTGTCGTTTTTAATGTTACTAGCTTTTATTGCTTTTTTAGTTTTATTGTACCGGTTCGGTGTCAGTTGTGATTGTTTGCTGCACCGGGTGACGTCTTTGCGTCGGCACCGCCTGTCGCTGAAAACCAGCGCTGGGCTCTGATTTGCATAGGATCGCAGCATAATGCTGAGCGATAGACGTTTTGCGTGGATGTGACGCATGTCAACTATTTTCACTCAACTGTTTTTGTAAACTTTTACGTCATGTTTGCAAATAACGTTTCTTTTTTCTCTTCTTTCTTTAAAATATCCCACAAGGACGTATTTTTCTTCTTCTTCAGCCCATAGAGGTCCACTGCTGGACAAGGCTTTCCACAATGACCGGTCTTGTTCTGCCGGCATTCATTGGCTTCTCGCGACATTCACCATCGTTGGGGGCCATCCTATGCTGCGTCTTCCAGTACGTTGTCGCCACTCCAGAACCTTACTGCCCCATCGGTCATCGGTTCTACGAGTAATGTGCCCCGCCCACTGCCGCTTAATTTTAACGACTCGAAGATGTATTCCGAGGATTAAAATAAAGTACCCAATGCTATTTATGGCCATAAGCTATCTGTGCCAAATTGTCCAAATCTGTTAAGCCTGGCTCAAAATAGCAGACAAAAACTCTAAAAACTACGTATATTTCTGATATTAGCGATATTACTATAGGATCGAAAAAAATGAGGGTAAAACCACGGAGCACAGCAACTAAATACATATTACATTACTTATTATACTCCTAGAATTTAATCCTAGTAGTAGTCTAGTCTCCATATTTCAGTGGCAAAAGTACTTGAAATTTTTTAGGTTGAAACCTGTAAAAATACGTGCATAATAACTGTTACTGGGGTATACACACCGGGGGGTGTTTATGTACTATCATAATATTCTACTACGCAGGGGAAGCAAAAATATCGCGCGCTGAAATCCAGCGATGGGGCTCAAATGGACATGAAAAGGTAGACAAAGTGTTTTGTGATTTCCGCCTGTAGCATCATAATCAAGCTTTTACCGTCCCACTGCTGGGTACAGGTCTCTTAGCATACAGAGTAGGATTGAGCGTAATCACCACGCTTGCACAATGCGGGTTGGCAATTTCAGACTTAAAGGTCCAGGTTTCCTCAAGATGTTTTCCTTTACCTTGTAATCAGTCAATGGTGTCCAAGATATACTTAGAAAGTACTTATAACTTAGAAAAGTTACATTGGTACTTTGCTTGGCCAGGAATCGGACCCGCACACTCATATTTGAGAGGCTGGTGTTTTAACCACTAGACCACCACGACTAACATAATCCTGTAGCATATATGATCAGGTTATAATGATGAAAATTACAAAAACGTTGACCTTAATACTCGTAAGTCGCGGTCGTTTTCTCGGTGGTAGGCCATAACATCGGCTGCCGGCAGAAGTTACCACTCACCAGACAAAGTCAAGCGATTCGTCGTGTTCCGGCATGATGTCTGGTGAAACTGTACGGAGGATGGGTCTGAGCAGTTGTGTTGCGATGTGTGCCGGGTACGATGCGCCAAATGTTGTTGTGTCGGAAGGTTGGTCGTGGAGAGTCTCCAGATCAATCTCCCTCTGGCGCAGCATCGTTGGTCGTGTTGTTGGGTTTAACATTGCATCACCTCGCTCAATTGTCGTCATCCTTCCTATTCCAATTTTTTTTTAATCATCATCATCACCACAGCGTTAATCCCAGTCGCAACCGAAGCTTTTGCAGCTTTGGAGACTGGGGTCCGCTTTACCAGTCCTACTGCTGATATGGCTAAACTTCGACATTTTCCGTGAAGCGACTGCCGTCTGACCTCCACAACCCGAAGGCGACATCGAAGTATTGCAGTTAGACCAATTGTTGGACTTTCGAGGGCTCCAACAACCCGTAACGACTGCCACTAGATGTTCGTATGGCAACCGGGACCAACGGCTTAACGTGCTTTCCAAGGCACGACCAGACCAGTGCAAATATTCATATTCATGCATACAAATACTTGTACTCTGCGGGGATTGAACCCACGCCACCTTGCGCAGCGGCCGCGTCCACTATCGCTACGCCAAGGAGGCTGTCTCCTAAGTTTTTAAGTGAATAGGCTTAATAAACTAGTGCACTTTACCATCAACGATTGCATCACTGCTTACCATCAGGCGGGATCGCAGTCAAGTACTAGTTTATAATAATTATAAAGAAAAAAAAAGAGATGCCGTGGTTCTAAAGAGTTACTGTGGACCTTGGCACACTGGCAAATCAAATCAAATCAAAGCATTTATTTCAAATACACCAGTTACAGGTGCTTTTAAATTGTCAGAAGGTCGGTCAGTCAGTAGGATGAATCTAGTCGCCCATTCCAAAGAGTAGGTACCTATGGAGAAGAATGGGCAAGAAACTCCATGGACACTCTTTTAAATTATCAAGCTATTGATACAAATATTTGATTACATCATTCATGTTGAAATCAACCGTGTGAGAATGATGCAGAAATATATTGTACGCTGAGAGCGTCCATTTTGGAAAACACAAAAAAAAACAACAATTCAGAAATTAAAATACGCCTTGGCAACTAAGAGATGACCAGTCCTCTCTGACGGCGTCCGTTCACGAACCTAATGACCCAACATACACACCACCACCAGCGAGACATTTGAGTGAGCATGACATACTCTCAACAGCCAGAGCAAGTGAAGGAACATTGAAGAGTTTTAGACAGTAAAAGTCTGACACGCCCTTCAGCTCTGCGTCGCCTCGTCTTTTATACCACATCGAGAGACTGGAACAATTTGCTAACGGAGGTGTTTCCGTCTGACTACAATTTAATTGTCTTCAAGGCTAGAGTGAATAGACTTTAATAAACTAGTGCGCTTTACGATCAATGATTGCATAACTGCTTACCATCAGGCGGGATTGCGGTTAAGCACTGATTTGATATTCTAAAAAAAAAAACCGGCCAATTGATATTTCCCCATCCTAAAAAGAAAAACGAAAAAGGTTATCAACAATTCATCCACATCGTTGTCACTAAAGAAAGTCCAAAACGCTGCCAGTGTTGCAAAAACCTCAAAACAAGTAATAAAATGGGAGCGAATAATCATGTGACGGTTGAGAGAACCTCAAGTAATAAGGAGTTAGGGAAGGAAGATGGCATTTTTTTTTTTTTTGTTGGGACAAAACCCGCCACACTGTTCCCAACCCACTGCAACTCCTGAAAGCCAGAATCAACAGTGGAGACCGCCAGAAAAACGCCGAGCAATGAAGCTCGACGAGTCCCGGAGAAATGTTTCAACTGTCTTGGGTCCCGCAAGTATTGTATTTATTGACTGGGCCACGTGCCGTTTTGTTGATGATATCGAGGTAGTTCGTTGCGCGTATTGTCAGCAATTCGGTCACGTGAAAAAGCATTGCGCTAATAAATCACCAACCTGCGCTATATGTTCTGAGGCCCACGAAACCAATGTTTGTCCGCATAAGGACGATTTAAATTTTACCCCGGTTTGCGCGGCGTGTAAACGTTTTAAAAACCTTTTGACCATCGCTGCGGGTCTGAACAGTGCGGTACCTATAAATTAAAACTCGAACAACTTATCCTACATACTAATTACTAATTAAGATGGATAGTCTAAGCATAGGGCAATTAAACCTTCACAACGATAAGGTGGCGACATCAGAGTTAGATAAATTAATTATTGACTACAACTTCGACCTTGTACTCATTCAAGAACAATATCAAAACTCAAGTTTACGTCACAGGGTAGTGCAGCTGGATTGTAGGGCGCGAGCCGGAATTTATGTTGCGCGGTCTTCTAACTTTACGGTAACGTCTATACGTGACCTCATGACGCCACACTGTGCGGTTGCTGAAGTCTCATCAGCTTCTTTTAAAGTATTCGTTGTAAGCTGTTACTTTCAATATTCAGATCCTGTTACTCCTCATATACATAATCTCCGTCATGTCTTGCGGTCACTCGCGGGCTGCAAAGTGATCGTTGGCGCGGATGTCAACGCGTCATCGTCTCTGTGGTATGGCAAGGTTCGGGCAACCGATACCGAACGACGCTGCGCTGTTGAGGATTTCATTGCTGAGATGAACCTATCGATTCATAATACCCCCGATGCACCACCTACTTTTTGCAGCCAAATAGGCGAATCTTGTATTGACGTCACACTTTCTAGTGCCGACGTACGTTTGGATAGGTGGCGTGTCCTACCGGACGCGTCTTGTAGTGATCATCGCCTGATCGTGTACGAATTTGTTCCTGGTTATATTCAGGGTCCGTCTCATATTCCTGGTAATTTCAGATATAGATGTAAAGGTGCGAACTGGGAATTTTTTGGCTCGCTTTTTGCGTGTCACGCCAAGGAGTTCACTCGGGACGGGCTGTCAGCCGAAGAAAGTGCTGACATTATGTCAGAAACCTTTACCTACTGTGCTGACATCGCCATTGGTCGTGGATCTATGACCAATATTCGTAGATGTGACTGGTGGAGTGATTATTTAGTTGAACAGCGCAAAAGATATCGCAGAGCGCGTAGACAGTTAAATAAACTCAAGAGCCGAAAGATTACTGGAGATCTTCTTATGTCCGCTTTGAATGCTTTTAGAGTTGCCAAGTCACGCTACAGGGCATCGGTGGAAAAATCTAAGGGTAACTTGTTGCGGAAAATCGTTGACAAACTTGACAGGGAGGGTCCGTGGTCTCCCTTATATCACGAATTTAAAGCTAACAGATCGGTCGACCTTGCATACGTTCAAAACATTAAGGTCAATGATAAGCATACCACGGGCATAGAGGAAACAACAAAAGTACTAATTAATACACTTATCCCTGATGATTCACCGGCTAACGATAGCGACTACCACCAACAGATTCGAGCGTGGGCTCCTGTGCCACCTGAATCACCAATGTCAGACGTACCATCTAATGACGAATTTATAAATATTGTTAGAAAACTACCGGTCAACAAATCATCAGGGGAAGATAAAATATCTAATAGGATGATTAAAGAAGCGTGTAAAACAGCGGGTGATGCCATCTTAACTGTATATAACCGATGCATTGCTGAAGGAGTTTTTCCTCGTAAATGGCGACGCGGTTTCATACGAATAATACCAAAGTGTGGTGATAAACCACCGGATGATCCGAAGTCATATCGGCCTATCACGCTTCTACCATCTTTGGGGAAACTTCTTGAGCGCCTCATCGTTCCACGGTTACTACCGAACGGTCCAAAATTTCATAGTAATCAATATGGCTTCACCATCGGTAAATCAACAGTCGACGCGGCGCTTTCTGTCAGAAGAACCGTTAACCAGTCGGAACACAAGTACGTGATTGGTATCTTTTTGGATATTTCTGGGGCTTTTGATAACGCTTGGTGGCCTATGCTGTTGTTAAAATTAAAAAACCGCGGTTGCTATAGAAACATATATAATCTCGTTTACTCGTACTTTATAAACGGTTCCGCGGTACTTAAGCTCGGTCATTTTTCTAGTACTAAAGCACTAACCATGGGATGTCCTCAGGGTTCAGTTGTCGGTCCTTATTTATGGAATTTGGGTTTTGATGATTTTCTCGCGATCCCGCTTCCTTGCGGCTGTTCACTTACTGGTTACGCGGACGATGGCCTACTGCTCATTCAATCAAGTACCCGAGCCGGACTTGAGAACTTGGCCCATACTTGCCTAAATCTAATATCTCAGTGGGGTGATCGTAACCGCCTAGCGTTTGCGCCGCATAAAACCTATCAACTTCTACTAAAAGGTAATCTTAAATCATTGCCTACTATTAAATTTAATAACGTTCCCGTTAAAAAACAGCAATCCGTATGCTACCTTGGTATGGTCTTAGAAAGGAATTTTTCATTTATCGAACATATAAAAATAGTTGGCGAAAAAGCTAAAAGGAACTTTTATGCCCTAACTAGAATATCCAAAGCAACTTGGGGTCTATCATTCCTAACTTTAAAAACTATATATGGAGCTACCTACTTAGGATGTATGTGCTACGGTGCACCTGTTTGGGCCGATAGGGCCAGCATAGGGGCGGCGCGACGTAAACTGCTTCAAAGCCAACGTTTGGCATTGATATTTTTATGCAAGGCGTATAGAACAGTCAGTACTGAAGCCTTACCCGTTCTGGCAGGTGTACTTCCAGTCGATCTTGAAGTACAGCGACGTGCTTCAATGTACTACTCCGCGAGGGGGGAGGCCATGGACACTAACTTTGTTACACAACGCGACCTCAATAGAATTTCTAGATTATTTAAACCTCAGACTGACGTCTGGGAGGACCTCTTATTCGAATGGCAAAGTAGGTGGGATAATTCCATCAAGGGCCGGCACCTCCATCTGTTCTTTCCATCCGTTGGCGATCGGCTGGCTAAGACATGGCTGGAGGTTGACCACTGCGTTGCCCAATTTCTCACAGGTCATGGCAACTTTAAAAGTAAACTGTATTCTTTTAAACTTGTTCCTTCGCCTTTTTGTCAGTGTTCTACATCGAACTGTGAATTTGAACAGTCCGCACATCACATCTTGTGGGAGTGTATTCTTTGGCAGAATGAACGCAATATTATGTTGGATAGTGTACAAGTTACATCCGGAGTTGTTTATTATACGGACCTTGTTGAAACTAGAACTAATTTCCGTGCGTTCAGGCGCTTTTGCCATACCTATTATTGGAATCAATTGTAACAGCAAATACCTACTTAGGACCCATTAACTTGATCAAATGTTATTCCGTGGTGCTTGGCAATCTGGGCTTCTCCCAGTTGCAATAATGTCCCTTTGTGCCGATTGGCCTAGTTCTATTCTGTCTCCTGCTTATTATGGAGGGAAGTGGAAAAAATATCTTTTTTCTTACTCCTCCGCTATTCTTTTCTGATTAATTTCGTTAAGGAAGATGGCATGTTGATCTCATAAGGAATAATCTCGTAACTAAAAACCGAGTTTAGGCTTACAGGATCCAAGGCTTACTTACCCTAAAAAGACTTAGCCATACAAATCCTTCCATTAAATCAGTGTACATACACACGTAACATCATGTACTACAACCCACTTATAGGGTTAAATGTATCGGAAAAGTATTCGCTGTGACCCTAGCAATACTGAGCCCATACCGATGTGTGCGCAAACAAATACATGAGTATTTACCCTTTATAATAGATATGGGGCCATAGGAACAGCGGCGGCCCAGTATCGGCCGCGATATTACGACTTGTATGTAGGTCATGAGTTTGAACGCAGGCTGCCACTGTTTCATTACCACTTCTCTCAAAACTATGGAGGAAAACATTGTGAAAAAACCGACAATTGGCAATTATTCGAATATTTTTTACTAGCGACCCAACCCGGCTTCGCACGTGGACGAATAATATAGATACCTAAGTCTTCCTTAAGAAACAGTGGCCCGTCAATAAAAATAATGTCTACTATGCTGCCCATCAGCCAATATCTGACTCTGCCAGATACATCGACCTTGTTGCCCATGGATAGCCAGTTCCACCACCTTCAAACAGAATAAAAGCCTAACGGGGTAGTTCGTTTGATCGAAATAATGGTCCCCCGCTCCGGCCCACTCCCTCCGCGGCTTAGGCAGAGAAACACTGAAGTAGCAGGCGGCCGGCACGGGCGCGAGCGGCATGCGGATTTTTTCTGGTGTTTAGTTTTGAATAAATCGTGATATCTCCCGAATGAAACAACCAATTCCAATAATTCAAAAGAGATCTGCTGCTACCGAATTTACCTTTGATATGACGTTTTTTTGTAAGCGTAGTTTGAATTTATTTGGATAAGGATTAATATTTAGGAACAAATAGTGGGCTCTGATTTCGACTGGCATTATAACTTTTCAAACATAAAAAAGTAGTCAAAATGAAGAAACTATAGTGGATAAACATATGGCGTCGCAGACTTTTTTGTAGGCATTTATAAGGTCTACAATACTGTAGTACATTATTTTGATCTATCTCATAGTTTCAGTCAACGTTTGTAATATAATCTCAAAAAAAAATGGGTTTATTTTGCGACACGTGTTAGAAACCTCAAAACTTATCAGTGTGTCTCTTATACAGGGAAATTTTATTTCGAGTGCGCAAAAAAAAAAATGGGTGGCTCAGAATCAATAACAGAACAAATCTGCATTATTAGTTTAAAATAAAAAATCATGTTTTTGTCTGCCCTAAAATCAGCAAATGAGAGACACCAATTATTCAATATCAATATCGTAGTATTAGCATATGGCCGCGTAGTGAACATGCGGGCGGCGCGGGCGCGCGGGGGCCTGTGATGCTGGGAATGGCCTGTGAATGGGACCGCGTGCGGTGACCATAACATCGATTTCATAATAAACATCTTTCGTTATCAATAACTATTTTTTTTTTACTAAAACATATCAAAGTAGTAATATTTTTATCTATAAAACTTATTTAACTATAAGTTGACAAAGTTTGCGCACTGGATAAAATTTTATCCTGTATATTATTCATTTTATGTACATAAAAAACTTCCTGTTGAATCACTCTATCTATTAAAAAAACTCTATCAAAATTCGTTGCGTAGTTTTAAAGATTTAATCATACAAAGCGACATAGGGAAAGTAAAAGTGGCTTTGTTTTATAATATGTAGTGATGTCCACGTGAATTACAGCTCAATCCGTTTCCCGCATTATAGGCGACCGTCGACATAGCTCTTTGTGTCGCTAAAATTAAGTGGCAGTAGGCGGGGCACATTGCTCGTAGAACCGATGGCCGGTGGGGCAGTAAGGTTCTGGAATAGTGGCCACGTACCGGAAGACGCAGCGTAGGCAGGCCCCCAACGAGGTGGACCTATGACCAGGTGAAGGTCGCGGAAAGCCGATAGATGCGAGCAGCACAAGACCAGTCATTGTCGAAAGCCTAATGGGAGGCCTTTGTCCAGTGGACCTCTTTAGGCTGAAGAAGAAGAAGTTATAGGCGTGTTATGTAAGTAGGAAGACTAAGATTAAGTCATGTCACTTTACAATCAACTCAGTTTAACCCATTCCTCTTCCCGTTGGACATAACTAGGCCTTCCCTTAAATGAACCAAAACACCCTGGCCTCTCCCTTACGCATCCAGTCTATTGAAGTCACCGGCCGGCGAGTGTCGTGTTTACTAGGCAACTTCCCGACGACTGAACTGGTGACTTTGTAAATCAGTAAGATACGTAACTCGTATGTGACCATATAAATGCAGGCGAAGCATCGATCACTTACACACTAGATTCAGAATCAGTGTAAAAAATGGTTGAACTGAACAAGCGCACAATGCAGCATGGGTGCTTCTCTCATTTAGTACTTACTTTATTCTGACTTTAATGCATACGTGTAAGGTTGAAATATGAACCATTATCTTCTACTATCAAACCAAAAGAGCAGAAAGAGCACGGTTAGCGCAGAGGTTGAATTATTGACTGCTGCGCTGCGTGTCGCGGGTTCGATACCCGCACGGAACATATATTTGTATGACCTACAAGTAGTTATTCCGCGTCTGAATGTTTGTGTATGTGAATTTATATCTTTATAAAGCACCCATGACACAATATATGGGCCAACGGTTTTTAAAAAAAGAAAGAATAGGTCTAAAGTTTTTCAGTTCACAAAAACTCTTGAATCTTTTTTAAAACTACAGTTCGTTTAAACCGACTCCCAAACTAACAAAACTTTTAAAATACAACCGGCAAACAAATCTCCAATTCCTATCCGGAATTAAATTTCCATAAGCTGTGCCCCCGCTAATTTCGAAGCCATGCTCCATATTGGTTCGCCATTTCACTGAGCCGTTTGCACTGTCCTCGCATCGAATTAAAGTTAAGTTCTAGCTATTGCTTAGACCCTGACTGGATCGTTTTATTCTCCATAAATGTTATTATTGTGATAACAGTAAGAGTAAATAGTAAGGAGTCAATACTTGTTGATAAGTATACAATATGTAAGGAACACCCTGTCCGACCCATAAGGATAATAAAGGTTAGGTAAAGACTTGACCAAATATAATATAAAATTTTACTTAATCATCATAGTACCTAACAATACTAATAATTTTTAAAATAATCTTTTTATCCCGCGAATTAATTCCAACTTCCCCGAAATTTGGTAATTTAAAAAAAAGTGACAATACCATGTTGACGGTACGCTTATGCGATTCGACCACGCGTCGCGTGCTCTGCCCCCCGTCGCCCGCGGAAGGGTGTCCTACCGCACATGTATTAAGTTACCTCTTTTTGCAAAATAATATTTATTATTTTAGGGGGATTTTTTTTAAACTTTAGTCCGGCTTTGTCGGCATTAGTAGAATCAGTTATCGATTCCTAACAATACCTTCACGGATCGGACAGGGTTTTCTTTACATATTGTATATTAGCCCCGATTTTCTTGTTCAAAAACTAAACTAAATTTAATTTCACTGCATCTTTATCTATCTCATTAAGAAAAGGACAGAAGATAAAATATTAGTTTAGACCTGTCAAATTAGTCCGCGCCTGACGTAAAATGATGATTGACTGATCTTTGGTCGCCATGTTGATAATCGCGTCTAAAATGTCTATGGTATTTGTTAATTTGACAGGATTAATGTAAAAAGTGAGCGGGCTAAGTTGGGCGTCTCTCTGAAGGACCGCATAAGAAATGAGGTGATCCGACAGAGGACCAGAGTCACCGACATAGCTGAGAGACTTAGCAAGCTGAAGTGGCAATGGGCCGGACACACATTTTTTTTTATTTTTTTTATAAATTATAAACTAGCGCTTGCCCGCAATCCCGCCTGATGGTAAGCAGTGATACAATCGTTGATGGTAAAGCGCACTAGTTTACTAAGAGCCTATTCACTCTAGCCTTGAAGACACTCAAATTGTAGTCCGACGGAAACACCGCCGCTGGCAAATTGTTCCAATCCCTCGATGTACGCGGTATAATTTTATTTAACATAATAAACCTTCCTCTTCAATCACACTAAAGCCTTTGAAAATTTAAGCATACATAGAGATATAGGGACAGAGAAAGCGACTTTGTTTTATACTGGAAAGTGAAGGTCAGCAGGTTGTAGTGTGCTAGAAATTTAAAGCAATATTTGGTACTACGGATAAGCTCCTGGGTAAAAACTTAATTTGACTTCCAAAGTTACTTACCCAATCCAGAGGTAAGCACATAATAAAAACCTCGAACAATCATAACCATGAATATTTTTCTACATAAAAGCAGACCTTTATTACGTAAACTAAAGCGTTTACGTTCGAACAATAGAACGTAAACGTCACCATGGTCGTTTCCTATTTTGGTTTGCGTTCTTTGTTTGAATCTGGTCTTGTTTTCATAGGTTTTTTTTTTGCCACGTTATTATGAACGGTACGAAAATTCTAGTATAATAGAGGAATTACAAGACATACACAGAAGTAGGTATGTTAAAATACAAATACAAAGAAAATAAAGAAAGGAACATTGTTTGTTCTGCTGCGTACATTTTTAAAACTGTGTATTTGTTTTGTAATATTTTTTGACATGTATTGTTTCAGTAATTATTGTCGTACCTACTTCTTAAATGTTTTCAATACAAGTTCTACTTTTACTCATACTAGTTCTACAGCTATACTTTTATTTAGTCGTCCTCCGTGGCGCAGCGGTCAACACGCCTGCCTGCGACGTAGAGGCCCCCGGTTCAATCACCGGCCAGGTCATGATGGAAAATGATCTTTTCCCGATTGGCCTGGGTCTTGGATGTTTATCTATATGTCGGAGATCGTCAAAATTATTTGAAGAAAAGTTGCTCATTTGATTTACGTAGTTCAGGGGCAAACGCTTGTGACGTCATTTTGTGATGGCGGCACATGGACGGAGTCGCTTTGGAAAATGGGGTGCGTGGAACGGTCACTTTGCATCGAGACGCGGACCAAGGCACTTCTCCGAAGCGAAACTGTCGGTTTGCCTATTTACCACTACGATCCGGACGAAGCGCTTCGCCTCCTCCTTTATACCGCGTACATCGAGGGACTGGAACAATTTGCCCGCGGCGGTGTTTCCGTCGGACTACAATTTGAGTGTCTTCAGGGCTAGAGTGAATAGGCTCTTAATAAACTAGTGCGCTTTACCATCAACGATTGCGTCACTGCTTACCATCAGGCAGGATTGCGGTCAAGCGCTGGTTTATAATTTATAAAAAAAAAAAAAAAAAAAATTGTGATTTTCAAGACTCGAGGGTATATCTACACGTCGTGTTTTAATTCAAAACTCACCTACGTAATGGAACCCGTACCACTACACGAAGATGCTGTCGACCCTACCGCTCTGCCGTCGCTGCCGCGACATATGTAAGTATCTATTATAAATATAGTATCGTTGAGTTAGTATTCCATAACACAAGTCTCCAACTTACTTTGGAGCTAGATCAATCTGTGTGATTTGTCCGTACCTATATATTTATTTAAAGAGTACGTTTTTCATTTCAAGCCCATATTTCACTAAAAATCTCGTCTTACATGCAGCTCAATGGATAGTCTAGTCTAAAGAAATACTTGTGCCATGAAACTGGAGGAGCCGCACAAAGTTCGTTGTTACACTGCATTTAAAGCAGTTTGTAATAAGAAAGTTCCCGTTAGTACAACTTCGGAACTGTTCGTGAAACTTCGGAAATGTTCGTGTTTTCTCGTAACGTTGACCAGGGCTCGAGTCGCTCTTTAATCGTCAATAAAAATACAGTATAAAATTGCCCTTTTGAGTAATTTAGTTGGCTAAAGACTATTTGTTCACTGTTTACTTTTGTCGCTTTTAAAAGCGAGAATTAATTACTTTTACTTGTTTACAAGCTTAGTTCCACTTTGGTTTTCGTTATGATTTGACAGTTTTGGATTCTATGTCTCAGTTTCAATCCAAAAATACATTTGTTCTACGTTCTGCTAGAAGACTTAGATTCTAATGATAATTGGTTTTGTTGACATAGCAGACAAACTGCAAGAGAGTCGCCTGCGCGGTGGTACGGTCACGTCTTACGTAAACCGGCAGGTTACGTGAGTAACAAATGTCTTGCCATGGCGCCTCCGCCGGGCCGGAACAAGCGAGGTAGACCAAAGAAGTGCTGGCTTGACGTTGTAAGAGATGACATGCGTGCCAACAATCTTACACCACGGGATGCCAGTGATCGTGCGAAATGGAGGCGTATGAGTAGGAAAGCGGACCCCGGGCTCCAACGCGGAAGCCGCGGATGCGACCGGGGTTACACGCTGAGATGATGATGATAATTTATTTTGTTAGTGCTCAGCTCTGTCATCCGTAGGGTAGTGTGGGAGTCATTGTTTCCCTACGAATAGTTATCAAAAACTTTTTGCTTTAGTTGGGAGTCTGGATTAGAAAATGTGCTTCAATCTAATATATAAAATTCTCGTGTCGCGGTGTTTGTGGTCAAACTCCTCCGAAACGGCTTTCCCGATTCTCATGAAATTTTGTGTGCATATTGGGTAGGTCTGAGAATCGGACAACATCTATTTTTTGTCTCCCTAGATGTTAAGGGTAATCCACCTTAATTATTTTTATTGAACTAAAAAAATGTTTCCTAAAAAAAAATATACATAGCAAAACAAGTCAGCTAGTGACTTATATTTTTACCAAGCAGGTTTTATTCTACGCTCTACTTCGCCTGTGGTTCGCGCTTTGAACTTGCTGGGGTGACGATGTCACGTGATTTATGGAAGCCATTTGGAACAGGATCACCAAAGACAGAAATTATGGAAACTCGTGGAATTCAGTTTTGAGTTGAGCTCAAAACTGAATTGCACTCAAACTGTGTGGTTCTTTCCGTAAAAAAAGACAACATTGACTGCGTAGGGAGGCCCCGTACAAGGTGGACCAATGACCTGGTGAAGATCGCAGGAAGCCAATGGATGCGGGCAGCACAAGACCGGTCATCGTGGAAAGCCTTGGGGGAGGCTTTTGTCTAACACTGGACATCTATAAGCTGAAGAAGAAGAAAAAGGTAAAAGTGTCTCTCGGTAGCGTTAAGTATCTCAATATGACCCCGTTATGTTATTTAACGTAAAGTAAATTTAACATTTAAATGTTAAATTTAACTTTTCCATTCCAAATTTCAGAATTTCTATCGTAAAAAGCAGCCTAACTAACTTTTGCGTCTTATAATTTGAACGGCCCAAGACTTTCATAGTGAGCTTAAAGTTAGAAGCATTTTATAAAAATAAACAGAGCAGCTAACTAACTATAAATCTTGTAGAGGAACTCTCAGTTTTCAGCGTTTTCAAGAATTTGTGTTAAAAGGAATAAGGTAAATAGTTCGTTTTGTTGGTACCTACACTAAGTTTTAATTGAACTCTTTTTTTTTAATATTATAAACTAATGCTTGACCGCAATCCCGCCTGATGGTAAGCAGTGATGCAATCGTAGATGGTAAAGCGCACTAGTATATTAAGAAACTAAGGAATAGGAAGAATGATGGCAGTTGATCGAGGTGATGCAATGTTAAACCCAAGACCAACACGACCAAATGAAGCTGCGCTAGAGGGAGATTGATCTGGAGACTCTCCACGACCAAACTCCCGACACGAGAACATTTGGCGCATCGTACCCGGCACACATCGCAACACAACTGCTCAGACCCGTCCTCCGTACGGCTCACCAGACATCATGCCGGAACACGACGAATCGCTTGGCGGCAAGACTTTGTCTGGTGGGTGGTAACTTCTGCCGGCAGCCGATGTTTTGGCCTACCACCGAAAAAACTCTCAAGGCATACAGCCAACTGATTTTTACTAAGTAATTTCAAGACCCTAAAAAGTAGGTAATTTTGTTTAGTTCAATTCAACAATATTCATTACGTTATTTATTTGTCGAGCAGACACATGTTTCTAAGATTTGGAGCAATGGATTAGCAATATGTGCTTCAAAATCACCACAAAAGAAAAATCAAGTTCACTCATCGTCTGTAGAAAAAGGAGGATCTTCCGACCAGACGGGTGTTATGTCTGGCGAGCACTTGCCCAACGGCTGATGTTGAGAAGTTGTGTGTATGCTAGTTTTACGGTAAACTCTGATTGCGAGATGTAGAATTCGGGTGACGTCAGCATGACGCGTTGTTCGCATGTGGCGGTTCGTAGATACCGCTATAGTAGTAACAGTGGGTTATAGTGTGTTATGTAATCAGCACAGTAATTATATAACACACTAGCAATGAATTTCATTTTGACAGTTCAACAACATTCATTGCGTTATTTACCTTGTTGAACAGTTAAAATTTTTCAACATATGGCGCAATGGATTAGTAATATGCGCTTCCAAATGAATCAATTGATGTTATATTATCATGTTAAACAATTATAAACTTTATTCTAATGGTACTTAATTCAGTTCAGAGTGACTATAAGTATCTAAAATAGTCTCACTCTATTCAATATATCGTATATGCCACTTTATCGTGTAAGAAATAAAAGGGTTTTTCCAATAACTCATGTTTGTGACCAACCAACGGGCAACGCTGACAACCGGAGCACATTAAATCCAGCCTAATGTATGGATGTGGGGTCATAAATACTTCAGAATACCCTTTAAGATTATTATTACTTAACCAATTATTTTATTCTATGTTCTGACCGATGTCTGATGAAGCCGTACAGAGGACGGATCTGAGCAGTTATGTTCCGGGTACGATGCGCCAAATGTTAACGTGTCGGGAGTTTGGTCGTGGAGGGTAACCAGATCAATATCCATCTGGCGCAGCGTCCTTGGTCGTGTTGTTGGATTTAACATTGCATCATCATCATATCTCGCTCAACTGCCGTCTTCCTTCCTATTCACTCAGTTTTTTTTTTTGTGAATATGCTTAAGAGGGTACTCTAGTGCCGAGGAATTTGGAAAATAGGTATTTGAAGAAACTATTGGCGTCGCGCTGCTTCCAACCTCTCCCGGTAAAGTGCGAAAAGGACAGCTGCAGCTCAGGCTGATTTTACCTACAAAAACGTTGACCAAAAGGCGTTTCGTATCCCGCTGTTTTCTTTTTCAAAACACGATATTCTGAATTATTTTTATATAAAAATTTAGAGAAAAAGTATACCTATTATTATTTTCTTATTCTTTTTTGTCAAAAGCTTATCACGTTTGTCTAATTAGTCATCTGAACATCACGGTAAAAATAGGTTATTATCACGATTCTGAAGTATCGTATTTCTTTTATTTAAGTTTTAAGTTTCGAAAAAAATCAAATGATAGGGGCACGTATAATCACGGCGTAAAATGATAGGGGCACGTATAATCACGGCGTAAAATGATAGGGGCACGTATAATCACGGCGTAAAATTGTAGAAAAAAAAATGATTGCTCTAAAAGCATTATCCACGAAACAGCGGAATACGTTTGTATAGAGAAAGCACCACTAGAGTTCCCTCTTAATAAACTAGCATGCTTTACCATCAACGATAGCCTCACTGCTTACCATCAGACGGGATTGCAGTCAAACACTAGTTTATAAATATGAAAAAGGCTAAGATTGTGTAGCGACCTACACAATTCTATTCAAAAGATATTAGTGAGCATGAAATAGACAGTTTTATCGCTAAAAGATATCTCTTACAGACGTGCTTTGAATTAACAAGAATAGCGGTAGAAATTGATAACGGTACCTCTCTATTGATAGCCACCGTGGTTTTTGTATAGAATACATCTTATATACCGCCCGCGTTCAGGACGGCAATTATCGCACCGGACCTTACTACGCGGATAACAACCCCATATGGGTCCTAAACTCCGAGGTTATCCATAGTCATAGCATCGTTAGGTTACCCATACTTTGGGCTTAATTCATTTTCTATCTTTTTCTTAATTTTAAATTTATACATTGTGCTCACATGATAGAAGCAACCGAAATATGTAACAAGAAATGTAACACATATTATGATTTCAAAAGAGTATCCATGGAGTTTCTTACACGTTCTTCTCCATAGAGATCTACGCTTTAGAACGTGCAATTTAGCTTCACTTTTCTTGGACTGACCGACATTGACTATTTAAAAGCACCAACAGATGGTTAATTTGAAATAAACAAATTTTGATTTATTTGATTTGATTTAAATTGCATAGAATCTCTCTCTCAGCATCGTTGGTCCTGTTGGTTTTGGGTTTAACACTGCATCACCTTGCTTAACTGCCGTCATCCTTCCTATTCCTAAGCTTTTTAAGTGAATAGGCTTAATAAACTAGTGCGCTTTACCACCAACGATTGCATCACTGCTTACCACCAGGCGGGATTGCAGTCAAGCACTAGTTTATAATTATTAAAAAAAAAGTGGCAAAAAGTAAACAGGCTTTTAATGAACTAGTGCGCCTTATCATCAGTGATTGCATCACTTCTTACCAGCAGGCACTGCCGCCACGCCGGTGACCACGCGCGATCACAGCGTACTTTATTCTTCTACCTGTCACTTTATGTTTAAGAACTGAAATTAACACAATCTTCATCCTCCGTGGCGCAGCGGTCAACACGCCTGCCTGCGACGTGGAGGCCCCGGGTTCGATCCCCGGTCAGACCATGATGGAAAACGATCTTTTCCTGATTGGCCTGGGTCTTGGATAATTATCTACATATGTATTGTATCAATACATAGTATAAAACAAAGTCGCTTTCGCTGTATGTCCGTATGTAAGCTTAGATCTTTAAAACTACGCAACGGATTTTGACGCGGTTTTTTTTAATAGATAGAGTGATTCTTAAGGAAGGTTTGTATGTATAATAAATGCATAATATAGTAGAGAAACACTGAGAAATCTAAAAAGCGCGATAAAACCGAACTCCACGCGGGCGAAGCCGCAGGCGGAAAGCTAGTCTATTATAAAATATAGATTCGTTGAGATAGTATTCCATAACGCAAGTCTCGAACTTACTTTGGGGCTAGCTCAATCTGTGTGATTTGTCCGTATAAATTTATATTTATAATCATTTCATTAATTATTGCGAGATTAAATTATCAAATGTTCATATTGTAATAAGTTTGTAGCCATAACTATAAATGTGATTCTATCATGCAAAAGTGTTGCTTATAATATTAGGCCGCTGCCTCGAATCTTGCGGGAAGCGGGGCGGCGGCGGCGGCGGCGAGTGAGCGGCAGGATCTTATGCGTAAAATCAAACGGACCGGTTCTCGAAAACCGCGGGGTGGTGGCGGGTAGCGAGCGGTGTACTTCTCGCGCTCGAATCTGGCGGGCAGCGGGCGGGCAGCGAGCGGTGATCGAGCGTTAGGAATAAATTTGAATCAAAAAGATGTTGCCACCATTGTTCAGACATTTCTTTCGCGAATAAAAACAAATATCTCGTCGACACAATCGTGAACACAACACTACGCGGCTAGAGTGACGCGCGATCTGCCCGCTAGTTTCGAGAACCACGGGTCTTCGATGCCCGCTTGGCACCCGCGCGGCCGCCGCCGCCGCCACGCTGCCCGCAAGATTCGAGGCAGCGGCCTTAGTGTACTGTTACTTATTTTTGTACGTACCTCAGTGTAAATGTTTTATGATAATAAAGATTTTTTGTAAACAAACCATCAGGCGTCAAGCACGAGTCTATAACCTTTTAAAAAAGCGGCCAAGTGCATGTCAGACTCATGAACAAAGGGTTCCGTACCATTGATTTATGAAATTAAAGGATTTAAGTTATTTGTATGAAAGATTACGCGGTAATAAGCGGTTTATGATTTACGAGGTATTAAAAAAAACTGCTTACTAGATTTCGCTCAAAACAATTTTCGTTAGTAGTTTTGTAATGTACATCATTATGTTTTTTTTTAGATTTTTCATTTTCTTATTTAAGAAGTTAGAGGGGGGACCAACTTTTTTCCACTTTGGAAGCGTCTGTCCCGCAAACTATTCGATTTAGAAAAAAATATATTTTAGAAACCTCGATATCATTTTTGAAGACCTATCCATACATACCCCACACGTATGTATTTGATGAAAAAAAAAATAGTTTCAGTTGTAAGTATGGGGCGCCCCCAATATTTATTATTATTTTATTTTTGCATAAAAATTGAAATGCGGTTCACAGAATACATATACCTACCAAGTTTCATCAGTATAGCTCTTATAGTTTCGGAAAAAAATGGCTGTGACATACGGACGGACAGACGGACGTTCTTTGCCATTTGGCTACGGAACCCTAAAAATGACAAAATGTAGTGAACTAGCGAGGTGCTTTTGAAAGTTTGAGATGGAGACGATTGTTTGAACATTCTCAAATTTAAGTTAATTGTCACTCCGGTTACATACAATAGTAAGTTAGTTTTCGAGGTTAGCGGTCGAGGTGATTATTGAGTGTCCATTGAGTTTCTTGGCTTTTCTGCTCAATAGGTAACTACTACACTTAGGACCGGATAACTTGGTTCATATAACTACATTTTCTGACTGACATACTCTTTGATAATTCAAACGTAAATGGTTTAATTAAAACAAACAGTTTGAGTGTGAAATGTTTTTACACTCTTTAGAACCTCGATGCTCTAAGCCAGCTGGCGTCCCAGACAACGTTTTACAAAATAAAATAAAATTAATTATTGTGTTTTCCACGAACATGCCTCTCGGTGGAAGGCCATAACATCGGCTGCCGGCAGAAGTTACCACCCACCAGACAAAGTCTTGCCGCCAAGCGATTCGTCGTGTTCCGTCATGATGTCTGCTGAAGCCGTACGGAGAACGGGTCTGAACAGTTGTATTGCGATGTGTGCCGGGTACGATGCACCAAATTTTGTTGTGTCGGGAGTTTGGTCGTGGAAGGTTTCCAGATCAATCTCTCTCTGGAAACGTCTGGGTTTAACATTGCGTCAACGATTGCAGCCAAGCACTAGTTTATAAAAAAACATGTATGAATATTTTAATAAATTAACTTTAGAGCAGTAAGGCTTATAAATTTGAAAGTGGTAGGCCGTTAGTTCAGCAGCTGCAACTAGGTATGAAAATCTAGCTAATTACTCCGTGTTACAAATTGCCTACAACTGCACGTTTCACTTTAGTGTATGCCTCGAGCGGGAGCGAAGAGCGGGTATAGGAGTTGGATTTTAGTGTCAATAACTTTTACAATAATCCTTGCTATATTGACTAAAAGATATTTGGATAAACACTCTTAAATAAAAGTCAAGGATACGGGAACAACAGTTTAATCACTATTATCACTACAATAGGGATGTTTTCTGGGTACAAAAATAAAATTGATTCTATTTAATCCGTCATTCAGATTATAGAAAAATATTGGATCCGTATATTTTGTTTTATCAAATCAATAAAAATTAACAAATATAAAAGGCCTCATAGATCAGGAGTGGTGGCTGGTGACGTCACTGCTAAAAGTGTAGTGTGCAGTGACGTCACACGAGTTTTCAACGCACTGTGTCATCTTAATTCTTTGTTTATATGAAAAAAGAAAAAATACGTGTCTAGTATTTTTTGGAAACCTGACTGGCGGACTATTTAGTTTTTTTAGTCAACTATCCTATTATAGACGTAACACAATGTTAAAGTTTTGTGTTAATAGTATTTCTCTAACTAACCCTAAGACTTTACAAAAAAATAAAATATAAATAAAATAAATAAATATATACGGACACAGATTGAGCTAGCCCCAAAGTAAGTTCGAGACTTGTGTTATGGGATACTAACTCAACGATACTATATTTATAATAGATACATATTATATAGATAAACATCCAAGACCCAGGCCAATCAGGAAAATATCGTTTTCCATCATGACCTGGCCGGGGATCGAACCCGGGGCCTCCACGTCGTAGGCAGGCGTGTTGACCGCTGCGCCACGGAGGACCAATCACAAAAAAAAGACACGAAATTAAATGTTTATTTCTAAGTATATCATAGCGTCGATGGAGAGCGAATTGAAATTGACATATTACAATCACGGCTTATTGTCCAAGAAAATAGCCTGCAATAAAAAGAATCAGACAAAACTTGTAATTATTTTAATTTTCTACTTGAGTCAGCGCGTGGACGTTTTCACCACCATAATAATATGTCAAACTTTCTCTGAGAGGCTCTAGTGAATGGCATAAAGAGCGCGATTTCGATTTGCCACGCTATAAGATCTATTTTAACACACTTTTATAAGAAAATATTGAATAAATATTTTTTTTTTGCTGCTTGCAATATCTTGCTGAAAATAAAAACTTTTTTACAAAAAAAACAACCGACTTCCAAAAACCACTACAAAGTGAAAAATAATTAATTTCGGAAGTCGGTGTCTATAATTTTGTATATTCGTTTTTTGACACCGACTTCCGAAATTAATTATTTTTCACTTTGTAGTGGTTTTTGGAAGTCGGTTGTTTTTTTTGTAAAAAAGTTTTTATTTTACACTTTTTAGTTGTTAAAAGTACTATGTATTCAGTTGCATCCGGTCAAACTGCAAGCTGACGCAAATATAGTTGGGAAACGACGTAATTTTGTTTACTTTAATTTTTACCCGTAAGTATTCCCTCAACTGCCTATGGTCTTCATCATCAAATTTACTGCAGACCATTATTTTAACCCAATGGGTGCAAAGGTCTCATCAATATAAATGAATGAAGTCCAACCACAAAGTAGCTACTGTAAACCGTTGAGGAGTTCCCGGAACTGGCCTTTGTCTTCATCATCAGAGCTCTTATGACAGTCACAACCCATCTAGGTGTAAAGTTCTTATCAATACAAATTAATCGAGCCCAAACACAAGGTAGCTGCTGTGAATTGTTGAGGAGTTCCTTCGACTGTCTCCCGGCTCCATCATCAGATCTACTCCAGACCTTTATTAAATTGTAGTGCTTTAAAATACTTAATGAAAATGCTAAGAAATGCACTAGTCGCCCCTGCAATTTTTGAAAGTTCCCCTTGTTTTCTCTGGTCTTCCACCATTTTACCCTGATATCGTTATCATGGGACCACTTTGGGAACGTCTTCTTTCCAACAGAAAAAGAATTATCAAAATTGGTTCATAAACGACGAAGTTATGCGCGAACAAACATAAAAAAAAAAAAGCATATATACGGTCGAATTGAGTAACCTCCTCCTTTTTGAAGTCGGTTAAAAAAGGCCGGAATAAACTGTAGTTCTCAAAAGGTTCTCTTTTTAAATCCAACATTATGTTATAAAGATTTGAGCGAAGGCGTAGAGTAGCCAGACTTTCGGTGTTCTATAGGATGCATTTTGGTGAGTGTGCGAGGGAATTGCATGATTTATTTCCTCCATCTCCGTTCCACTATCGGACGACCCGTCGAACGGCGAGTTAATACCACTACGATCCGGACGAAGCGTTTTGCCTCCTCTTTTATACCGTGTACAGCGAGGGACTGGAACAATTTTCCAACAGCGGTGTTTCCGTCAGACTACAATTTGAGTGTCTTCAAGACTAGAGTGAACAAGCTCTTAATAAAATGGTGCGGTTTGCCATCAAATATTGCGTCGCTGCTTACCATCAGATTGCGATCAAGCGCTAGTTTATAATTTATAAGAAAAAAAAACCGTGCAGAGACATATCGCGAAAGACCTATCAGATACAGAACTTGTGCACGCATAACTCATACTTTACGGATGACAGCAGGTCAGCTACCCGAAATTGTCAGATATTTACAATCAACCTTGAGCCTTAATGTTTTAGAGATAAAGTTGAAAATCGAATAAAGAAATATGACAGATTGTAGTAGCGCTGTGCTGTCGTCTGTACCTAAAAAAAACCTGAACTGAGATTTTTTTTCAAATAGTCCTAATTGGGTCGTTAATAGGGTACAGCTACCCCATGACTGATGCCTGATTCTGCAAGTAGGATCACTGATCACTTTTACACGTCATACGTTTTGACTGAAGTTTATAACTACTGAACTGACTGAAGTTTCAGTTCTTTTTTCTTTCTCGGTGGTAGGCCATAACATCGGCTGCTGGCAGAAGTGACCACCCACCAGACAAAGTCTTGCCGCCAAGCGATTCGTCGGGTTCCGGCATGATGTCTGGTGAAGCCGTACGGAGGACAGGTCTGAGCAGTTGTGTTGCGGTGTGTGGCTGGTACAATGCGCCAAATGTTGTTGTGTCGGGAGTTTGGTCGTAGAGAGTCCCCAGATCAATCTCCCTATAGCGCAGCATCGTTTGGTCGTGTTGGTCTTGGGTTTAACATTGCATCGCCTCGCTCAACTGCCGTCATCCTTCCTATTCCTTAGTTTTTTAAGTGAATAGGCTTAATAAACTAAACTATTATTTTCACGATTCTGAAGTATCGTATTTCTTTTATTAAATAAGTTTCAGAAAAATTCAAATGATAGGGGCACGTATAATCACGGCGTAAAATTGTAGAAAAAAAATTGCATTATCCACGAAGGAAACTGCGAAATACGTTTCTTTAGAGAATGCACCAGTAGAGTTCCCTCTTAATAAACTAGTGCGCTTCACCATCAACGATTACATCACTGCTTACCATCAGGCGGGATTACAGTCAAGCACTAGTTTATAATTATTAAAAAAAAAAGTTTATTAATTACTGAGTTGAGCTGAATCCATGTACCAATACAACCCGCTACAACTTACAACACACACACACCCACAACAACGAGTTGGCCCCACCATTTCTCGTCTACTCAATTGTCCCGCAACTGGGTCAAGCCGAGTCGAGTCGATTTTTGCCATTTAATTAGAGCTGAGCCGGCGGGAATTCACTAGTGCTCTTTAGGCCACTAATTTTCGAAGGCTGTGGGTGTGTTTATGTGTGGGGTGTGTTAGTGTGTATATCTAAGATTAGAACACTTCATTTTCTCCTAGGAAATGTATAAAATACTTCGATCACTTATAAACTAGACTCACAATCAGCGTAAAAAAATGGTTGAACTGAACAAGCGCACAACGCAGCACTTGGGTGCTTCTTTCATTTAGTACTTACTTTATAATTCTGACTTTAATGCATGCGTGTAAGGTTGAATTTGGTTTGATGTCAGACTCGGTCGTAAAAAATAATGGCTTTTTGTACTGCTTTGTGATAAGAACTTTATACATTGCACTTAAGGCTGATTTTAAATTAATGTATATTTATTATGACTACTTTAGACTGCTTAATACTTGTCGCCATTTTTGATAAGAGTTTTGTTCGAGACTGGGTATGTAATGTATAAGTGATCGATGACAAAATATTACTTTGTCTTAATGTCAGCCTGAGGTACTAACATTATACATTTACAGTCAACAGCTAATGTAAGTTCGATAATTATAACGTTTAAGAAGCGTAAATCTGTTATCTAGAATATTTAGCGTCTTTCGCTACTTTTGATTTTTTATTAACTTCTTTCTGTACTTATATTCTTCTTCTTCTCCAGCCTTTAAAGGTCCACTGCTGGACTAAGGCCTCCCCCAAGGCTTTCACTACTTTGGACGGTTTTCCATAATCCCCAAGCTTGGCAGGCGGGTTGGGGTCGCAGTAATTTGATATTGCACAGGAGAAGCGCTGCTGCCCGTTTCTCTGGTGAGAGTTCCCTTAGTGGCCTCTTACGACACCCACGGGAGGATATGGGATGGTACTATTCTAAGCCCGGTACCAATAATATAGTGAGGTAAAATTTGTGAAGGCCTAGAGAACTAGCTTATAAAATTATTTTCAAAGTCGATTCCGTAGGTCCGACTCCTGGTACAGGAAGGAACAGTATGGTTTTAGTCGGTAGGAGTTCAACATAACCTTAGATATAATTTTCCTAAATAAAAAAAGGATATCTAAATTTTAATCCTTACTTCCTTACTTAATATTATAAATCGAAGAGTGAGTTTGTTTGTTCCGCTTTCACCCCGTAAATACTGAACCGATTGCTACTGAAAATATTGCAGACGTAAAGTTAGAAGTCCGGATTAAATAATAGGCTACTTTTTATCACGAAAAAAATTAATGTTCCCGAGCGAAAATAATAAATATTGCTAGCTTTATACCAGTTCGGTGATAGATGGCGCTGTGTGTCGTTTAAAACAAGGTAATATATTGCAAACGAATATACACATGTAAACTAAGAAGCTAAATGATACGATAATTAATCCCCGAAAATGTGGAATCTAAAAAGCGCGATATAACCGAATTCCGCGCGAACGAAGTCGCGGTCGAAAAGCTAGTGATTTATAAAGTGCTGTAAGTTTGTCCAGGGTATATATTTCAAAGGAAAACAAAACATTAAAAGCCTGACGTCATAAATAAACCTCCCGGCGGATGAAGGATGTTGGAAGACACAGGTGGTTGCTCCACAAGAACCGTTGATAACTTTCCATATTTCTTTCGTTCTTATTTCTCCATTATATGAAAGTGTTCGTGGTAACATTACTTAACATCACGACTGTAGCCCCGGTGAGGAAGGCAGAGGTCTATATCTACCTATAGTACAATCACGAACAAAATTTTATGTAGAATCTGCTTTGTTCAAAAATAATTTACTCTTTTATTTTTCAATAACATTTTATGTTGTTAAGAACATAGAATTTTCAAACACGGGTTTATGTAATGTGCAGATTTTTTTTTTATAAATATACAACATCGATCACTTATACACTAGATACCCAATCTCAACTCTTGTCAAAAATGGCGACAAGTATGGTACATCAAACATGAAACCAAATTCAACCTTACACGCATGCATTAAAGTCAGTTTTATAAATTTAGTACTAAATGAAAGAAGCACCCAAGCGCTGCGTTGTGCGCTTATTCAGTTCAACCATCTTTTTACGCTGATTGTGAATCTAGTGTATAAGTGATCGATGATTATACAACGTTATTTTTTATTTATACTAAACCTGAATACAGTTTGTTCAGAATAAGCAACTGGATCGATTCCAATAATTTTTAAACCATTTATTTATTTATTCACGTTAATACGGCATCCAAAATCCAATTACATTAACATACATACAAAATTAAATAACACAAATAGGTACATAATTAAATTCAAATAATAATATAAATCAAAATATAAACAGAAAAAAAGACAAATCAGAGGAACAATAAAAACGGGGATAAAATAAAATCTAAAAATTAAAACAGTAAACGAATTTTTTTTTTTTTTCGCAGAACGCTAAGCAAGCGCGCATTAAAATTTTAAATTCATCCGCGAATATATCACAGTACGGGTTAGCTTCCACGAGGCTATTCAGCGCGGAAAGAACGCGAGGTATAGGGGATGACGCACGGGCTACCGTACGACATGTAGGCACAGCTAGCAGATTGTGTCTGCGGCCACGGAGATAGTTACCAGGAACGTGAAGACGAATCAACTCATTGAGGAGATCACTGGCATCTGTTGTCCTATATTTTTTCCCAAGTACATTTAGAAATTGTTGCAGTGTGATTACTGAGCGCGCGATTGCGATTTATTCTCAACTAGCTTTCCGCCCGCGGCTTCGCCCGCGTGTTATATCGCGCTTTTTAGATTCCCTCGGGAATATCAATTTTTTCCGGGATAAAAGGTAGCCTATGTTCTTTCTCAGGGTCTAAAGATTGTCTGTGCCAAATTTCATCAAAATCGGTGGAGAGGTTTAAGCGGGAAAGCGTAAGAGACAGACAGACAGACAGACAGACAGACAGACAGACAGACAGACAGACAGACAGACAGACAGATAGATAGATAGACAGACAGACAGACAGATAGACAGATAGACAGATAGACAGACAGACAGACAGACAGACAGAGTTACTTTCGCATTTATAATATTACATAGTATGGATTTAAAATTGCCAAGTGTTGACATATTGTTGCTCGTGGCCCACATTTAAACATTTTTGTTTTACACAATAACAATTCGAAGACATGTCAATACCGGGTCCGTGTGGTGGGGAATACGGCTCATTCACTGAGAGGATGCATGGGCACCAGCAGTTGAAAGTTGTAGATTCGATCGTCGATTTTTAAGTCTTTCCTTACTCTTACACAACTTGAGTATAATTAAATTGTAATGAGACCGCTAAAACCATTACTGATCGATGGTTTTTAAATGACATCTCGTGAAGATTTTCTTACATTGGAATTGTAGAAAAGAAAATACAAAGAAATAAATATCAAATTGAAAAGTGAGAAAGTGTAAAAACCAATGTATGAAAATAGCAGAGAAATTTGCTTCCCAGTTGAATCTAAAAGGCCCAGTGTCTGTTCAACAACGTAGATAACGCGATGGATGTCGTTAAAGTGAATATGAAGTCACTCAGTCAGTCATCATCATCATCTCAGCGTTAATCCCAGTCGCATCCAAAGCTTTTTCAACTTTGGAGTCGGTCCGCTTTACCAGTCTAACTGCTGATTTTAGCTAAACTTCGATAATTTCCGTGACTGCCGTCTGACCTTCACAACCTGAAGGCGATATCGAAGCATTACAGTTAGACCAATTGTTGAACTTTTGACTTTTGACAACCAGTAACGACTGCCATTAGATGTTCCAATGGCAACCGGGACAATCGGCTTATCGTGTTTTCCGAGACAAGACTAGACCATTGCAAATATTCATATTCCTGCCTACAAATATTCGCACTGCACGGGGATCTAATACGCGCTAACCCACGGAGGCTTTTTTGTGACGACCCGTAGTAACTGGTAATAAAAATGAAACACCAATTGAAGCAAATGTTGAAAGAAGATCTAATATGCTTTTCTTTAGGCGCTTGTTTCCTTCTTCAGCCTATAGATGTCCACTACTGGACAAAGGCCTCCTCCAAGGCTTTCCACGCTGCGGATTTTGTGCTGCCCACATCCATCGGCTTCCCGCGCCCTTCACCAGGTCATCGATCCACCTTGTTGGGGGCCTCCCTACGCTGCGTCTTCCAGTACGTGGCCGCCACTCCAGAACCTTACTGCCCCATCGGCCATCGGTTCTACGAGCAATGTGCCCTGCCCACTGTCACTTAAGTTTAGCGACTCGCAGAGCTATGTCGGTGACTTTAGTTCTTCTGCGGATCTCCTCATTTCTGATTCGATCACGCAGAGAAATTCCGAGCATAGCTCTTTCCATTGCCCTTTGCCGGCGGCAAGTTTTACAGAAGTCCGAGGAGTATAACAAACCACTATGCTTGATACAGTTCCGTAAGTCATCACATTTTGGTCAATATTAAAAAACAAAATCCTTGAACTTCACGTTATTTCCTTTTCTATTAACTATCAATAAAACAAAAATTGACCTCCAATTGCCCGAACAATACTCAATTCAATTGTTTATATACCTGCCATCGATTTCCCCGTAGACCCGATAATGGTACGAGATCAAGTTGCTTGCGCGTGCCCTGAATTGAACCGTCGCTTTATAGCAGATGGCAGGTGATTGGCAGAAGTTCAAGGCTTCTTGTGGCTCGTTGTGTGTGGATAAAATCAATAGATACATAAAAGGTTGCTGGAACTCGCGCAATCTGGAACCATGATTACAGAGACGAGTGTAAACTAGAGCAAAGTCTATTCCAAATTAATGTTATTTCAAATTAAGCAAATATCAAATTAATGTCAATGATAATCGGACTTCATCACTAATTAAATTCGACTACCACCAAAAAATCTTTATTTTTCCGTATTAATATAGACCCTGTACCAATGTAACTTTTCTAAGTTATATGTACCTACTTTCTAAGTATATCTTAGACACCATAGACTGTCACAGTTGTGGTGGCCTAGTGGTTAAAACACTAGCCTCTCAAGTATGAGTGCGCGGGTTCTATTCCAGGTCAGGCAATTACCAATGGAACTTTTCTAAAGTTATATGTACTTTCTAAGTATATCTTGGACACCAATGACTGAAGGTGAAGGAAAACATCTTGAGGAAACCTGGACTTTGGGTCTGAAATTGCCAACCCGCATGGAACAAGCGTGGTGATTACGCTGCATCCTTCTCTGTAGGAGAGGAGACCTGTGCCCAGCAGTGGGACGATAAAAAGGTTGACGATGATGATGGTGATGATGAAAACGCTGATATCCAGTATCCGTCCAGTTATACTGAATACAGATCCCAATGTATTTAGTTAAAGGCTAGAAAGATATACAAAAAAGTCTGAGCATCTATGAAATTGCTATACAATCTCATAGACAAAATTGTATATCAATTCAATAGATCTCTTTTCTGAAATATCATTCTTCACATTGTCGCGAGAAAAGGATAGAAACATTCCCAATTTAGATTAGCTAACTGATAGGTGCTGGTGCTTTCGTCAATCATGTTTCCACATTTAGAAGAGAGTCCGTTTAGATTGCCTTTGACGCATTTAAAAAAAAGTTATGTGTTATATCTGTGGAATTAAATTGATGCCAGCTGACAGTTCTAATTCAAAGTTTTTATTACATTATACTATACATCGTTACCTGAATATAGTTTGTTCAGAATAAGCAACTAAAGCGATTCCAATAATATTTACACCATGTTATATTTTTTTCCCAAATACATTTAGAAATTGTTGCAGTGCGGTTACTGAGCGCGCTACGCAGCTTATGATAGATCATAGTACTGCGCGCCCGCGCAACAGCTGACGCCAGAGGTCAACGCCCCGCTCACCCGCCCAAGCGGAGCGTGGACCATAATTATTTTTGTTGGACAGTCAAATCGGATGAACAAGCTCATAACTTTGTGGTTTTTCATGATTTCTCTTTTTCAAATTTTGTACATAAACTTGATTGCGATTGATGATTTCGCACATAAACAAAAAATAATGTTGTTTATAGATACAGATTTCTATTTATAGACAAAAAAGTTTGGTGCTGATCAATCCTCATGTTTGTTAAAACTCGACGAAATTAGCGTCTTCATAAGTTATTTTTATTATTATTAATTAAGTTTAAGTCGGCAAATATCTAAATTAAGTAACCTTATTATAATGAAATATATTCATAAAATGTGTTGGCACATGTACTACAATGTTTGCAAGTTACTTTCTGCAATTTTGATAAAATATAAGAGAAATTATTCAAAATCTTATGGCGTCTCCATAAGATCTTGGATCGGCGCAGTCTGAACTGATTAGATTCTTCTAATCAGTTCAGACAAACAGTTCTACATACAACCTTTTCTCGTTTGAACTATAGGTATATAGTTCAAACAAAAAACGGTTGTATGTAGTTTTGTGTTGTAAGTTTTTATGTTTTAATATATTATCCACAGAAAGTAAGCAGAAGTAGCATTTGATTTAATACCCTATGTTTTATTTATTATCTCAAAACTAGAGACAGGGACCCGCAGTGTCATGTGCTCCTTATTAAGCCCGAATATTCGCATGACCCACATCATTAGCAGTTCATTCTACCAGCTTGCAACGTGAGCGAGCTTCTCAAGATCCTCACGAAGCCCGAGGGCTTGACATGGTCCTTCGAACCGAGGGGTAACCATTGAAAGCAGTTCATCAAGCATCAGGTGCTGATCTTCTCTTAGATGACTAAGGCTTATTTTAATTTCTGAATTGTTTTATCTTTTTATTACGAACACTTTTACCAGCCTGCTTTGTTGCCACATTTTTTTAAATAAATTATGAGCTAGTGACCGCAATCCCGCCTGATGGTAAACAGCGATGCAATCGTTGATGGTAAAGCGCACTATTTTACTATGGGCCTATTCGCTCTAGCCTTGAAGACACTTAAACTGTTGTCCGACGGAAACACCGCCGCTGGCAAATTGTTCCAGTCCCTCGATGTTCGCGGTATAAAAGGCGAGACGAAACGTTTCGTCAGAATCGTAGTCGTGTTGACAATGAAAGGCGTCGTCCTAATTGGCGGAGATCCCACGATGACACGATGCGTTCTCTTCGCGCGATGAGTTCAAACATACAGATTTCATGAGAGTGTCCTAATTTGAACCTCGCAACTAATGGTGCGAGCACATGAAATGCTTAATAACGATCGTACGCATAGGAACTCAATGCAAGAAGAGAACGCATCGTGTCATTGTGCGTTCTTCGCCAAGTAGGACGACGCCTAAGTGCTTGGTCAGACTGCAAACGCGGGCGCGGGGCGGGCGCGGTGCGTCGTGCTCAAACATATGAAACTTAATACAAGCGTCCGTAGTGAACACGAGGGCGCGGCGAGCGGCGCGGGCGACTTAACGCGAGGATCACGCATGCAACTCAAACCGTACTTCGTTCATGAAAGTGTCCGCAGTGAGTGCGCGGGCGGCAAGCGAGAAACCGCGCGGTAAGCGGGGATCTCAAACCATTTCGTACTGACCGCGCGCGTCGGCACCGCTCTTGACTGCGGACTGCCAAATCGCGCGCGTTACCGCTCCCGCGCCGCCTTTTCAGTCTGGCCAAGCACTATGGGTGGAAACTCGCCGTACGACGGGTCGTCCGATGATGGAACGCATATGGGAGAATTAAGTCAAGCAGGAGAGTTAAGCAATTCATGCATGATTTGAACATGAATGTTGGAACCAATATTTTGTAACAACTTAGTGATTTAAAAGAGTGTTCGTGGAGTTTCTTCACTATTTTCTAGCCCATACATTATATACTACTAAATGGAATGGGCGACTAGCTCTACCTTTCTGGTTGACCGATCCCTTGAAATTCCATAGTCTGTAATTGGTTAATTTGAAATAAATGCTTTGAGTTTCAGTATGGTGGAATTCGCCCCAAGAAGGTCTATAATCACAGGACAGCCTCCGTGGCATAATGGTAGCGAACGCGGCCGCTGCGCAAGGAGCCAGGCGCGGTTTCGATCCTCGCGCAGTGCAAATATTTGTATGCATGAATATGAATATTTGCACTGGTCTGGTCGTGCCTCGCAAAGCACCTTAAGCCGTTGGTACCGGTTGCCATAGGAACATCTAATAATGGCAGTCGTTACGGGTTGTTGGAGCCCTCAAAAGTCCAACAATTGGACTAACTGCGATTCTTCGATGTCGCCTTCGGGTTGTGGAGGTCAGACGGCAGTCGCTTCACGGAAAATATTGAAGTTTAGCCAAAATCAGCAGTTAGACTGGTTAAGCGTACCCCAGATTCCAAAGCAGAAAAACCTTCGCATGCGACTGGGATTAACGCTGAGATGATGATAATGATGATCAAGGTCTAAAATCAGTCTTATATAGTAAATTACAATGTAGAAACCCATATATGCCCAGTGACTCTGAACAAAAATAAAAATATAATAATAAGTAAATAACATAACATAACGAGTCTTCGTAACGTTATGTATCTTTGTTTTTTTTTCGTTATTAACTTAATGAAAATTCTGCAATGAAAACAAAATTATGTATGAGTAATTAAAAAAAAATATTGTTAAAAAAAATGTAATTTAAATAGGTACATTGGATATTATATTGATATTCTTAAATTAAGTTATATGAACATGATAACCTTATAAATGAAATAGACGGTTTTTTTATGTAGAAATATATATTTACAAAACCAAATCCCCGCAGTACATTTCATTAAATACGAGTAGAAAGAAGCGAAATGATTGTTTGAAATTGGTATATTGAGAATTCGGATAGCTGTCAATCGTGATCAGCTGTCGACTCAGCGGTAACGGGAAACCGAATATCGGATGTAGGTAATATTCTGTGGCAAGTCTTGTGTTTTGTGCGTTTTAACTCAGTTTATTTCCTTTTGTTTCTTTTACTGTAATATGGCAAGCTTCTGTATCTACTATCCTCTTGCAGGTATGCTAGAAAAGATTTTGTTATGAAATAAGCATCAACTCTGTACCTTTTTCTGTTCTGTTTTTCTTGTCTGTTTATACAATATGTAAAGAAAACCCTGTCCAACCCATAAGGATAATAAAAGTTAGGTAAACATGTGACCAAATAAAATATGAAATTTTACGTAATCGTCATATGTAGTAACAATACTAATGAATTTTGAAATAATGTTTTTTTTTCGCGAATTTATTCCAACTGCCCCAAAATTTGGTATTTTTTTATTTAATAAGTTACAGCACCATTTTTGACGGTATTATTATGAGCGAATAGCGATGCGACCATGCCGCCCCCTCCCCCTGTCTGTCTGTCTGTTTGTCTGTATGTCCGTCTGTCCGGATTTCACGCCAAAACTACTGAACCGATTGTAATGAAATTTGGTACACAGATAGTCTAGAGCCGGAAAAAGGACATAGGCTATAAAACATCCCGCTATGACCAACAGGAGCAGAGCAGGAACAAAAAATGTTGCGGAAACGGGAGCAAACGCAGACGTACCACATTTTGCTCCCATTATTTTAACAGGCGCTTATTTTATATTAACTGAGCTCATTCGGCTAGGAGCTTCCGCGGGTGAAACCGCGGGGCACAGCTAGTACTTAATATTTTGTTTAAGGGGGATTTTTTTTTATTTTTGGCCCGACTTTGTAGGCATTAGTAGAATCAGTTGTCGACACCTAACAATACCTTCACGGATCGGACAGGGTTTTATTTACATACTAGCTTTTCGCCCGCGGTTTTGCCCGCGTGGAGTTCGGTTATATCGCGCTTTTTAGATTTCCCTCGGGAACATCAAATTTTTCCGGGATAAAAGGTAGCCTATGTTCTTTCTCAGGGTCTAAAGATGTGCCAAATTTCATCAAAATCGGTTGAGAGGTTTAAGCGGGAAAGCGTAACAGACAGACAGACAGACAGATAGACAGACAGACAGACAGAGTTACTTTCGCATTTAGAATATTATAAGTATGGATTGTATATGCCTCTACCTAAATAGTTGAATAAATAAATTTGGTAGAGTTTAATCTAAAACCCTATTAGTATTATAAATCTCTGACTCACACACACCTAGCTAAAAACGCAAAGATGGTCTCCTAAAAGTGAATAACTGAAGATAATAATTAACTTAGATGTTCTCAACTATCATAATTATACCTATCTAATTATCTATATTTAATAAAATAATTATAAATATTTGTAAAATCAATTTACCACAGCTATTATACTAAGATATACGATCTAACTAATCTATTTTATAATTAACTTTGGTAATTAAAATCTTTCGCGAAATATTTAATTTCACGATGGTTATCGGAGTTGTAAAATCAAACTTTGAAGAAAATGTTAATAGAAAGTAAAAACATTTCTTTGCTATAAACATGACGCAAAAAGACCGTAAAACAAAGGTAAAAAATGGTTGGAGGAAATATGAATAAAGAGTGTTCCCTGTTAATAGTTCAATGGAAAAGAGTTTTTAACACGAAAATTCTAAATTAATGTCAGAAATTTGTGTTTTGTTGACTTTACGAAATTTGGTTTAGAGCCGCCCGGAACAAATTTTAGTAATATAATAACTAATACAATTATGGAGCTATTATACACAGAGAATTTAGTTGAAAATCCTGGGAATAAGACCATTCTAGGTCACCTTGCTTCGGTAATCACGCTGTCTGCCTACGTATAAGAGAATAAGTATAGAATTTGGAAGAATTTCGCGAGTTCGACTCCCGCCGCGATACATGACCAATTCCTAGCATGGAGTATATAAAAAGCAAGATGAGCAAATAGAGAATAGAATAGTCTGTACTATGTACCTACACCATATAGATTACAGAACATAAATATAATGATTTTACAAAGGGTGACACAATAGGCAGTCTTATCGCTAAGAGCGATCTTTTACAGACAACCTTTGGATGGAATACAAAGGGGAAGGAGAGAGAAATAATGTTTGCTAACAAAAACCTGTGCTTTATTGTACAAAGCACAGGTCCGTTCGTGTGTGGAGTACTGCAGCCACATTTAGGCTAGTGCTGCTAAATGTCACCTGGCCACTTTGGATTCAGTGGAGAGGCGTGCGAAGAGGCTCATTGGTGACCCTGATTTAATTCCAGACGGTCTCCAAAGCCTAGAGTGCAGGCGTAGAGTAGCCAGCCTTTCGGTGTTCTATAGGATGCATTTTGGGAAGTGTGCGAGGGAATTGCATGATTTAATTCCACCATCTCCGTTCCACTATCGGACGACCCGTCGTACGGCGAGTTTCCGCCCTTACGTTGTTAACACCACTACGACCTGAACGAAGCGTTTCGCCTTCCCCTTTACACCGCGTACGTCGAGGGACTGGAACAATTTGCCAGCGGCGGTGTTTCCGTCGGACCACAATTTGAGTGTCTTCTAGGCTGGAGTGAATAGGCTCATAATAAACTAGTGCGCTTTACCATCAACGATTGCGTCACTGCTTACCATCAGGCGGGATTGCGGTGCAGCACTAGTTTAAAATTTATATGTAAAAAAAAAAGATTTTGCTTCATGGATGGACATGGATGGATGATGAAGGATGCAGATAGTATATTGCCTATAAATATGTGCGACTATGTATTGCCAAAATTACATGCCCAGCATTTTCCCAACTATATCGGGGTCAGCTTATAATCTTACCGGATTCAGTTCATCATCATCATCTCAGCGTTAATCCCGGTCGCATCCGTAGCTTTACAGCTTTGAAGTCTGGGGCCCGCTTTACCAGTCCTACCGCTGATTCTGGCCAAACTTCGATATTTTCCGTAAAGCGACTGTCTGACCTCCACAACCCGAAGTGGATATCTAAGCATTGCAGTTAAACGAATTGTTAGACTCTTGAGGGCATCGACAACCCGTGACGACCGCCATTAGATGTTCGTATGGCAACCGGGACCAACGGCTTAACGTGCTTTCCGAGGCGTGGCCAGACCAGTGTAAGTATTCATATTCATGCATACAAATATTTGCACTGCGCGGGGATCGAAACCACGCCTCCTTGCGCGGCGGCCGCATTCGCTAGCGCTACGCCACGGAGGCTGTCACTGACCATCAATCAATGGCATCAATGTACTGTAAATATATCGAGGAATAAAAAATTTAACTTCTACGTAGAACCTTTTGCAATGACAAAAGAAAACATTATTTTCTCTGTTAAGTATGCTCATTCAATGTCATCATCATTAACCCATTTATCGTCCCACTGCTGGGCATAGGTCTCCTGTCATACAGAGAAGGATTGAGCGTAATTACCACGCGTGCTCAATGCGGGTTGGCGATTTCATACATATAAAGTCCAGGTTTCCTCAAGATGTTTGCCTTCACCTTCAGTCATTGGTGTCCAAGATATACTTAGAAACTACATATAACTTTAGAAAAGTTACATTGGTACTTGCCTGACCTGGAATCGAACCCGCGCACTCATACTTGAGAGGCTGGTGTTTTAACCACTAGGCCACAACGACTTATTCATTCGGCATTTGATTTGCTTTATACTAATTCAATAGAACTTCATGCGATTCAGTGAGAACTGGGATCCTCTAAGCCGCTCTAGATATGAAGGGGCACGATCTGATTATATTTTATGTGACTTGGGAGCACAAACAGCCTGGGATACGTCCACTCACAACTTTCACGTCGCTGTTTGTGACAATTAACGTGATTCCGAATTTCCAGTATATATAATATGACGGGGGAAAACCGTCAGGAAGGCGAGGCTGAAGTTCCGGATAATTGAAGTGTCTTCTCATCCCATGATTCTCATCCATCGTGGGCGGTATTTCTATAAAACGTTGAAAAACAACTTTAGGTGATCTTCGATTCTTAGTAATTTAACTGTACAGGCACTTAGATCATTTTAATATTAAGGGATTACAATGATAATCTCAGATTAAAACAGATAAGAGCCAATAGGTTAGAGCGCTTGCTTTTCCGTCGGCAGCTGTCAATGACATGACAGTCGCCACCCCTTCAAATCACGCCTACTACTCTATTCGGGGTTACCCGCTCAAATTTAAATTTTACTCGAATCGAGTCGATTAAAACAATATTGATTAAATCGAGTTATGATCTTTCTTATTAGTCTTAATAATCAGCGCGCCGTCATATATATAACACAAGTTAAGAGCTGTTTTTACCCGACTACGGCAAAGCAAAAGGAGGGTTATGATTTTGACAGGCTATGTATGTATGTATGTTCATCTGTTCCCTTGTAACTTCTAAACTACTTATCAGAATTCGACAAATGACATATCATTAGAAGCGTCTTAATTGTCCGCTGGTTATAGGCTATATGGGGTTTCACAAAATGTACTTTGGCGCCCTCTAGCGGACAAAACATACAGAGTAAAAAAATAAAATTAAGATAAATATGCCGTGTTTGGTATCATTTGAAAGCGCTTTACTTGTACATTTTGAATATATATATATATTGCTAGCATTTGCTTGTGACTTTACCTGTATTCATGGGCTGGTTGTATATAATTCACATCTTTTCGTTCATAGCTTCTTTACTACTTATCAGAATAAGACCACTGTAGTACCATTAGAAGGGCCTTGATATTCTGTTAGTTATGAGCTATAAAGCTTGTCACCAAATTTAGTATTGCGCCCTCTAGCGGACAAAAAGTTCTATGTTAATATAAAATTAAAATAAATATACCGTGTTTGGTATCACGTGAAAGAGCTTCACGAGTACTTTATGCTTGTACATAATTACAAGAATGCTTTAATGATGTTAAATATTAGCGATAAGAGTAAAGCGCGGATCACGGGAACTGAATCGCTTTATGCATTAATAGAGTATGTAATGCACTAATGAAAACGACATAAGCTGGGAGTAACTTCACGCGGTGAAGGCGGAAACAGTTTGATAACTGGCTAAAACTCCCATGAAAATGTCCCTGTGCACTATATGCCTTCGGGCTTATGTTGTTATATGTGCGTGTAGATGTAATATGTCAAGTACCTAGTTTTTAGTTCATCAGTTTAACTTTGTTAATATTATGTGCCACAAATACACTTTAACACCAAAATATTACAAATAATAAAAAGTAAAAAAACTAAAACCCAACTACGGCAAAAAACGACGCTGAAAAAGTATAAAACAAGATTTTCAGAATACTGAACTGAACAAAGTTGCTAATGTAGTTGCAAGTAAATGGACACAGTAGACTCTACCAAGATGCCTTCATTGTAAATTGACAATAATGTCATACAATACTATTCTGAAGTATGCAATATTCACTATGTAGAGATAAATTTTCATGTTTGAAAAGGCGTAGTCACGCGTTACATATACCTACCGTAGCACCTTGACAACGTGTGACTACGCCTTTCCTAACATGAAAATTTATCTCTACACGGTGTATATTGCATACTTCAGAATAGTATTGTATGACATTACTACTGTGTCCATTTACTTGCAACTACATTAGCAACTTTGTTTAGTGCAGTATTCTGAAAATCGTGTTTTATACGTTTTCAGCGTCGTTTTTTGTCGTAGTTGGGTTTTAGTTTTTTTTACTTTTTATTATTTTGTTTTGGATGGGAAATTATCAAATGACCTCTCCCGCTGTGGTCGGAGCGGAAGGGCGTGTCAGACTTTTACTGATTAAAACCCACCCGTGTTTCTTCACTTGCCTGTGCGCCAGGGCTAAGGTTTGTTTTAACCAACCCTAAGAGCTTAAATATTATTGTGATGCTGCGTTGAGATTTTTCGCCGGGTATAAAAGTAAAAATTTGCTATTCTGTATATTTTGATCTCGTATGTATTGCACTTTTTTATAAAATAAACTAGTGCTTGAGTGCAATCCCGCCTGATGGTAAGCAATGATGCAATCGTTGATGATATAGCGCACTAGTTTATTAAGAGCCTATACACTCTAGGCTTGAAGACACTTAAATTTAAGTAGAAACTTAGTTTTTACTTAACAGGTGATTATTGTTAATCAACCTACTCAGTCTATTGCAGTCCACCGCTAGACTTAGGCCTTTTTTACAATTGAGAAACATGGTTTAAAGGTTACTCATCTTCATTGAAAAAGCAGGATCCTCCGACGCGGACGCGGTATGGGGCAGGAGATTGCCTGACGGTTGATGTTAGGAAGTTTTGTGTATGCTCGTTTCAGTAGCTAGCCTGTCGGTGTCCTATAGGATGCATTTTGGAGAGTGTGCGAAGCAATTGCATGACTTAATTCCACCCCCTCCGGTCCATCATCGAACGACCCGTCTTCCGAGTATTCCCCCTTACGTTGCTGACACCACTGCTATCCGGACGAAGCGTTTCGCCTCGTCTTTCATACCGCATATATCGAAGGACTGGAATAATTTGCCAGCGGCGGTGTTTCCGTCTGACTACAATTCAAGTGTGAGTGAATAGGCTTTTAACAAAGTAACGCGCTTTACCATCAACGATTGCATCACTGCTTACAATCAGCCGGGCTTGCAGTCAAGCACTAGTTTATCATTATAATAAAAAAACGGTAATGTCTGCTTGCGGAAAAAAAAAAAACTAAATATCGCTGCTGTAAGCTTATAGAAATTACTGGCACTGTCGACGGATCGCCGGCGACTCGGTCGATGGCGATTTTGATTTACTGTAATTTAAATATATATGTACATATGTGCTTCCGTTCTTGGTCGACGGTCGCCTGACTTTTTCTTTATTTTGGTTACTGAGAGACTGAGTTGCTGACGACAAGTCGACAGTGCGTAATAGCTCTTATACATTCTTTTTTATTTTATATTTTTACTAAAATTGTAATATAACTGTTTGCTATCCATTTAAATAAATTAATAGGTACTTTCAAAGTTTAATATTCGCCCGGAACCAACAGTATAAAATGAAAAGCCAATTTTGTATCAAATAACGATCATGGAACAAACTTCCCATTAATATCAAATCACAAAAGTAATACAGAAGTTTTATGGAATTTCCGAAGGAATAGGTTATTGGTAGTTTTAGAATTTATGCTGTGATGTCAGGTGGGGATGTTCCTGTAATATCTTACATTATATTGTTGTACCGGTTGTTGTGGCCACTTCAATCTTGATGGATTTGCGGTATAAGCGATGAGTTATGGCCTGAAATTTGGGCTAGAATGCTGAGAACAGGATTAGATACGAGAAATTGTATTTTTTTTTTGTTGTTGTGTGGTGAGTTATGACTTTGTGCCAATTTCAAGTAAAATAAAAATCTTTAAAAGTTCTTCTGTCTTTCGGTCTTCGCACGGTTTGTGCATTTAGCCAATGTTACGTAATGAATTACTCATGTCGAAAAAGACGGCCGCGTGAACCGTCTTACGAGGGAGGTTTGACGCAAAGTCATGATGTGGCCACTAAATGCACTTTTTACTACATAAATCACACATTTTTATTTAGTAAACAACGCTTTAACTAATTTTAATAGATCGATGAAGAATGAGCGTGACACTAAGCTTGACTTTCCCGCCAAAGCTCACTGTACTTACAGGTACAGGCGTCCTGTCTTTTGAAAAGGAATGAATCCATCATGGTTAGGTGCTCCATGTCTTTGTATTTTTGGTTCTAGGATATGCCGATTTTCTCAGATCATTTTCTTTATAGTTTTGAGAGCAGTGGTGATGAAATCTTCTTCTTCTTCTTCAGCCTATAGATGTCCACTGCTGAACAAAGGCATTCCCCAAGATTGGGGAAATTCCACGATGACTGGTCTTGTGCTGCCCGCATCCATCGGCTTCGCCCGATCTTCACCAGGTCATCGGTCCACCTTGTTGGGGGCCTGCCTACGCTGCGTCTTCCAGTACGTGGCCGCCACTCTAGAACGTTACTGCCCCTTCGGCCATCGGTTCTACGTGCAATGTGCCCTGCCCACTGCCATTTAAGTTTAGCGACTCGAAGCGCTATGTCGGTGACTTTGGTTCTTCTGCGGATCTCCTCATTTCTGATTCGATCACACAGAGAAACTCCGAGAATAGCTCTTTTAACTGACCTTTGTGTGACTCTGACACTAAAATAAATAACACAAATAAACGCGCCTGACTGGGTTCGAACACACGAAGTAAATTTCGAACGTCGACTCTGTTGGGTCACTACTTTTGAGAAGGAATGAGAATAAAGAAACATCCTCGCATTCTTCGGTAAGTAGGTTTAAGAGCAGTGTTGATAAATGCCGCACAGGAACGTGCCTGACTGCTGTTAGTATCGGATCATCACTGTTAACATCAGGCTACCACTGTTTTGAATTATTATACACGCGTTTTTTTATACTATTATCTCTAGGAAAATATTGTATAACTAAAAATAATACACAAAGTCCCAGAATATCATCATAACCACCTCAGCGTTAATCCCAGTCGCATCCATAGCTTTTACAGTTTTGGAGTCTGGGGTCCGCTTTACCAGTATAACTGTTGATTTTGGATAAACTTCGACATTTTCCGTAAAGCGACTGCCGTCTTACTACCACAACCCAAAGGCGACATCGAAGCATTGCAGTTAGACCAATTGTAGGACTTTTAATGGCTCCAACAACCCGTTACGACTGCCACTAGATGTTCGTATGGCAACCGGGACCAACGGCTTAACGTGCTTTCCGAGGCACGACCAGACCAGTGCAAATATTCACAGTCATGCATACAAATATTTGGACTGCGCGGGGATTGAACACGCGCCTCCTTGCGCAGCGGCCGTGTTCGCTACCGCTATGCCACCGAGGCTGTCAACAAAGTCCCAGAATATGTGGTCCAATAATGCAGGGTTTCGAAAACATAAGATAATGAAGTGTAGGCATCTAAGTTTCATTGCTAAATACGAGTAAATAATTTTCATGCAAACCAATCATCAGACCTAATTATTAGGTAAAGCTAATACAATGCGATATTGTCATAATTCACGTGAAGATGTTTTGCATTAATATTCGTATCTTTGTCCAATTACGTATTTTATAGGGGAAAATTACACACTTTAATTTTTTTTACAATTACAGTAATTAATTGTGGAGGTCAGATTGGCAGTCGCTCCATGTGAAATACTGGCGTTCAGCTGAATCCGGTCAGACTAGAAGCTGACCTCAATACAGTTGAAATAGGCTAGCCAGATGATTATTTTCGGAACTCATCAACTTCAAACAACCAAAAATGTCGTTGTTACATAAACATGCTTGTTTTTCATTACGCGTTATGTTAACCATTATTACTTTTGAAGGTTAACCATGTCTAAACGACCTTTATGAAGGGAATACGGCCCTGCTTTTAAGTAAAACACAGCCATTAATATCGTGTTATGGTTCATTTTTCTTCGTGTTGCGAGACATTATTTTAATGCTTAATTTTAAGATTCTTTGTATTCAGATTAAATGAAGAGATTTTTATTTGTTAATGTTATCTGTTTTATATATTTTTTTTTTATAATCATGAACTAGTGGTTGACCGCAATCCCGCCTGATTGTAAGCAGTGATGCAATCGTTGATGGTAATGCGCGCTAGTTTATTAAGAGCCTATTAACTCAAAAAAACTGAGTGAATACGAAGGAAGACGGCACCGGCAGTTGAGCGAGGTGATGCAATATTGAATCCAACAACACATCCAACGATGCTGATGCTGCGATTAAGTATGAATATTGCATAATTATTGTTATTACGAATGAATCATAAATTACTAAAAAATAATAATTTTAAATAAAGCTAACAGTCTTAAAATCATAATGTGAACAGACATGCTCATAAAGCATCTAATTACAATATGACTAATGACTTTGGTAAATTTTCAACCTTACTGCTAAAACATTAAGAATCAATGTTCATTGGGCAAATTGACAATTGTGACCTATAAAAAGCTTCAAAAATTCGTCCGCAACGGTTCCCTTTTTGACTTTATAATCTACATGTAAAACAGTAAATGGTGAATTTTGTATTAGAGTCTGTATTAAGGTAATAGGTACGTAATTATTACACTTGTGAACATAATAAAATAAATAAAATAACAATAAAAAAGCCTTTTATTCCATGCATAAAATAAGAATAACACTTGATAAATTGATTTAAATTTCATGAGTACTGATTGCTATTAAAAATGTATTATTTAACTTTCAATATAATTATACAATATTATTAATTACATTACAATACAATATCAATTATATATATTTGAAACATTATTATTAATGAGGTTTCAATATTCATTATTAAATAAAATATGTCAATTGATTTGAAATTTAAAACAGATTATTAAAAATGGGTTTAGAAATTTAAGAAAACAAAATAATAAGCATGCATGAACCCCTCAAATATTGAGGGTGAAGGCCTCCTCCAGAGAACCCCAGCGGTCACGGTCTTTGGCTACTATCATCCAGTTTTCTCCTGCAACTCGTTTGATGTCGTCTGACCATCTAGTTACAAGTCTTCCTTTTTTCCGAGTGCCTGTCGGACCTGGTCATGTCGTCATGCGGATTATCCATCGCTCGTCGCTCATTCTAGCTACGTGACCCGCCCATTTCCACTTTAACTTTAAAGCGTAACATACTATTAACAAAGTTATTTTAAATATTGTGCTAACCAAAAATTATACAAAAAAGGAAGGACAAATCTGTGACTCATCCAGGAAAAAAGAACTTTCTGAGAGAGTCACAATTTTTCTTTCTTACTTGATAATAATTATTGATTAGTTCAAATAAATAAATAAACGCTTAACCTTTTCACTTATAGCACCCACTGACTCTGGGAATGTTCCTGCGACTGCGTATGAAATTGAATATTTATGTAGCAACAAGATTTGTGTTCTTGACCATAGTCCCCGTTTTCGTTTTTTTATGTTTAAGCTAGCTGTGCACTGCGGTTTTACCGAGATAAGTTTGTACTTAACTCGGTAAAACCGCATTTAACACACACAGATGATTTGTAATCTTTATTATTCATATTAGTAATATTAATAATAATATTATATTATTATTAATAAAGATTATAAATCATCTGTGTGCCCCAAATTCGGTTTTAGCTTCTTGCGTGAATCAGTTAAAACACACAAAATTTCACATTTACAATATAAGTTATTAGTTATTTACTAGGATATACTATAGTTATGAGTATTCCCGTGTGTTACCGGGTTTAGATTAGTACCATCCCATATCCTCCCGTGGGTGTCGTAAGAAGTGACTAAAGGAACTCTCACCAGGGAAGCTGGCAGCAACGCTTCTCCTGTGGAATATCAAATTACTGCGAACCGCAACCCGCCTGCCAAGAGTGGGGATTATGGCAACCCCCTCGGGGTTACCATACTTAGAAAAGTTACATTGGTACTTGCCTGACCTGGAATCGAACCCGCACACTCATACTTGAAAGGCTGGCGTTTTAACCTCTAGGCCACCACGACATACCACTAAGCCACCACGACATATGACACAAAAAAAAAACTCTCCGAGGCACAGAAGCGGTAATTTTCAGCCATCCACGAACCAACCGCAGCAAGGGTAACTTAACCTGATCTTTCGACCTGGGCGACTGTGGCCACGGGCAAGAATTTTACATCAAAATGCAAATGTAAATTAATTGGACCGAAAATTGAGCCTTGAGGAACCCCTACGTTATTATTTAGCAGTTTCGTAATTCTGCCTTTCGATTTATTTGATGTAAATGAAGCTTTTGATTACAAAACAGTAATTAATAAAAAGCTGGGGCGATAAGCATGTAATTTGAGTGAAACTCTTCAGCAGATTTCCTGTTTATTTATCGAAAATATTAATTGACCAAAGGTACTCATTGTGAAAAGTAAAGTAAATAAATTGTACTTTCATCTCGTACGAATCTGGAAAAATATTGATATTTGTAAACCACATATTAATTTTACATTACCATTTGTGGTAAAAGTTTCTTGCACGTTCTTCTCCATAGAGATCTACGCTTTGGGACGTGCAATTTAGCTTCACTTTTCTTGGACTGACCGACATTGACTATTCAAAAGCACCAACGGAAGGTTAATTTAAAATAAACAATTTTGATTTTTTGATTTTTAAGGACGAATTATCAAGGATGGATGAAAGAAAGAAAGAAAAAAAATTAAACAATTTTTCTCCTTCTTCCGAGCGCGCAACACAGCTTACGTTAGATCATAGTACTAGGCGCATGAGACCCCGGCCGGCCAGCGGTACGTTGACCATATTTTTGTCGGGACAACCAGGTAAGATAACAAGCTCATATCTTTGTGGTTTTTCATGATATCTTTTTGAAATTTTGTACATTTATTTATTCATTTATTTTATTTATTTATTTAATCATACATACCATTACAGGTTGCTTAACCTAATGCGTCGGAACGGATACATTTAACAACATGTATTTGGAAACGTACACATGTAATAAATAAAATTTAATTAAAACAAATCTTATAAATTTAAACAATAAAATGCAACAACTAAAAATAATATTAAGAATTTAAAACAACACTATTCGGGTTTCATTTTGACTGTTCAACAACACTGATTACGTCATTTACATTGTTGAGCAAATATTTCCGAATATTTTGAGGAATAGCAATTATCTTCAAAATGATTCCAACTGACTACAATAGAGTCAAACGCCCCTAGGATACTGGATAGCACAGTATCATTAAAAGAACTCTTACGAATTCACCAAAGTGACATATCCATATATCAAGCCTCGTATGGAGAAGGCTTATGGTGGCCATCGCTCTGACAAGAGGCGTCCTGGCAAGTAAATTGGTCCTGGGTGTTGGCGTGGCTAGTAGTGGTGGGCGTCGCCGCCTCCAAATATATTTGTCTGATATAAATATGCCTATGCGATCTAAAACTCCAGGGTTATCTTCCAGGTTAGGTTCGTTACTTAAAAATACTAGACAGGTGTTTCGGGATTCGCAGATACAAAAACTAACGTTGTTTAAATCTACATATAAGCGTATATTGAAACAAAAATATTAAGTTATTGTGTACAGTGTGGTGTGATTTCCTATTTACTTAAATTCTATCCCAGTGATTATAACTTCGATACTGTCACAGTATAAAAATCATACAGTAGGTCGACGCCTTTGATCTCGTGTAAAATGCTGACATCGTCTAGACAGTAACGCACCAGCGAGGGTTGTCACAAATAAACAATATTTATGAAATTATTTATTTATTGCAGATCAACATCGATAGCTGTATTATATTTAATTAATTTGCTAATTTTACTAAGGGAACAACTCGAGACAGATTTAAGTTATTTAGATGGCATTTTAGTAACCAGCACCCCAATCCACCTCGGAATTAAAACCCATATCATATTAATATCCATGTAAATTGGCGTCCGCCATTTTAGATTTCAAAAAGGGTGGCTTTTTGGTAACAAGCACCCCAATTATACTCAAAATTGACACTCATATCAAATTATAAAACAAACAAATAAAAAAAAACACACGCGAGTTGGCCCTTAATGATAGATACCGAGCTCCGAACATCGTTTTGTTCGCAGCTCGGGTGCCACTTACCCGCGTCTCGTCCCTCACACCCCGCACGATTGCTCTGTCTAGCTAGACGTCTTCGTTGGACGATTGTATGAATTTTAGACTGTGATACTGTTATGTATAAGCAAAGACATCTGCATTGATACATTTTGAGGTAAGTACAAAAATAGAAGCTCTGGATATTTAATTTTAATTTAAAACTAAGTGGTTTGCTGTCACTATAACTTACTTAGATATACTCATGTCTTTTTGGCATAGGGGTCGGCAAAAACAATAGAACATCACGTAACATTACGACATATTGGCCAAAATATAAAAAAAAATGATTTAATGAAAGAACTCTTATTCCTACACAATAAAGTTCACTTCATTTTTTATAACTTTTTTTTATAAATTTTATAAACCAGCGCTTGACCGCAATCCCGCCTGATGGTAAGCAGTGATGCGATCCAATTTTTTAATAGTTGCCTTTTTAATGGGAAAAGTTTCTTCTCCAAAATGAATACATGTGAAATTGTAGATGATATTGCATTTGTTGGTGTAATGTGTTCAATTTAATGCAGAGAGCAAGAAAAAAATTTGTAGTGCTAGTCACTCTAAAATCAACTTAACTTCCATTGAAATAAGGTTGATATTTATGTAACTTGAAATAAGGTTGGGGTGCAGCACTGTACAATTTTACAATACGCACTGCTTTCGCTTCAAAATAAAATAGAATATTTGATTCACGTTACGTATTAATTGATAAAAGTATGAAAATGAAATAATAGTTTACTGCCGGACCCAATAAAATTGACAAATAAACGTATACTGTTCAGGTTACATGAAATTTAATCAAATTTGGTCAATATTTATCTGAACCAGTGTGTACCCATTCAGTTTTGATAACCCGGCCTTTGTTTGAAAATACTTCATGCTTAGGGTTTATTTAGACTTTTTTTTCCTATTTACAATCCTTCTTTGTTTATGCGAAACCTGAATAAAGGCTGTATCTGACATCGACGCACAAACGAGTACCATGGATCCAGTACATGATTCTGAGCCCTCCAGTGGTGGAATTTGTCGTCGGCATTTTCATGGTTTAAAAAAATATATGAAGTTTTAGTTCACTTTAGACCGTTCACAGTTGCTATACTTTTATAACCCAATAATATTTTAAAGTAAAAATTAAATAATTCGCTAATTATATAAAAAAGCGCAATGAAAACAAAACCCGAAAAACTATCTTATCAGCTGATTTAATAGAGTTCACATCAGGGATCAACGTCATACCTACAAACCCGCACGGCGGCACGCTTGCAACGTTCTTTTTTTAAACAGTGTGTATTCTGTAACCGTTCATTAACGACATAAATGACTATCATAATTTTATTAGTGGCATGCGGTCTAGCCTTTTCGCGAAGTTTGCGTTACGATGTTAGATACAGCCTGTATAGTTTGTTCAGAATAAGCAACTGAATCGATTCCTGTCATTTTTACACCATGTTATACTTTTTCAACATATTTAAAAAGTACAAGTACAATAAATAGCAAGTTCATAACTTTGTTGGTTTTCATGATATCTTTTTGAAATTTTGTACATAGATTTTTTATTTAAAAATACTGAACACGTGTTTCGGGTTTCGCATAAACAAAAAATAATGTTGTGTGGTTCGTTTTTAGGGTTCCGTAGCCAAATGGCAAAAAACGGAACCCTTATAGATTCGTCATGTCTGTCTGTCCGTCTGTCCGTCCGTATGTCACAGCCATTTTTTTCCGAAACTATAAGAGCTATACTGTTGAAACTTAGTAGGTAGATGTATTCTGCAAAAAAATAATAATAATAATAAATATTGGGGGCTCCCCATACTTAGAACTGAAACTCAATTCTTTTTTTTTCTTCAAACACATACGTGTGGGGGAGAGCATCATTCTATGGGAGTGGGAGTGTATCAGTGCGCATCTATGGATAGGTCTTCAAAAATGATATCGAGGTTTCTCAAATATTTTTTTTCTAAACCGAATAGTTTGCGTGACAGACGCTTCCAAAGTGGAAAAAAGTTGCTCCCCTCACCCTCCCTCTAACTTCTAAAATAATAAAATCTAAAAAAAAAAAACATGATGTAAATTACTATAAAAACTACTAACGAAAATGGTTTTGAACGAGATCTAGTAAGTCGTTTTTTTTAATACCTCGTCAATCGTAAACCGCCTATTACCGCGTAATCTATACTTCTATACTAAATAAAGCTGAAGAGTTTGTTTGTTTTTTTGTTTGTTTGTTCGCGCTAATCTCGGAAACTACTGGTCTGATTTGAAAAATTCTTTTTGCGTTGGATAGCCCATTAATCCATGAAGGCTAGGCTATACAAAATTATGCTGCGACCAATAGGAGCGGAGCATAATTAATTCCACGCGAACGAAGTCGCTGGCGGCTGCTAGTCTTTCATAAAAATAACTTAAATCCTTTAATTTCATAAATCAATGGTACGGAACCCTTTGTGCGTGAGTCCGACACGCACGTGTTGTTATGATAACGGTACGTTTTTCATAGTACTTCCCAAGTAAAAGCTATGTTCCCTAGTTTATTATTAAAATTATTGGACTGTGTGGTGATTAACACGTTATAAAAATACGGCACGAAACGGTTAAATTGGGTGTCTAAATTACCCTTTAAATAGTGGGATATTATAAAAAACCCGAGTGCCTATTAAACATTTTTACTTAGGCCTAATAGGAATGTATCCAAGGTATAAAATAAAAAAAAATAATTAGTCCGCCTTATAGATAATGAAAAAAATTAAGACCTGTATTTTTTTATTTTGTCGAAATTACCAAAAACTATTGAGTTATAGCGTATTAAAGTTACGAAGTGGGGTTAATTACGTCACGCCGTGGTATATTTTGTACCACAGCGTGACGTCGTGCAACATTTCAAATCAATATAATATCTTCCTAAGTATTTGAATGAAAGAAAAAATAAAAAATACGTGTTCAATATTTTTTATAAATCTATCTGATGGACATTGAATTGTTTTTTAGGATACAACCCAATTGACCCATTTGTCGAAAACAACTCTAATACTCTAAGAACAGATAAAAAAGGGACTCAGAAGTCATTAAAAAACAGAATACACAAATAGTAAAAAACGAAAAATGTTTACTTTGTCCGGTCGGTCACGCTGACGCGAATTCAATGCTTTTTCCCATCCAACTAAAGTTCATAAGTCGTTAAAGAAGTTTTTACTTCAAAATTGTTTTAATTATTGACTACTGTACTGTACTATTGCACTAATTACTAATTTTAGTGTCTAGGACGATTTTTATTATTAATTATGTTTTTCACTGGTGATTTTGCGCTAAAGTACTTGAAGAAAATATGTATAGAGAAGTAATTGCAATAAAAAAACCTCCATGGCGTAGCGCTAGCGAACGCGGCCGCTGCACAAGGAGGCGCGGGTTCGATATTTGCACTGGTCTGTTCGTGCCTCGGAAAGCACGTTAAGCCGTTGGTCCCGGTTGCCATACGAACATCTAGTGGCAGTCGTTACGGGTTGTTGGAGCCCTCAAAAGTCCAACAATTGTTCTAACTGCAGTGCTTCGATATCGCGTTCAGGCTGTGGAGGTCAGACGGCAGTCGCTTCACGGAAAATATCGAAGTTTAGCCAAAATCAGCGGTTATACTCGTAAAGCGGACCGCAGACTCCTAAGCTGAAAAAAGCTTCGGATGCGACTGGGATTAACGCTGAGATGATGATGATGAGATAATTGCAAAAAACCCAACTACCACAAAAAACGACGCTGAAAAAGTATAAAACAAGATTTTCAGAATACTGAACTGAACAAAGTTGCTAATGCAGTTGCAAGTAAATGGACACAGTAGACTCTACCAAGATGCCTTCATTGTAAATTGACAATAATGTCATACAATACTAATCTGAAGTATGCAATATTCACTATGTAGAGATAAATTTTCATGTTTGGAAAACCGCAGTCACACGTCTAAGTGCTACGGTAGGTAGGTATATGTAACGTGTGACTACGCCTTTCCAAAAATGAAAAATTTATCTCTACATAGTGAATATTGCATACTTCAGATTAGTATTGTATGACATTATTGTCAATTTACAACGAAGGCATCTTGGTAGAGTCTACTGTGTCCATTTACTTGCAACTGCATTAGCAACTTTGTTCAGTTCAGTATTCTGAAAATCTTGTTTTATACTTTTTCTGCGTCGTTTTTTGTCGTAGTTGGGTTTTAGTTTTTTTTTACTTTTTATTATTTGTACTATTTTGGTGTTAAAGTGTATTTGTGGCGCATAATATTAACAAAAGTTTAATTGATGAACTAAAAAGCATTTTTGTTATTATGTACAAGCATAAAGTACTCATGAAGCTCTTTCAAGTGATACCAAACACGGTATATTTATTTTAATTTTATATTCATATAGAACTTTTTGTCCGCTAGAGGGCGCAATACTAAATTTGGTGACAAGCTTTATAGCTCATAACCAAAAGAATAATATCAAGACCCTTCTAATGGTACTGCAGTGGTCTTATTCTGATAAGTAGTAAAGAAGCTGTGAACGAAAAGATGTGAATTGTATGCAATCAGCCCATGAATACAGGTAAAGTCACAAGCAAGTGCTAGTAATATATATATATATATATTCAAAATGTACAAGAAAAGCGCTTTCAAACGATACCAAATACGGCATATTTATCTTAACTTTATTTTTTTACTCTGTATGTTTTGTCTGCTAGTGGGCGCCATCTTAGATTTTCTGAAACCCTATATAGCCTATAATCAGCGGACAATTAAGACGCTTCTAATGATATGTCATTTGTCGAATTCTGACAAGTAGTTTAGAAGTTACGAGGGAACAGATGAACACACATACATACATACATAGCCTGTCAAAATCATAACCCTCCTTTTGCTTTGCCGTAGTCGGGTAATAAAAGAATTTGGTACAATGGATTTACGATACTCCCTGATATTATCATGTCAAACCAAAATAATGCATAAAACAATTAAGACACTTATTAATTCATTGAAGTTATAAGAATATTTTAAACACTAAACAATTCATGAATGTATACATATAAATATCACGTGTTAATGTGAATTTTCTATTCGTTTAACCGCCCTGGGCAGTCGTTTAGCCATCTCTTTTACTGTAATATAATTTAATTTCGCCTGCCAAAGTGACCCAAAAATCTCTATTTATTAGTTTAGTAACTTCTTTTGTTACGTTGGCATGACTGGCACAAGGAAAACTTTCCCGAACGTAATCTTGTTTGACACACGGTAGTGCCAACTTATGTACTTGTAATGGATACGTTTATTTCCTTCGATGACTGTTCTTAACTATCGGATTAAGGCATGTATTTGTATGAAGAAGGTAAATATAGAATTAAATTGCTTATGTGACCCTGTATATGCTTCCCTATAAAATGATTAAGGTTGATGATTAGTGCTTTTTTGTTCCGGGGTGGAAAATCCTCATGGATGTCTGTCGCCCTAGGATGGGCGACGGGTTCTGTCAGACTCCTGCTGACTAAAAACCACCCCGGTATCTCTTCGGTCACATGCGCTTGATTCTGGTGCGGCCCCACACATTCTGTCCTGGCCTCGACTCCTGCACGGGGTAGTGAGGTGTTAAACTACCCCGTGCATCGCTTCTGAGGCGGCGACACTCGCGCGCGCCTCCGCCTCGGGGTCCATCGAATAGTGGGCGGGGACTTTGATGGTTGTGGCGTACACAAGTTCATGAATAGACTTCAGACTTTTCTTAACTGCAGCTTACTTTTATTGTTGTATTTTCAATTTTTTTTTTAAATGTTGTCGCCAATGGAAGCTAGAGGAATAATGTACACAGGATTTAGGTTCTGTCCTATAACTCGTACTCTCTTCGTTACAATAGGAAGGAAAAGAGATGTGTTATTTAAGGGGCACATTGAATGCGGGCGATGAGCAGTGGGCAGCTCGCCACCCGGTAAGAACCAGCCCCGAGTCGACGACGCGTTGTGTTTCACACGCGTGTTATATCTATGACGAGTCATAATTCTAAGAAAAGCATTGTAATGTGGGTTCTTTAAGTTTAGTTGGTTCCGAGGGTAGATTCGATTATATGACTGAAATAACGGCTCGATGAAGGGTACCCTAATATTGTTACTGTCTTTAAATACGGAAACCCGACCCTAAGTGGGAGTTCTTCTTGATCGAGCATAATACCAGTTAAGTATCCTTAATATTTGTATTGCTGATGATTCTAAGTACCTATGTCCAGTGTGTAATTTTATAAGTAAATATATGTATACATAATGCTTCTCCTATAATGTTTGCTTGAACCTTATTTAATTACCCACCACTCTGCTCTCCTAACACGCGCAAAGAGATGTCAGCACATCGTGACGTGGTCCACGAAGATCGATGCCTCCTGGGTCAGGGTTGCGGGTTGGTTAACAAAGAAGGCCCTAGTGCACATGCAAGTGAAAAAACACGGTCGGTTTTTAGTCAGTAAAAGTCTAATACGCACTTCCGCTCCACCCAGAGCGGGAGAGGTCATTTGATGATTTCCCATCCCAAACAAAAAAAAAGTCACATTGAATTACAAATATTCTAAAAAGGTTCTCATCTCAGCATAATGTTACAATCCATACTAATATTACAAATGCGAAACTAACTCTGTCTGTCTGTCTGTCTGTCTGTCTATCTGCCTGTCTGTCTGTCTGTCTGTTACGCTTTCCCGCTTAAACCTCTCAACCGATTTTGATGAAATTTGGTACACACAATCTTTAGACCCTGAGAAAGAACATAGGCTACCTTTTATCCCGGAAAAATTTGATGTTCCCGAGGGAAATCTAAAAAGCGCGATATAACCGAACTCCACGCGGGCGAAGCCGCGGGCGGAAAGCTAGTATTTAATAAATAAATACCGCAACGCTGGCATTTCGATAGGGCTTTTGAAATGCAAGCTATGTACATAAGTACATAGATATGTCTTCCGTACTTACAATATAACATCGTCGTTTGTTCCTATTTGACAGTTGGTAACTTTAATTGGATTAAAACTTCTCTAATAGGAATTCTGAGAATTTATTAACTTGAAGCTTGAAATAAATTGGACGCAGATTGATTGATTGTATGAAAAAATAACTACGACTAAATATATTAATACTCTGCTAGCCATTTCAGCAAGCTTTCGAAAAACCTTCCGGTAACTGTGCGTTGGTCTAAATTGTTAAATACACAACCCTCCAATTTAACCGCAGGTGGTTAAAAAACACAGTTTTCACCTCAAATAACGGGTAAAAACAACAAGCTTTGTACAAAAACTGAGGTCTGAGCTAGGCCAGCGTACTGGAAGCCTAACATAGTTTGACCAAACTTTAAATATACTAAAATCACTAGTATTCGAGACAGTGTTTTGTTTTGTATTTCTGACGAAAAAGCTTTTATCAACCGGCGATACAGCTATTATTCTAACGTGAAGCCTCAATTACTGCACACGTTTTTTGGTTTGACAGAAATCCCCATAAATCCCATTTTGCCGCCCCCTTTTTTTAGGGTTCCGTAGCCAAATGGCAAAAAACGGAACCCTTATAGATTCGTCATGGCCGTCTGTCCGTCCGTAAGTCACAGCCATTTTTTCCGAAACTATAAGAGCTATACCGTCGAAACGTAGTAGGTAGATGTATTCTGTGAACCGCATTAAGATTTTGATGCAAAACTAAAAAATAATAATAAATATTGGGGGCTCCCCATACAATTTTTTCATCAAACACATACGTGTGGGGTATCTATGGATAGGTCTTCAAAAATGATAGGTGATTAAATGGTTTTTAATTTTTTTTTTCTAAACCGAATAGTTTGCGTGGCAGACGCTTCCAAACTGGAAAAAAGTTGCCCCCCCCCCCTCCCCCCTTTAACTTCTAAAATAAGAAAATGAAAAATCTAAAAAAAACCTATGATGTACATTACTATAAAAACTACCAACGAAAATTGTTTTGAACGAGATCTAGCTAGTAGTTTTTTTTAATACCTCGTAACTCGTAAACCCGCTTAGTACCGCGTATTCTTTCATACAAATAACTCAAATCCTTTAATTTCATAAATCAATGGTACGGAACTCTTTGTGCGTGAGTCCGACACGCACTTGGCCGCTTTTATTTTTTTTTAAATAGGAAATGGCGTGCGAAGAAGCTGATTGGCGACCCCGATTTAACTCAAAACGGTCTCCAAAGCCTAGAGCATAGGCGTACAGTAGCCAGCCTTTCGGTGTTCTATAGGATGCATATTGGTGAGTGTGCGAGGGAATTGCATGATTTAATTCTCCGTTGTACGACGAGTTTCCACCCTTACGTTGTCAACACCACTACTCCTCTTTTATGCCGCGTACATCGAGGGACTGGAATAATTTACCAGCGGTGGTGTTTCCGCCAGACTACAATTTGAGTGCCTTCAAGACTAGAGCGAATAGGCTCTTAATAAATTAGTGCACCTTACCATCACTGCTTACCATCAGGCGGGATTGCGGCAAGCTCTAGTTATCCATACTAATATAATATTATAAATGCGTAAGTATCTCTGTCTGTCTGTCTGTCCGGCTTTCACGCCAAAACTACTGAAACAATTGCAATTAAATTTGGTACAGATATAGTCTAGAGCCTGAGAAAGGACATAGGTTATATAATATCCCGCTATGACCAATGGGAGCAGAGCAGTAACAAAAAATGTTGCGAAAACGGGAGAAAACACGGACGCACATATTGCTCCCATTATTTTAATAGGCGCTTATTTTATATCAGCTGAGCTCTTTCTGAAGTCCACGCGGACGGGGTCGCGGGCAACAGCTAAAAATTTATTAAAAAAAAAAATGTCTTCCTCTGCTCGGATCAGAAAAATGTGTGCGACTTTTACTGACTAAAACCTACCCGTGCTCTTTCATTTGTTTGTATCAGGGGTCATATTATCATCTCTTTCGCTTCTCTGGAAGGCATTGATCCTAGTGAACCTCGTCACACTGCTGAAATATCTCTCGAGGCGCGGGTGGAGCACAATGCATCGTAGACTCAGGCCTGGTCTTTACCGGACCCATTGCTCGCCTTCCGCGAGCTCGCTACTGACTCCTGGCGTTCAGGGCGTCTCCAGGAAAAGTAAAAAAAAAAAAAATAATGTTATTTATTTTTTTAAAACTTGGCCCCCTAGTAGGGATTTCTCCTGTATCGTGGGTGCGTTTACAAACATATAATACTAACGGCCGCCAGCGACTTCGTTCGCGTGTAGTTAGTTATGCTCCGTTCCTATTGGTCGCAGCGTGATGTTATATAGCCTAAAGCCTTCCTGGATCAATGGGCTATCGAACGCAAAAAGAATTTTTCAAATGGGACCAGGCATTCCTGAGATTAGCGCGTTCAAACAAACAAACAAACTCTTCAGCTTTATATATTAGTATACATATAATCTCACATACACAAACAGCCAGACTCGGAACAACTAATTTTAATTTGGAAGGTATATTATGGGGAATGGAATGGGGATGTTAGAAGTCGTGGTGGCCTAGTGGTTAAAACACCAGCCTCTCAAGTATGAGTGCGCTGGTTCGATTCCAGGTCAGGCAAGTACCAATGTAACTTTTCTTAAGTTATATGTACTTTCTAAGTATATCTTGGACACCAATGACTGAAGGTGAAGGAAAACATCTTGAGGAAACCTGGATTTTAAGTCTGAAATCGCCAACCCGCATTGAGCAAGCGTGGTGATTACGCTCAATCCCTCTCTGTATGAGAGGAGACCTGTACCCAGCAGTGGGACGATAAAAAAAGGTTGATGATGATGATGATGATGATGATGATTATGGGGAAAACTGGGAATTGATACCTATAATGCTAGTGATTTTATTAATTAATTCGTATCCCTTAATAATAGAAGATGTAAGTTTCTATTCTAGTCGTCCTCCGTGGTGCAGGGGTCAACACGCCTGCCTGCGACGTGGAGGCCCCGGGTTCGATCCCCGGCCAGGTATCTATTATAAAATATAGTATCGTTGATTTAGTATCCCATAACACAAGTCTCGAACTTACTTTGAGACTAGCTCAATCTGTGTGATTTGTCCGTATCTTCTTCTTCTTCTTCAGCCTATAGATGTCCACTGCTGGACAAAGGCCTCCCCCAAGGCTTTCCACGCTGACCGGTCTTGTGTTGCCCGCATCCATTTGTCCGTATATATTTATTTATTTATTCCTCATTACTATTCGTCCAAAATTACCTCTACTAACCTCGGAACAGTAGAAATAACTCGTTCAATAATGTATCCGGGATCGTCTTGAGAAACACATGTACATAGTAGGACAAGAGAGATCGTTGCGGTATGCCTAAAATACGACCGAATGAATGAAGCTTGGTGCTGCACACCCAGTTCCTATATCAAGTTACACAAATGCTAACTTTATTTTCATGGTAATTAGATTGATTCCAGAATAACTAGTAGTTAGCAATATTGAAAAAGATGCAAAAATATTTGAAACTGTAGCTTAAAGTAAACTTTTTCTGTATCTTCTTCAGCCTGTTGAGGTCCACTGCTGGACAAAGGCCTCCCCAAGGATTTCATTGCTTTCGGGGTTTGCCATAATCCCCACGCTTGGCAGGCGGGTTGGGGATCGCAGTAACTTGATATTCCACAGGAGAACCACTGCTGCCCGCTTCCCTGGTGAGAGTTCCCTTAGTCGCCTCTTACGACACCCACGGGAGGATATGGCATGGTACTATTCTAAGCCCGGTACCCACACGGGCAAAGTAAGTTATCCTGTATAAACTAAAGATATTTTTCCACAAACTGATGTTTGCTTACTTTTTGGCGAATACGTTGAATTGCTATGCATTTTACAAGGTCGAAAGTGTGTTCCGAAAATTGAATAGCTATTTATGATGAATATTATTATGAACTCAGTTTTTTTTTTTTAAGAATAAGGCATATCTTTTAGTACGTGCACATGTGAGCACGTGTATTTATAAGGCACTGTAACTTTTGTCTTTTTTTTTTTTTGTAGAGTTATTGGTGAGCTTACTAGAGTCAAACGTCGAACTCATATATAGAATATAATAAGATAAGAATGGGAATTGGAAAGATTTTTATAACATTGTAGGGAAGTAGATTTTTTTAAATATTTTACTAGCTTTACTCCCGCGGCTTTGCTGCGTGGAATTCGGTTATATCGTTCTTTTTAGGTTTCTCTCGGGAATATCATTTCTTTTTTCGTGATAAAAAGTATCTTAATAAGTAATCCGGACTTCTAATGTTACGTCTGCAAAATTTCAAAGCATACGGTTCAGTAGTTACGGCGTGAAAGTGGAACAATCAAACAAAAAAAAACTCACTTTCAGATTTATAATATTAGTAAGGATGACATATATTTAACACGAAAAAGTATTTACAGAAGCATATTACGGGGCAATGAAGAGGCTGACACATTGGCGAAACTAGCGGCTAGAAATGGAAAAGAAAAAAATGTTATGTTAGATTATTCGGAGTTTTTATCAAAATTTAAAGATATATGCTATGGTTATTGGAAAGAATATTTTAATAAATGGTCATTAGAGAAGGGTTTATGGTATAAAACCATACAGTGTGAGCCTCTTCGTGTGCCCTGGTTCATGAACAGTGATGATAGTAGAAAACTGATTGTTACTGCTCTTAGACTCAGATCTGGACACATTCCATGCAAAAAATTTGCCTTTATGATGAAAAAAATTGTTTCCCCCAATTGTGAGGAATGTGGAGTTATCGAGGACCTACAACATCTATTGATGGAATGTGTCCAATATGAGTCCAGTAGGAATAATTTAGTGAGATCATTGAATTTGAACAGAACTGATGTAGGTATGTTCCATACAATTCTATCTCAACCAAATGGTGACGATGCAAAAGTGTTGTTCAAAGTCATGGCCCACGTGTTGTGAAAGTGTAATTGTTTAGGTTACGATGGGACTGACATACGCTTTGCGTAAAAGTCCCTTTAATCAATATAGAAAAAAAAAGCTGCCGTATATTCGAAAGTCTACCAAATAATTTTCATCAGTAAGTAGTATCATAATTACTCAGTTACTGCGTTGTAGAGGTCATCGCTGCATGTAATAAACTGAAATAGGTAAAGCTGTATCATCAAAAAAATAATTATATTTTTCCCCCTTATTCATAAACGTTGTTTAAAGTTAACTAGTGATTAGCGATTCTTTAACCATACATTTTAGACGTTTGCACGTCATTTAACTTTAACTATCGTTTGTGAATAAATCCCTTCAACACTATACTGTTTATTCATAAACGATGATTAAAGTTAAGTGATGTTAAAAGGTCAAATATGTATGGATAAAGAATCGATAACCACCAGTTAACTTTAAACAATGTTTATGAATAACAAAGCTGATGTTTAATTAAACATAGATAGGCTCTTAATACATTAATTACAATCTTGCCTATAGCAGTGACAAACAATTAAATACTAAATTAATTTGAAAAAATTTAAGTAATTTAAAATTTATAATAGCATGTATTACATTAAACCATTCTGCTTTTTTAGCCTAAAATAAAGAGATTTAATATAAAAAAAAAACACAAAAAAATAACTCATCAGTATCCCTCTATCGGCTTACGAGCTACGATGTTTTAATAAACAATATTTTTGCGTCGGGAGTTAAAAAACTTCCCACTGACCTAACTACGGCTGTGGCCAAAAATCTCAGCTGAAACTAGTGCAATCATAAGTGCATTATTTTCCCCTCAATCTCATAGTCAGATTTTCCGATATAAGATCAAATGTTTGACGTTAACAAAATACTCGATACTACGATAAACCCGTAATAATACTCTGCCCAAATTCAATTATTCAACAATACCATTATTACACGTAATAAGACATAATTATGAAAATAGATACAAACATTACGTAGCATTGTAGCACGTAGCGGTTTGGTTATCTGCTACGAACGTGGGCGGCGTAGCCTTGACACAATTACATCGGCTACGCCGTAGCAACACTGCAGTCAAGTGTAATTGAACTTGTTTCATAGGAAGTATAGAGTAGGTTTGTGTACCTGGTTTTGAAATCAGGCGATAAATAGCCGCTAATTCCACTAGACCTACATTAGTGGCAATTATTACTGCCCACCTGACCATTCTAAAGAACTTCACCAATAAGGTTTTTTTTTATAAATAATACACTAGCGCTTGACCACAATCCCGCCTGATGGTAAGCAGTGACGCAATCGTTGATGGTAAAGCGCACTAGTTTATTAAGAGCCTATTCACTCTAGCCTTGAAATCACTCAAATTGTAGTCCGACGGAAACACCGCCGCTGGTGAATTGTTCCAATCCCTCGCGGACTAAAAGATTTAGGTACTTAAGGTTCTTTCACTATACCTCCTCCTTGTTCAAAAGCTCTAGCAATTAAAACGTCTTACACTAACTACCTTAACTGACTATCACGAGAAATCAGCAGGTACTTCAGGTACGCAGTCCCCTGTCAACGTAATCACTGACGATCTCTTCCCATTAGATCCCTTTAGCTTCCCACCAGTTCTCTTAGCTTTCAAGATCCCTTTGCGAAGTGAACGGCGGTATTAAAGTTATAATCTGCGGTAGAAGATTTTAGCATGTTAGTACAATATATCGAGAGATTATATATAACCTTTAGATAATGGAAGCATTAGGTTTTAAGATGAAGGAGGAATTTTGTCAGACAGAAAACTTTGTCCGATCCGTGAAGGTATTGTCAGGTATCGATAACTGATACTACTAATGCCTACAAAGACGGATTAAACTTAAAAAAAGAATCCCCCTAAAAATATAAATATTAATTCGCAAGAGGAGGTAACTTAATACGTGTGCGGTAGGCAATACATGCGCGGGCGAAGGAGGCAGGGCATGCGGCACGCAGTCGCATTGCTCATAATAATACAGTCGAAAATGGTGTTGTCCCTTTTTTTTAAAATACTAAATTCTGAGGAAGTTAGAATTAATTCGCGGAAAAAAAGATTATTTCAAAATTCATTAGTATTATTACTATGATGACTATATAAAATGTCATATTTTATTTGGTCATGTGTTTCATCATCATCATCTCAGCGTTAATCCCAGTCGCATCCGAAGCCTTTTCAGCTTTGGAGTCTGGGGTCCGCTTTACCAGTCCAACTGCTGATATGGCTAAACTTCGACATTTTCCGTGAAGCGACTGCCGTCTGACCTCCACAATCCAAAGGCGACATCGAAGCATTGCAGTTAGACCATTTGTTGAACTTTTGAGGGCTGCAACAACCCGTAACGGCTGCCACTCGATGTTCGTATGGCAACCGGGAACAACGGCTTAACGTGCTTTCCGAGGCAGGTTTTTGGTCATGTGTTTACCTAACCTTTATTATCCACGTGGGTAGGACTGGTTTTCTTTATATATTGTATATTAGATGCTAGTAGTAAGTGAGGCCGGTTGAATCGACGAACTTTTGGAACAGAGGCAGTGTATCGGGAGCGTATTGAGGGACCCGCCTAGCCAGATGGTCCAACGTCCTTGCAGGTATATTGCACCCAGTATGCCAATACATTTCAGAATGGTTCTAAAAATTATAGTGAAAAAATAAATTTGCTTTAGCCTTTAGCTGGACAAAGTCCTCCCCCAAGGCTTTCCACGATGACCGGTCTTGTGCTGCCCTCATCCATCGGCTTCCCGCGACCTTCACCAGGCCATCAGTCCACCTTTTTGGGTGCTCCCTACGCTATTTCTTCCGGTACGTGGCCGCCACTCCGGAACCTTACTGCCCCATCGGCCATCGGTTCTACGAGCAATGTGTCCCGCTCACTGCCACTTAAGTTTAGCGACTCGCAGAGCTATGTCGGTGACTTTGGTTCTTCTGCGGATCTCCTCATTTCTGATTCGACCGCGCAGAATAATACCATCCCTACTAATATTATAAATGCGAAACTAACTCTGTCTGTCCGTCTGTCTGCCAGTTACGCTACCACGTCTAAACCACTGAACTGATTTTATTGAAATCCGGTACAAAGATAGAGTTGACCTAGAGAAATAACATAGGATAGTTTTGATTTTCCGGACTTTTTAAGAGTTCTCTTGGAAACGTGATATAACCGAACTCCACGCGGGAGAAGCCGCGGGTGGAAAGCTAGTACAAAATAAATATACGTAAAAAAATAATACCAGCTTATTATTTTCCAACTGCAGGTTAGAAGCCTCTTCTCATACAGTGAAGATACAAAAATTAATCACCAATGTAGCTAAGGCGAAGCCGTACGGAGTACGGGTCTGAACAGTTGTGTTGTGATGTGTGCCGGGTACGATGCGCCAAATGTTGTTGTGTCGGGAGTTTGGTCGTGGATTGTCTCCAGCTCAATCTCCCTCTGGCGCAGCATCGTTGGTCGTGTTGGTCTTGGGTTTAACATTGCATCACCTCGCTCAACTGCCGTCTTCCTTCCTATTCCTAAGTTTTTTTAAGTAAATAGGCTTAATAAACTAGAGCGCTTTACCATCAACGATTGCATCACTGCTTACCATCCGGCGGGATTGCAGTCAAGTACTAGTTTATAATTATTAAAAAATAAGGACGTTTTGACTATTTCAGGCTTAAATGTCAAAAGAGATTCTTACTCGTACATTCCAGCCAGGCCCCATGGCCTGGCTGGAATGTACGAGTAAGAAATGAGAAAAACGAATAGGAAGCATGAAGTAAAGCACCCACCTCGACTTCGGAAAGCAACAGGAAAATTTTCTCTCAGCCAAAATCAATATTACATAAGACAGTCCCCCAAAACACCCACCCATCGACACTTCCTAGTGCTTTCGCTGAGAAGAAGTGGCGGAAGAAACTCCCCAGCAGCACAGCTGTCTGTTCATTTAAAAAAACACATGACTTTATACAATACTATGTAGGTAGGTATACTGTATAGTGATGAACAAGCCGTGATCTACAGTGGCGTATACCGATATCTCTCAAACGTGTACCCAAATATGGCGATGCAGAAACAATATGTTAAAGTGGGGAGAACTGATCCATCCAATTCCCATTGCGAGTGTGTTGTCTCTGAACAAACCATGCCCCAATTTCTGGAGGTCGTTAAGTGCCCGTTCATCTGGACCTTGGATGCTCCAATGAATGCCACTCATGTCGCACCCAACGTAGATAATAGGGATGTTTCCTGGGTAAAAAAAAATGATTCTATTTAGGCCGTCATTCAGATTATAGAAAAATATTGGATACGTATATTTTTTTTATCAAATCAATAAAAAAAATGACAAATATAAAAGGCACCAAAGATTAGGAGTGGTGGCTGGTGACGTCGTTGACGTCGACGGTGTAGCGTGCAGTGACGTCACACGAGTTTTCAACGCACTGTGTCGTCGTTATTTTTTGTTTATATGAAAAAAGAAAAAATACGTTTCTAGTATTTTTTGGAAACCTGACTGACGGACTAATTAGATTTTTTTAGTCAACTACCCTATTACTAGGTTCGAAAAAAAGAGAAAAATACCTGAAAAGAGGTACTCTTTTCATGATTTTTTTTCTTTCACATTTCATTTTGCAACAATTCTTTAATTGCTTTTCATCAACATGAAAAGCAACTAAAGAATTGTTGCAAACTGAATGTGAAATCACTTTCTTGAGAAGAATGAAATCACTTTCTTTCCACTCTGTCATAGCTGTTTCCGTATTTATTTTGAATATATTATAATGTTTGCGATTCTAAAGATATGTATTTTAGAAGTAAGTCTGAATCTTGTATGTACATATGTAAGTTTTTTTTTTAAATAACGTTGCCCTACACTAGGATATTTTCCAGTATCGTGGGTGCGTTTACAAACTTAAAAAGCCATTGACTATGAACAAATATTTATATAACCTACTAGTATTATTCCGGGTCCGGATGTTTGTGTATGTGAATAATAATATTTGTAAACGCACCCACGACACAAGAGAAATTCCTAGTGTGGGGCAACGTCTTATGAAAAAAAAAGTGTCGTGTAAGTTGTTTCGGCAAAACAACTTACAAACACGACAGTATAATATAAACATTGACGTAACACAAAACACACGTTGAACAAATGTTTAAGTTTTTGTAGTAAGACCTTTACCCCGTTATTCATAGGTAGACGACACGGTTGGTGCAGTGACTGAGCGATCGACCGCAACGCCACGTGTCGCGGGTTCAACTCCCGCCGCCCTCGGCATGCTCTCTCAGACCCCGATGATCCCATTACCCTCCTCCAAGAGGCCAATAGGGCCACCAGCACATTACACAAACACAGACCGACCTATCGACCGCGCTGCCGAGGTCCACCGCGACGCGCTCCTCGTAGTAATCCCCTCCCCCGTCCCTTGTCCGATGAAGGCCAGCCCGCGCCGCAGCTGAGCGAGTAATATCATAATGTCCCAACAATAACCTCTGAGTTTATTTCGGCGTTTCTTCTCAGAGCTAGTACTGGGAAACGCCGCGGTCATCAAACCATTAAGTATAACTTTCGATCCAGCCGTCCCCTGCTGTCCTCTCTAGCGACGCCCTAAGCCGAGGTTCGTACCCCACAGGGGGTGCCCTTAGTGCGTAGTCGCCTAATTTTAAGTTAATTTTAAGTGCCCCTGGCTGGAGGCTTTAATTTTTTATTAAGGCATTCACAGGAAAGTCCGGTTAAGTAGTTACGGCCTCTAATGGCCACCTACGAGATGCCATATAAAAAAAAAAGGGTTCAATTCCCGCACGGAACAAATATGTATTTGTATGGCCTTCAATTAGTTGTTCCGTGTCTGGTTTTTTGTGTATAAGACTTGATATATTATGTTTGTAAACCCACCCACGATACGGGAAAAATTTATAGTGTGGAGTAATGTTTAGAAAAATAACAAAAGTAAAACAAGCACGGTGCTTAAAGGTAACCACTGATTAGTGACTGTATACCTGGATGAAGCGTTTCGCTTCCTCTTTTATACCGCGTACATCGAGGGACTGGAACAATTTGCCAGCGACGGTGTTTCCGTCACATTACAATTTGAGTGTCTTCAAGGCTAGAGTGAATAGACTCTTAATAAACTAGCGCGCTTTGCCATCAATGATCGCATCACTGCTTACCATCAGGCGGGATTGCGGTCAAGCGCAAGTTTATCCATACTAATATTATAAATGCGAAAGTAACTCTGTCTGTCTGTCTGTCTGTCTGTTACGCTTTCCCGCTTAAACCTCTCAACCGATTTTGATGAAATTTGGCACAGACAATCTTTAGACCCTGAGAAAGAACATAGGCTACCTTTTATCCCGGAAAAATTTGATGTTCCTGAGGGAAATCTAAAAAGCGCGATATAACCGAACTCCACGCGGGCGACACCGCGGGCGGAAAGCTAGTAACTTATAAAAAAAAATACATTTTTATCGTGTTAAAGTCACTTAACTTTAATCATCGTTTATGAATAAACACCATAAAGTTTAAGGAGTTTGAAATACATAACCGATGATTAAAGTAAAGTGACGTTCTCCTTCTTCTTCTTCAGCCTATAGATGTCCACTGCTGGACAAAGGCCTCCCCCAAGGCTTTCCACCCCGACCGGACTTCTGCTGCGCGACCTGCACCAGGTCATCGGTCCACCTTGTTGGGGGCCTCCCTACGCTGCGTCTTTCAGTACGTGGCCGCCACTCCAGAACCTTAGAAAGTAACGTTAGAACGTCAAAAATATGTAGTTAAACAGTCACTAAGCACTAGTTAACATTAAATAACGTTTATGAATAAGAAGGTTGGTGTCCAAGCTAAACGACATTTTAAATTCAATTCCAACTTTTCGTTATAACCAAGAATTTTTTGCGGAAATAGTTTCAAAGAAATGAAATAGCAAATGAACGATATTTTACTGCAATAACAGAAATTGTAAGTAAAAGGTGCAGTGCACTAACGAAACGACAAACCGCAGAGATACTGCATTGCGCTGTGAGTCAACCTGGTTCGTAACACCCTGTAGATATTACATTACCGAACATTGGGTCTTTATTACTATAGTTTTGAGTTGAACGTGACCATTCCATGATAGTCGACACGCTTGACATTTGGATTTATTATTATAATCAGCCTTTAATTTTCACACTGTTTGTTTTTTTTTAAATAATTATAATTAAATTATAAGCCAATTCACTCTAGATTTAAATTGTAGTCAGACGGAAACACTGCCGCTGGTAAAATGTTCAAGTCCCTCGATATACGCGGTATAAAAACGAGGCGAAACGCTTCGTCCGGATCGTAGTGGTGTCAACAACGTAAGGGTGGATTTTCGCAGTATGTTTTTTAGTTTAACAAAGTACTTTAACGCAAAACTGCAATGCTTATTTCGATAAAATTTGGCACGTAGATCTATAAAGCTGAAGAGTTTGTTTGTTTGAACGCGCTAATCTCAGGAACTACGGGTCCAATATGTAAAATTCTTTGCGTTGGATAACCCATTAATCCAAGATGGATTTAGGCGTTATATAATCACATCTATCATTATATATCGCATCACGCTGCGCCGATAGGAGCGTAGCATTACTAACTTCACGTGAAGTCGCTGGCGGCCGCTAGTAGTTTAGAAACAGAATGAAAATCCGTATTATTCTTGAGACGGTAAAAAATTTTATGCAGTATACAAGGCTGTATGCATATTAATTCATTCACCCTCACCCTATAACATACTCGTAAACAGGCAACACCACGCCCGCGGACCGGATGCGGCACATCACGCGTGAAAAAAAAACCCAAGTTCTTCTAGGTAGATTTAAAACACGCTAAAATATATGTTAGATGTTACTTCTATATTACAAAATGTCCATTGCGTGTTTTACGTGTCTTTTTCATATCCGATTGCGGTGTCTACAAGCAATCTCTAACAAATTTTATGTGTGAATAAGAGAGCAGTGGTAGCCTAGTGGTTTCGGCTGCGACTTACAAGTTGTATGTAGGTCGTAGGTTCGAACCAAATCAGACGCTTTACTTTGTGTAAATTATTTCATCACCACTACCCTCGAAACGATGAAGGAAAACATCATAAAGAAACCGACATGTCCTAGGGGTAATACTTCGAAGACATGTGACATCTACCAACCTGCACTGGGCCAGCGTGGTAGATTATGGCCTACTCCCCTCAGCGAGAGGAGGCCTGTGTCCCCGGAGTGGGAACAATATACATTGATTATGTATTTTATGTATACGAATAAGTCACATTTGTATCGTAACTCATTAAGTATGTTATGTATACGAATAAGTCACGTTTGTATCGTAACTCATTACGTATGTTATGTATTTATACGAATAAGTCACATTTTTATCGTAACTCATTATGTATGTTATGTATACGAATAAGTCACATTTGTATCGTAACTCATTATGTATGTTATGTATACAAATAGGTCACATTTGTATCGTAACTCATTATGTATGTTATGTATACGAATAAGTCACATTTGTATCGTAACTCATTATGTATGTTATGTATACAAATAAGTCACATTTGTATCGTAACTCATTATGTATGTTATGTATACAAATAAGTCACATTTGTATCGTAACTCATTACGTATGTTATGTATACGAATAAGCCACATTTGTATCGAAACTCAATATATATGTTATGTATACGAATAAGTCACAATTGTATCGTAACTCATTATGTATGTTATGTATACGATGTATCATAACTTATCTCTTCTCGGTTAAATGGCGTGCTAAATGTCAATCGTTCATCGGCAAGATATGCAGACAACCACCACTGTCCTTGTGCTTTTAATGCGAAGAAGAAGTAGCGATACCATCTCCCCAGCAGCACAGCACATCTGCTTTCACCCACTCTAGAATCTTATGTGTATGGTTACAATGTTTATTCCGATGCTTCTTTTTTTCAAAAATATCAAAATCAAAAGTCATTTATTCAAATTAGGCTGAGAATCAGCACTTTTTGAACGTCAATATTACATAAGACAGTCCCCAAAACGCCCACCCATCGACACTTCCTAGTGCTTTCGCTGAGAAGAAGAAGTGGCGGAACAAACTCCCCAGCAGCACAGCTGTCTGTTCATTTAATAATATAATGAATGAATAATATAAGTAATGAATACAAGAAAACTCAACAACGGTGAATGCTTACCTTGCCTGCTTCCCTGTACATATTTTCCCCTCAAAAGCATTTATCAAACCTTGCTATAACTATTCTATAGCTTATCAGCAAACGTGTTCGTAAACGAAAAACTAACAAATGACGAAATATAATTCCTGAAAAGTCACGTACCACTTCATTTCAAGTTTTGTTAAACACAGATCTTTATCTAAACAAAACTGCACCGAAGTACCACTAGTACGTACCTATAAAGTACCGCCACAAGTGCTTTTAATCTAGATGCTATCTGCAATCCACACGCCAAATGTTTCAAACATGTTTTCGTGATTATTACTAACACTGCCACAGTTGGAACTTAAACAGTATTTCAACTACACCATTTTTGAAGTGAAATCTCGCTGACCACTTGTTTTGGATGAGGAAAAAGTATTAAATTTGTGTGAGCATGACTTACCTTACACCGTGATCGGTACAGCGAGATATTCTTATTGTTGAATATAGAGATGTTCATATTGGTAAAACGGAGCGCAGCGATACTACCGTGCTTCCGCGTATCCGAACGGGGAGCGGGAGGCACTCGCTATCGAATTGGCAAGCTAGCAAGTCATGACCGCGAGCATCTAGCGGTCACGGAAATATAACCAAATTTAAGTATTTAAAGTAATCCCTGGGGGGATTTAGGCATCAAATTCTAAATTAATAAAGTCAATGAGTCTTCCACTGAATTGTGTCGACATGTGTCTTCTCGTAATCTGGTCCGGTGGTCTACGAACTCCGCATCTAATAGTTGGAGGTAAGTGGTTGCCATCTATTACCTTAGAGAGATATGCTCCGAAGGCATCATTCTATCATATTATGTTCATCATCATCATCATCAACTTTTTATCGTCCCACTGCTGAGCACAGGTCTCCTCTCATACAGAGAAGGATTGAGCGTAATCACCACGCTTGCTCAATGCGGGTTGGCGATTTCAGACTAAAAGTCCAGGTTTCCTCTAGATGTTTTTCTTTAATCTTGTAATCAGTTATTAGTGCCCAAGATATACTTAGAAAGTACATATAACTTATAAAAGTTACATTGGTACTTGCCTGAATTGGAACCCGCACACTCATTCTTGAGAGGCCGGTGTTTTAACCACTAGGCCACCACGACTATCAACTTGACTTTTTATGATCTGTAAATAATATGTAGGGAACAAAATCCATTTTCATGATTTGAAGTTGTAACACTACCTACAAACGCCACAAAAATGAACAACGTGTCATACATACGTCACACGAATTCTACATCTCGCAATCAAAGTTTACCGTGCAATTAGCATACATACAACTTCCCAATCTCAGGCATTGGGCAACTGGTCCACCAGACATAACACCCGTCTGGGCAGAGGATCCTCCCTTATCTATGGAGGATGAGTGAACTTTAGTCCCTGTCCCTCATGCCTCCACAAAGTCAAAAGTTTGCTAATATACAAAGTGAAAATTGGTATAATTTTAACCATCATTTAGAGTCACGATTCATAGTTATCAAAACTTTTTAGTTCAATACTGCCTGTATGGCCTAGGGGCAGCGAACGCGGCCACTGCGCAAGGAGGCGCGGGTTCGATCCCCGCGTAGTGCAAATATTTGTATGCACTGGTCTTGTCGTGCCTCGGAAAGCACGTTAAGCCGTTGGTCCCGGTTGCCATACGAACATCTAATAGCAGTCGTTCCGGGTTGTTGGAGCCCTCAAAAGTCCAACAATTGGTCTAAGTGCAACACTTCGATATCGCCTGTTGTAGAGGTCAGACGGCAGTTGCTACACGGAAAATGACAAAGTTTAGCCAAACTCAGCAGTTTCACTGGTAAAGCGGACCCCAGACTCCAAAGCCGAAAAAGCTTCGGATACGACTGGGATTAACGCTGAGATGATGATGATGGAGTCCAGTAGTAATTTACAAGCTTAAACACTGCAGCATTGCCATGCGTGTAGTCACTTGTCAATGTGAGTGGTTACAACATCAAAGTTTGATCGTAGTTGTTCTACTGTTTATTAAAGTACTGTGACACCAGTTACAGTTTTATATTCTTTTGAAATGTAGTTTGAGCAAAATGTTTTGGTTTCAGTTATGGCTCTGGTATAAATGTGAGCGAAATGTTCTTCATTTAGTCGAGAGAAGTATGAATGTGTGAAACTTATATAAGAAATATAAATTTGAATTCTACGAAATCGGCATGAAGCAAAAATTGGAAGATATATAACATGCCACAACCGAACTGGGCATGAAGATTTTGGTATTGTAAAGAACTTTCGGATTTTTTGTTGCTTTTTTATAACTATATTTTTTTTTTAATCTTTTATTTAATTGTGTTTAATTTAGTTCGTCCCGTGTGGTACCGGGCATAGAATAGTACCAACCCATATCCTCCCGTGGGTGTCGTAAGAGGCGACTAAGGGAACTCTCACCAGGGAAGCGGGTAGCAGCGCTTCTCCTGTGGAATATCAAATTACTGCGATCCCCAACCCAGCTGCCAAGCGTGGGGATTATGGCAATTCCCCCAATGGAATGAAAGCCTTATGGAAGGCCTTTGCCCATCAGTGGACATCTATAGGATGAGAAGAAGAAGAAATTTAGTTTAGTTTCATAATCTTCCTGTAGGAGTCACAATTAATACTTTTTTAATACAGTTGCTCAAAAAGTGGTGTATTACAGGGACGTATAGTGTTCGGAAAGTGGGCTATTACACATTCGTGCTTTTTCTTTACCTTTTCCGAACTAGTGCGTTCTCTTTCCCAACTGTCAAAATATTGTCTATTAAAAACTAAAAAAAAAACCAACCATGAAGTTTTTACTTTAAAAAAATCATAGAAGTTTTTATGATTCATGCAAATAATTCTAAAAAGAAGCTACAAATTTTTTTCAATATCAGATTTAATGATTTAATTCAATGAGTTAGGTTAGGTTTTATTTAATTTCATCTCATTTCATTTTCATTTCATATCAATAAAAAAATTCTACTGAAGACTTGGCTGTATATGTGTGAATGGGTGAAGAAAAAAAAAATCTCTGCTTATATTCTTTTACGGTTTGCGCCATTTTTCAAAAAAATTCTTTGCGAGTTTAGTTGTTTGTTGCACAAAATGTGTAATTTCGACGATATTTTATTTGAATTAACACCACCGGAACTCAGTATAATTGCACAAAATGCTTCGGAGAACATTTTACCGGAAAAGTCAAAAAGTCGCTACATATCTATATACAACGAATTTATTGCGTGGAGAGAAGAGAAAAGGCAAATAGTTTTTCAGAAAATGTTATGTTGGCATATTTCTCCGAACTGTCAGCAAAATTAAAACCTTCTACATTATGGTCGAGGTTTTCGATGATAAAAAGTATGCTGAAAATAAGAAACAACGTGGATATAAGTCAATACCCAAAACTAAATGCTTTCTTAAAACGACAATCAGACGGTTTTACAACTAAAAAGTCGAAAATATTAACATTGAATGAAGTGGAAAGGTTTTTAAACGAAGCTCCCGATGATCGTTATTTAGCCACAAAGGTAATTAATTAATAAGTACTTATATTTTTCTTTAGTATTCAGTTTACGAAATCGCAAAATAGAGTCATTAAATTATTTGAAAAAATATTAATCAAATCCCTTTTTTTTTTGTAGGTTGCGCTGATTTTTGGCATTGTTGGTGCTTGCCGCAGAGAGGAGTTATCCAATATTACTTTAAAAGATATTGAAGCCCATGAAAAAATGCTACTAATCAAGATTCCGAATACAAAAAATAAGATACCGAGAAGCTTTGTTGTTGAAGGAGATTTTCTTAGAATAGTGCAAAAATATATGAATCAGCGGTCCCAAAAAGGAAAATCCGACCGTTTTTTCCAAAATTATCCAAAAAGTTAAGTGTACATCTCAAGCAATCGGGATAAACAAATTTGGTAATATGCCAAAAGAAATAGCTAAGTTTCTTGGTCTGCCGGATGCAGAGTATTATACTGGGCACAGCTTCAGGAGGACTTCTGCTACATTATTGGCAGATTCAGGAGTCAATTTGAGGTCCTTAAAGCGACTAGGAGGTTGGAAGTCAGACAAAGTTGCAGAAGGCTATATTGCTGATTCATTACACAACAAACTAGAAACTGGGAAAAAAATCACACAATCCATTAATTTAAAGTCCAGTCCGTCACCTTCACATGACAATAGTGAAGAGAAAGTTCGTCCATTTACCTTCGTTGATAATGATAAGTCATTAGATCCAATTCCATCAACTAGCAAACGCCATCGTATAACACCTTTGACAAATATACATGAACAATCATACGAAATTAATAATAGTTTGTCTCAAACAGTAAATATGCAACCTAAAACTTCCCCAGTTAGTATAAAAAACTGTACCAATTTCAATGTATATGTAAATTATAACTTTTCTAAGAAATAAATTATTAGTTAGTTGAGTTTATTGTGTTTTTATTATTTTAATAAATTGCTTAATTTTTTCGCAACTGTATTAAAAATAGTTGTTCAGTACACGTGCGGAACCGTCATTGCAACTTGTTCCGACTGTCAACCCTCACCTTCGGCTGCGCCTCGGCTCGGGTCGACATTTGTCGGAACTCGTTGTAATGACAGGCTTTCCGCACTTATAATGAAATATACTATTGCTTTCTTTTTAAATTATATAAGTACTGCGGTAGCCAAATAAAAATAGCAAAATTTCCTTCGTGTTTATTATAGAAAATGGAGGAAAAACATCTTAGTACTGCTATTTGCATCTAAAATAAGATTAAAGTTCTTGAACGGAGAGCAACTGACAAATTTAAAACAAAATTAACTCTCTTTCCGTATTTAAATATAACTCTATGTTTAAACACGGAAATAGAGTTAATTTTGTTACCAATACTATTAAATGAAAACAATCATCATCATCATCCCAGCGTTAATCCCAGTCGCATCCGAAGCTTTTCCAGCTTTGGAGTCTAAGGTCCGCTTTTACCAGTCTAACTGCTGATATGGCTAAACTTCGACATTTTCCGTGAAGCGACTGCCGTCTGACCTCCACAACCCGAAGGCGACATCGAAGCATTGCAGCTGACCAATTGTTGGACTTTTTGATGGCTCCAACAACCCTTTAACGACTGCCACTAGATGTTCGTATGGCAACCGGGACCAACGGCTTAACGTGCTTTCCGAGGCACGACCAGACCAGTGCAAATATTCATATTCATGCATACAAACATTTGCACTATGCGGGGATCGAACCCGCGCCACCTTGCGCAGCGGCCGCGTCCGCTACCGCTACGCCACAGAGGCTGTCAAACAATATAACTAAACAATATAACTTATTTAAAAAAATGCCTTTTGACGCATATTCTCGTGTAATAATATAATTGTTAATCGATTATAATACAGCACACTATATTATTACTAATTTGGAAACGGTAAAAAATGTCATCCGGTACACAACTTCCCGACATCATCGTCAGGCAGTTTCCCACCAGATACATTTACATTTAACTTTTTTTTTGCATTTGTCCTTTTGAGGCATTCTCCCTCTTCAATGGAGGTTATTCCCTCTTCCTCAAACCCCTCAAATCATCATCAAAAAGAAACCAGTCAGAAAGGAAACTTACAAAGTCAACTAACGGATTAATTTTCACGTATATCTACACGACTGACATCACGGCTAGACATCAAACTATACAATCCAGTTTTAGCTGAACTTTCATTAGAAAGGTTTTTCCTACAATCAAAATTCAGCTTTTACTGGTTATTTACGGGTAGCTTGGAGTGTAGTCATGAGTATAACCAGTTTAAAAAAGCTCAGTGGAAGTAAATGCCGAACAAAATGTAATCTTGTAAATAAAGCCGCATCAGTAGATTGATATTTTAATTAAAATCGTTTTGTATATTTTCGCCGAAAGATTATTTTCATCCGTTTAACCGAATTCAATAACAGACACTGTTTTTCAGTAGTCCCGTTTAATTCTTCACAATGGACGAAGTAAATATTGACTTTGTTGTTATTATTGATTGCTTGAGTAATTATTTTTGTTGTTTTAACGCTGTTTTGACAGCTGTCAACTGGTAGTGATGTAGCATTTTCAGAATATAATGTGCCCACTGCTGGGATTCAAGCATCGTTTCAGGTGGATTGGTCTAATTCACCACATGAACACAGTACGGGTGCATGCGCAGCTCTTAAATGTCGATCTTTTTGGAGTCTAGGACGTGCAGGTTTGGGCCTGCGGGCGCTGAGTAGTGCGCAGCTCGCCGCCCGGTAAGGTCCAGACCCGAGTCTACGGCGTGTTGTATTTCATACGCGCCTCAAAGAAATGTCAGCACATCCTGACGGGGTCCACGAAGACCGATGCCCCTTGGGTCAGGCTTGCGGGTTGGTTAAAAAAGAAACTGTGGTCCTGGCCCTGGCTCGCACAGGCAAGTGAAGAAACACGGGTGGGTTTTAGTCAGTATAAGTCTGATACGCCCGCCGAGAGAAGTCATTTGATGAGTTCCCATCCCAATAAAAAAAAAGACATGCAGGTTTTTTATCTTACTTTACTTTGCGTAATTTTTCAGACATCAAACTACTGCAATCTGTCAGAGTTTTTATTAGATTTTCAACTTTATCTCAAAAATATTACAGCTTAAGATTATTTGGGAATATTTAACAGTTTCGGCGAGCTTGACCTGCTGTCATCCGTACCTGTTTGGTTTCTGGCCCACGACCTACAACTTCAACATCGCCGCTGTTACCACGTAAGTTGACAAATCCTCTTAACAAACCTGACATCGCAAAAGATAAATACAATTAGTTTTCCTTATAGACATTCTTTTTTCGACCCTATTTATATGCTGTAGAGTTCGAACCAATGTGTGTTGCCAGTGATGACTTATAGAATTAAGACGTGGTCGCTAACAATGGGCCTTATAAGAAGGCTCAAAGTCACTCAAAGGATTGCCCTCCCATTGAGAGGGCTATGCTTGGGGTTTCACTGCGCGATCGAATCAGGAATGAGGAGATCCGTAGAAGAACGAGAGTAACCGACATAGCCCGAAGAATTGCAACACTAAAGTGGCAGTGGGCTGGACACATTGCCCGTAGGACCGATGCCCGATGGGGCCGACGGGTTCTCGAGTTGCGACCACGCACCGGAAGACGTCGCGTGGGTAGGCCCCCGACAAGGTGGACCGACGACCTGGTGAAGGTCGCGGGAAACCGCTGGATGCGAGAGGCGCAGGACCGGTCGTCGTGGAGAACCTTGGAGGAGGCCTATGTCCAGCAGTGGACGTCTTTCGGCTGAAATGATGATGATGATGATGAGAGTTCGAAGACAGGATTTTTCCTCTATGATGGCAATGTTGTATTGACGTTACACAAAGTTCTGCATCTCGCAAGCAAAATTTAAGCTACTACAATCTGGCAGATTTCTTTATTAGATTTTTAAATTTACCTCTAAAGCATTAAGGCTCAAGGTTGATTGGGAATATTTGACAGTTTCGGATAGCTTGACCTGGCAGCTATTGTCCGTACAATGGCCCCGCAAGGCTCGTTGGGCAGTTGCCCGCCCGACGCAAAACCCATCGGAGTATCCTCTCTCGTCTATGGAGGATGAGGGACCTTTTTATTCTTTAGTTCTTGAGTGTTTTGTCAAGTTTCTTTTATTCATTTTACGATTGATTGTGGTTTATAATGATGTTCTTAATTTTATTGTTTTCTGTCCTAAATCGAGTCTATTTAATATCGATTATAAAAAAAAACATTTATAATTGACGTCACGGTTTGCGCAGTTGTTAGGCTATTGACTTCTGCGCTGCGTGTCGCGGGTTCGATTCCCACACGAATCAAATATTTTTATGACCTACACTTAGTTGTTCCGGGGCTGGCTCATGAGTGGGAAAATTATAAACTGATCATGCTAACGCTTATGCAGCATAATCATATGCTACCTGATAGAAATATCCATAATGGTCTTATTGAATCCATAGAATAAAAAAATACCTAAAAGTTCTTACCTACAAGCCTTGTCCCAACTAAGGTGACCTCCAGTAACATGGGTGTGTTTACTAACACACAAACTTACAACAACAAACAGCTAAGCCCGGAAAAACTATCTGTTGGTCAAATATTTGGTGGGTTCGAAGATCGGTCGCTCGAGCCAACATTGGACGAAATTTTCCGACACTTTACTTTTGATCAAATGTCGAATTGCCTAGCCTTTTCGGCACTGTTCGAGTTGGCTTCCAGTGTAACAGTGATACCTACACATTTGTCCATTCTTTTTCTCTTTTGTTTCTTTATTTTCTTTTTCTTAAACGACAGTACCTTACGCGGATCTCACACTACAACGCACCACTCGGCGAAGTGCGGAAAACTGAGCCAAATTCCCCGCGTGGAAGCGCGTTTTTATTGAATTTGTATATGGAACATCTCTTTTATTATTTATTTTCGTAACTGCCAGTGACATTAATGTGGGCCTTATCAGAATACTAGCGCTGCGTCATTTTAAAAAATATATGTCATCATTCTTAGATAGGAGCCTTTTGGCCTGGATAGGACTTTCATTTTTTTGGTTTCATTTTTTTATATAAAATAAACTAGTGCTTGACCGCAATCCCGCCTGATGGTAAGCAGGGATGCAATCGTTGATGGTAAAGCGCGCTAGTTTATTAAACCGATTCACTCAAAAAAACTGAGGGAGTAGGAAGGAAGACGGCAGTTGAGTGAGGTAAGGGAATGTTAAACCCAACAACACGACCAACGATGCTGCGTCAAAGGGAGAATAATCTGGAGACCCTCCACGACCAAACTTCCGACACAACAACATTTGGCGCATCGTACCCGACACACATCGCAACACAACTGCTCAGACAGTAATCAAACGGTGTCACTTTAATCCGAACTTTCCGGTGACCGAGTACCTATACAATATGTAAAGAAAACCCTGTCCGACCCATAAGGATAATAAAGGTTAGGTAAACACTTGACCAAATATAATATAAAATTTTACATAATCATCACAGTAACAATAATAATGAATTTTGAAATAATCTTTTTTTCCCGGGTATTATGTCCAATTTCCCTGAAATTTGGTAATTTTTAAAAAACTGACAACACCATTGTTAGAATAAAGTATTATCTTATAATGGTGACATCAAAGAAACATGCTACACCCTCCTTGGTAACAAAATATGTAGCATATATTGTCTGTGGACTAACGAATGTAATTTTTGAATAAATATATTCCTTTGTTAATTTTCACACGAGACAGTCGTTTTATTAGGTTATGGGCCCAGACAATGCCCAGTCGCGCCCTATAAGTTGATAAATTTTTTTTTAGTTAGCTAGCATAGGAGTAAGTGCGGCAGTGATAATTGCCTGATAAACATCAAGCGGATTAGCAGAAATGGCTTCGAACTCATTCTTAGCCAATGTGCCTAAGTTGAGAGGTCGTGATAACTATCATGAATGGGCATTTGCAGCGGAGAATATGTTGGTGTTGGAGGGCATGCAGAACTGTATAAAGCAAGAAAGCCCAGAATCAGCAGCCGCAGAAGATGCAAAAGCCAAAGCCAAGTTAATTCTAACCATCGATCCATCGTTGTATGTCCACATCAAAGGAGCTTCAAGTACAAAGAATTTGTGGCAGAAATTGCAAGCTATGTTTGATGATTCTGGTTTTGCAAGAAGAATCAGTCTATTGCGTAACTTGATTTCGATTCGGCTTGATACATGCGATTCGATGACTACCTACGTCACGCAATTAATTGAAACCGCTCAGAAACTATCAGGAACGGGTTTCAAGGTGGATGATGAGTGGATCGGGTGTTTGATGTTGGCAGGTCTTCCTGAAAAATACTACCCAATGATAATGGCGATAGAACATTCGGGAATCGCCATTACGGCTGATGTCGTGAAGACAAAATTATTTGATATGGCCGGTGACAATTCCGAAGCAGGAAATGCTTTTATGAGCAGAGGGCAGCACAGTCGTGCTAGCAGCGGTCGTAGCGGTCATGTTGGCGGCTATGCGAAGAACCATCATGGCGACGGTGTGTCAGTGTCTATGACCGGCTCAAATGTAAACAAATCGGAAAAAACTATCAAATGTTATCGATGTAAACAGTTTGGCCATTATAAATCGCAGTGCAAACAGAATAATTTGCAAATAAAGAAGACACATGCGTTTTCAGCTGTTTTCCTGAATGGAAATTATAGTAAAAATGATTTTTACTTGGATAGTGGTGCGAGTTGTCATATGATAACAGACGTAAACAAGATGAAAAACTTGTGTAATACACCGAATATTCCGGAGATAAAGGCAGCAAATTCAAGTGTTATGCCTGTATTGTGCTCGGGTGATGTAGATATAGTGACTGTTACTCCAGAGTGCAAGTTTGAGGTTACATTGAAGAATACTTTGTGTGTACCTAACCTCACCACTAACTTGATTTCGATCAGTCAACTTCACAAAACTGGAAATAAAGTGCAGTTTGGTGTAAACTATGCCCATATTTACAACAAAGACAACTGTTTAGTGGCAGTGGCACACGAGATTGACGGTGTTTATAAGCTCGACGTATGGTGTGAAATATGTCTAGGGACACAACCTTCTTCAGCCGCCACTAGTGAAGTATGGCACAGAAGATTAGGTCATTTGAAGAATGATCAGAACAAGATGAAAGATGGAGCTGTCAGTGGAATTTCGTACACAGATAAGTCGGTGATCAACAAAAATACATGCACAGTGTGTTGCGAAGGAAAACAGTTTCGCTTACCATTCGGCCAAGGAGGAGCGAGAAGCAGTGAGCCTCTAGATGTGATACACAGTGACGTTTGTGGGCCAATGGAGACGGCTTCAATTGGAGGAGCAAGGTATTTCCTTATTTTTGTTGACGATTTTACGCGCATGACGTTTGTCTACTTCATTAAAGCAAAAAGCGAGGTATTCAAATATTTCAAGGAATTTAAATCATTGGTTGAAAACCAACAGTGTAAAAAGATTAAAATATTCAGGACCGATAATGGCTTAGAGTTTTGTAGTAATGAATTTGATAATTACTTGAAGGGAGCAGGCATTATTCATCAAAAGACTAATGCATATACTCCGGAGCAAAATGGTTTGAGTGAACGTATGAATCGAACCATTGTTGAGCGAGCTCGATATTTGTTATTTGATGCAGGGTTAGAAAAGAAGTTTTGGGCGGAGGCTACAAATACTGCAGTCTATCTTAAGAATAGGTCAATCGCATCAGGATTAAATAATAAAACTCCGTATGAGCTCTGGACAAATAAGAAACCAGATTTAAGTCATGTCCGTATATTTGGAAGCCAGGTGATGGTCCACGTCCCAAAAGAAAAACGGCTTAAATGGGATAGTAAGGCGAAGAAGCATATTCTTGTCGGTTTCGCGGAGAATGTGAAAGGCTATAGAGTCTATGATCCTGTAAAGAGATGTATAACAATAAGTAGAGATGTTATTATCCAAGAGAAAACTGATATTAAGTGTTCAGAAGATAGAACTATAACAGTTTCAGTTGGGGATATTATTCAATCAGATGAGTCAGGCAGTAATATTAAGAGTACAGAGGAAAAGTTGAAAGAGGAAACTGTTACAGATCTTGATACTTCTTCAGAGTCAGAATTTCTTAATGCTTTGACTGAATTGGATTCTAAGTTACAGCAATCACAAGAAGACGAAGAAGAATTACTGAGTGGGCCACAGCAGCCAGCATCAGTGCATCCAGCACCAGAGGGATCAGCCCGACGAGAGAAGAGGGTCAGGAAACCACCAGAGCGTTTCGGGTACTTGAATTTATGTACTTCGGAAAATTCAGAAGCCAGCAGTGATCCTGTGACTATCCAGGAGGCTCTGGCAAGCCCAGATAGAGACAAGTGGCTTGAGGCCATGCAGGATGAGATGCAAGCGTTTGAAGACAATGAAGTTTGGAGTCCGGTGGATGTGTTACCCTCAGATAAAACTCTAGTGCAATGCAAGTGGGTGTTTAAAAAGAAAGTCAATAGTGATAAAAGTGTGCGGTACAGAGCTCGTTTAGTGGCAAAAGGTTTCATGCAGAGACCAGGTATTGACTTTGATGAGACTTTCTCGCCTGTCGTCAGGCATTCTACTTTAAAGTTGTTGTTTGCATTGTCAGCTCAATTAAATCTTCATATCACTCATTTGGATGTGAAGACAGCTTTTTTGAATGGCTATCTAAAAGAAGACATTTATATGGTTCAACCAGACATACATTGTGATTCTAATAAGAAACAGGTTATTGTAAAACTGAATAAAGCAATCTATGGGTTGAAACAGTCTTCTCGCTCTTGGTATGAAAGAGTAGAGCAATGTTTAAGCGAATTAGAATTCAAAAAGAGTAGATTAGAGCCATGTGTCTTTACAAAAATGAATCATAATGTAAAGATTGTTATTGCATTGTACGTTGATGATTTTTTTGTGTTCTCTAGTACTAACAGTGAAGTAGAGATAGGGAATTTATTATCTGTAATGAGTTCTAAGTTTAAAATTAAAAATTTAGGACAAGTTCAACAATGTTTAGGCATGAGAGTAAAAGTAGATAAAGAGTCTAATGTTATAACTCTAGATCAAGAGCAGTATGTAGAGCAGTTACTTGATAAGTTTAACATGATAGATTGTAAAGTTGCAAATACTCCGATGGAATGTAAGTTAGATATAGAAAAGCCTGAAACTTGTGATAAAGAAATTCCATATCAACAATTGATTGGAAGCCTCATGTATTTGTCGGTCCTCACTAGACCTGATATTTCTTTTTGTGTAAGCTTTCTTAGTCAATTTAATAAATGTCACACAAGTTTACATTGGAATTATGCGAAAAGAATACTCAGATACTTAAAGAAAACAAAGAAATTTTGTTTAAGATTTGTCAAGGAAAAAGCTGAACTTATAGGCTATGTTGATGCCGATTGGGCAAGTAATACAGTAGATCGGAAATCATATACTGGTTATTGTTTTGTAATGTCAGGCTCAGCTATTTCCTGGGAGAGTAGAAAGCAAAGAACAGTAGCTCTTTCAAGCATGGAAGCTGAATACATGTCTATTGCCGAGGCTAGTAAAGAGGCCATTCATTTAAGGTTTTTGTTTTTTGAACTGACTGGTACTTTATGTACAGTGCGTTTATTTAATGATAGTCAAAGTGCACAGAAGTTGGTGGCAAATTATGGATGTCATAGGAAAAGTAAACATATAGACATCCGTTATCATTTTATTAGAGATGCTGTAACTAATAAAATTATTAGTTTAGAATATTTGCCAACAACTGACATGCCTGCTGATGTCCTAACAAAAGCTTTGAATCCTATGAAGCATTATAAATGTATAGAGGGCATAGGGGTTAGTCCGCTGGAAAGATAATTGTAAATTTGGAAATGTTTTGTTTATTTGCTGTAGTTGGGGTGTTAGAATAAAGTATTATCTTATAATGGTGACATCAAAGAAACATGCTACACCCTCCTTGGTAACAAAATATGTAGCATATATTGTCTGTGGACTAACGAATGTAATTTTTGAATAAATATATTCCTTTGTTAATTTTCACACGAGACAGTCGTTTTATTAACCATTTGTGACGGAGCGAATAGCGATGCGACCACGTGCCGCATGCTCCGCCCCCCTTCACCCGCGCATGTATGCGCGGGTGAAGGGGGGCGGGGCTATCGGGTTGCCTACCGCACATGCATTAAGTTACCTCGCTTTTTCGAAATAATATTTATTTTTTTTGGGGTTTTTTTTTTAAGTTTAGCCCGGCTTTGTAGGCATTATTAGAATCAGTTATCGATACCTAACAATACCTTCACGGATCGGACAAGGTTTTCTTTACATATTGTATAACAAAACAAAAGACCAACTCTCGTAATTCAAAAGTCCTAAATCTAGTCGCGGTCTCATTTCAGCGACAAACAAATGTTTCAAACTGTAAAAAATAACAGGTCTTTTTGAATTGCGCCCTTGGACGCAGCCGCTATACGTAATTAATGTTCAACCTTGTTTAAAACCACAAAAATTACCAGCACTTCAATTATTAACCAGCTTACAGTATACAGTTTATGGCTTGGTTTATAAACTGCTCATTAATTACTACATTATCACTAGTACTTAATTGCCACTTTCCATAATGTTACCACAATATTCTTTGCTATAAAATTAGGTAATTGGGTCGATATGTCATTCGTTTAATTTAGACTATGACACTGAAGGTGAAAGTTTGTAAGTGAGAGTGTGTGTGTGTGTGTGTTTATGTGTTAGATCTTCACGCTCAAACGGCTAAAGAAATGAAATGTTTCATTTTGGGCCACCACTATATATGTACGCTATATACATAAAAAGGAAAAAAATAAAAGATTTTCATAAAAATACTAATAAATTAATTTGAATAGAAATACAATTATATATAATTAATTATTTGATACGTTTCTTAGTGAGATAACCCTTTATTAAGGTAGCCATGACAGTGGTTATGACGTTTGATTGGCGACTTTGACAGTTCTATTTTCCCGTTGTGTTCGTGTCGAGTGTTGATTTGAGTTGATTGTGTTTATTTAATGGGCCGTATGTTTATATAATTCATGTTTTGTTGTTTTCGCAGTCATATGGTAGATAATATAGATACGATAGCCTTAGGTGCATGACACTCGATCAAATGTCACTGTCAAAATCTTATTTCGCTTAATTGCTGACCACCATATTTATTAATAGTTGTGTTGCACTCCTTGTCCTAGTTAAATTGAATGTGTATAAAAACTAAGCCAAAATATAGGAAATGAACATTAAAAACCGTTAACTATAGCGTAACTATACCTAGCATTAAGTGTACAATGTGCTGGCCCAGGCTCCATACATTTCTGAAACATCTCCTTTGACTGAATTTTGGTATAGAGGTAGTTTATAACCAAGACAGTTTTTACACCATTAACGTCATATGTTGGCGCAAAGTCGCCAGCACATGCCGCCATCTGTCGAGGAGTAAACGGAGGCTCAGCGAGACAGGATGGAAGCCAGAATGGCGAGCGGCAGTGATGGTCGCCGCTGAAGATCTCGAATGTTCGTTCGTTCTACGGATTTCCGTAATTAATATATTTTCTTTTATATCTCCAGGAAAACGGATAGTAGTCGGTTTACCATGAAATCAAAATTTTTTATTCGCAACTGTTACAATTTTTATCTATAATAATAAATGTCTTAACCAAAAAATTACAAAGAACATCATTGAAGAAGCCTAGCCCTCAAATTTCGCCACAACAGATATTTTATATTTCGGTATTCCAATAGGATTGAAACTTCGGCGGGTGAAACCGCGGTAAAAGTGAATTCATTATCTGCCTGGCATTTTCCCAACTACATATTTCGGTCAGCTTCCAGTCTAACGGGATCAGCAGAATACCAGTAATTTTACATTGAGTCCGTGGTTAAGTAAACCTCTCACAAGCCAATTATTGCATAATTAACTTTAACGTTCAAAAGTTCCTTTTATGTGCCTACTTGAAATAGCTGCTTTGACTTTTGACTTTCAATTTAAATAAGATACACCATCGTAAGACTGTTTGCCAGAGTTTCAGATTCCTGAAGACTCGTGACGACGGTCAAATATTGACGAAAGACAGCATTGATCGACGGATTGACTTGCTTATGTCTTGGTATGGGAACACGGTCACATAGACTCACTTCCGGTCACGACTGTCCAAGATCAACAAATGACAGAATCAAAAGTCATTTATTCAAATTAGGCTAAGGACTTTAGGCTATGCACTCTTCGAACGTCAAAATTATATACTACTAGCTACGCCTCGCGGTTACACCCGCGTTTTTTATATGCCCCGCTCCTATTGGTCACAGCGTGATGTTATATAGCCTAAAGCCTTTCTGGATTAATGGGCTATACATAGCAAAAAGAATTTTTCAAATCGGACCCGTAGTTCCTGAGATTAGAGCGTTCAAACAAACTCTTCAGTTTGATATATTAGTATAGATAGACGTAGCGGTGCCTACAAACGCCACAAATAAACAAACGTCACACGAATTCTACATCTCGCAAGGAGAGTTCACCGTGCAACTAGCATACCTACAACTTCCCAAAAACAACTGTTAGACAAGTCACAAGTGCCCGCCAGACATAACACTCGTCTGGTCGTAGGATTCTCCCTTTTCTATGGAGGATTAGTGAACTTTACTCCCTGTTCCTCATTCCTCCACAATTATAAGATAAGAGAACTGCCTTGAGTAATTATGATGTATAAAACTGCCTTTTTGGACGTCCCAGAACAAAAAAATACAGCTGTTCAAGTTCTGTTCTGCTATAAGAGCTTTTTTTTTATATAAATTACAAACTAGCGCTTGACTGCAATCCCGCCTGATGGTAAGCAGTGATGCAATCGTTGATGGTAAAGCGCGCCAGTTTATTAAGCCTACTCACTCAAAACAACTGAGTAAATAGGAAGGAAGACGGCAGTTGAGCGCGGTGATGCAATGTTAAACCCAACAACACGACCAACGATGCTGCGCCAGAGGGATATTGATCTGGAGCCCCTTCACAACCAAACTCCCGACACAACAACATTTCGCGCATCGTACCCGGCACGTATGTACATCGCAACACAACTGCTCAGACCCGTCCTCCGTACGGCTTCACCAGACATCATGCCGGAACACGATGAATCGCTTGGCGGCATGACTAGCACCCTAATCAGGGAACACATTGTTGTCAAATGATTGCCACTAGTTGGAATCTCTTGGACCGCAGTTGATATTATTTTACACTAAAATTATATTTCAAATCTATACTAATCTATAAAGTTGAAGAGTTTGTTTGTTTGAACGAGCTAATCTCAGAAACTGCTGGACCGATTTGAAAACTTATTTTTGCGTTGGATATCCCACTAATCCAAGAAGGCTTTAGGCTATATAACATTACGCTGCGACCAAAAGGAGTGGAGCATGACTAACTCCACGCGAACGAAGTCGCTGGCGGCCGCTAGTAATATATAATGATGATACAGACGACAGCAAGCTACAGCAATCTCTCATATTTCTTAATAAAGAAATCTAATAAGATTTCGGTCTTATCTCTAAAGCATTAAAGCTCAAGTTTGACTGAGAAGATTTAACAGCTTCGGGAATCTCTTGGACCGCAGTTGATATTATTTTACACTAAAATTATATTTCAAATCTATACTAATCTATAAAGTTGAAGAGTTTGTTTGTTTGAACGAGCTAATCTCAGAAACTGCTGGACCGATTTGGAAACTTATTTTTGCGTTGGATAGCCCACTAATCCAAGAAAGCTTTAGGCTATATAACATCACGCGGCGACCAAAAGGAGTGGAGCATGACTAACTCCACACGAACGAAGTCGCTGGCGGCCGCTAGTAATATATAATGATGATACAGACGACAGCAAGCTACAGCAATCTCTCATATTTCTTAATAAAGAAATCTAATAAGATTTCGGTCTTATCTCTAAAGCATTAAAGCTCAAGTTTGACTGAGAAGATTTAACAGCTTCGGGAATCTCTTGGACCGCAGTTAATATTATTTTACACTAAAATTATATTTCAAATCTATACTAATCTATAAAGTTGAAGAGTTTGTTTGTTTGAATGAGCTAATCTCAGAAACTGCTGGACCGATTTGAAAACTTATTTTTGCCTTGGATAGCCCACTAATCCAAGAAGGCTTTAGGCTATATAACATTACGCTGCAATCAATAGGAGCGTAGCAGATCCAATTCCACGCGAACGAAGTCGCTGGCTGCCGCTAGTTAAATATAATTATGTTCACCTCCTAATTAACGAAAAGGCCTAGGCCATGAATAAAAAGAAAACCAACCCAAAAATAATTACCTTGAAAGTTTAAACAGAAACAATCCACAACAGAAAAGGTACCAACAGTTGGTTCAGATAAACGTAAGTTATTGCCTGCAGCCGACCAGCGGAGCTTTCCTACGGAATATATACGAGTTTAGAACAAGGACATACCTAGCCAGAATGCGGTACTGAAATATTTGCTGGCTACCCCGGATAGACAGGAGCGTTACGGTCAGTTTATTTCCTGAAATGGACTTCTTTTTCCTTTTGTTCTGTGTTAGTTGTGACTGAATGTGTGAATTGTTTTTAAAATACATGCGTAGCTGCGCTTGTCTTGATAAAGACGAAGAGTTTTATTTAAATGGACTTGCTTAGCTTTTACCCGTGACTGACCCCAGCCCTGTCCGTCGCACTGCATTGCCTGCGAAGAAAAAAAAAATGAAGAATGAAGTTACCATTCTCGCTTATCATAATTGTTTTCTTTTTGCTCGACTGTTATAGGGATGAAGATATAATATTGTCAATGCTATAAGCAATTGTCAGAAGTGGCAGTGGGCGGGGCACATAGCTCGTAGAACCGATGGCCGATGGGGCAGAAAGACTCTTGCATGGCGACCACGTACCGGCAAGCGCAGCGTCGGATACCCGCCGACTAGGTGGTCAAATGACCAGACCAAAATCGCAGGGAAGCGCTGGTTCAGGCGGCGTCCAAACGTTCTTTTTGGAAATCCTTGGGGAAGGCCTATGTCCAGCAGTGGACTTCATGTGGCAGAGACGATGATTGACAAATTGAGACTGAGGTCAGCGAAAGAGTAAAATATGGATCATATCCACGCAATGCACAGCAAAATGTCAAATTCATAATGTGAAGGGAAATAGGTTTATTTGATAAATCTTACAGTAAATGTAGGATTTATCAAATAAACCTAATAACCTAAAACCGAAATAGGTTTATTTGATAAATCCTACAGTTAAACGTGGATAAGCCATTTTCGCGGAATGTAATTCCGGATCCAAGTAAATATTGTTAATGTTGGTAGTAACATTATTACTACTCAATTCATTTAGACTTGACAGACAGAAGAAACTGAACTAATTTATTATTTACTTGTTGAAAAATAAAAACAATAAAATTCTGATCGAAGCATTAATACATTTCAATATTTTATTTTAGGATCTAATGAAGGGTATGGCCAAATCAAACGGTTTTACGACTTAATATAATTTATACATATTAAATACGGAATTGGTTGATTATCAACCAATTCCGTGAATCTGGTGGTATGTCCATATTAATATATACGTTTCCTATCAATGACCCCAATTCACTCTACCTATTCCGATGCTGAATACGTTTAATTTAGTAAATTATTGCTTTTTATATTCCTTTTTTTTATTATTTACAGTCTTTAAAAGACTTTATTTTAGGAATAAGACCGCTTATTATGTAAGGCCTTGTAAAATTCCTAGAATTATATTTATTTACATTATTGTGTAAACCATATTCTATACTAAATGAGAATACGAATAAACTCAAAAATAAATATGTATAAAGTTTGAAGGTGGCACCGGTATCTTCAAAGTTGTATGGAAAATTAGTCTTCATGGTATAATATATACAATATGTAAAGAAAACCCTGTCCGATCCGTGAAGGTATTGTTAGGTATCGTTAACTGATTCTAATAATGCCTACAAAGCCGGGCTAAACTTAAAAAAAAATCCCCCCAAAAAAATAAATATTATTTCGAAAAAGCGAGGTAACTTAATGCATGTGCGGTAGGCAACCCGATAGCCCCGCCCCCCTTCACCCGCGCATGTATGCGTGGGTGAAGGGGGGCGGGGCATGCGGCACGTGGTCGCATCGCTATTCGCTCCGTCACAAATGGTGTTGTCAGTTTTTTAAAAATGACCAAATTTCGGGGAAATTGGAATTAATACCTGGGAAAAAAGATTATTTCAAAATTCATTATTATTGTTACTGTGATGATTATGTAAAATTTTATATTATATTTGGTCAAGTGTTTACCTAACCTTTATTATCCTTATGGGTCGGACAGGGTTTTCTTTACATATTGTATACATAGGATAATGTCATGAGTGGAATTTTATGTCATCGTCATCATCATTTCAGCCGAAAGACGTCCACTGCTGGACATAGGCCTCCCCCAAGGTTCTCCATGACGACCGGTCCTGCGCTTCCCGCATCCAGCGGTTTCCCGCGACCTTCACCAGGTCGTCGGTCCACCTTATCGAGAGCCTACCCACGCTACGTCTTCCGGTGCGTGGTCGTCACTCGAGAACCCGTCGGCCCCATCGGGCATCGGTCCTACGGGCAATGTGTCCAGCCCACTGCCACTTTAGTGTTGTGTTTGAATTTTATGTATGTGTGTGCAAATTATTGTACTTAAAGTTATACAAATACAAACTTTATTTTAGTAACAGTTTATTGATTTTTGTTTTCAGAGTGAGTGACACTATTGAAAAAGTCATAAAACTGTTTTACTGTAGGTTTATTTGATAAATCCTACAGTAAATGTAGGATTTATCAAATAAACCTATTTCCCTTATTAAAAAACAGAGATTTTATTTAGATCATCATCGTCATTTGGGCTGGTCCTGCAAAATGTCACTTGGCCACTTTGAATTCAGTGGTGCTGAAGGCGTGTTTTGATCCAAAGCCAGAGCACAGGCGTAGAGTAGCCAGCCTTTCGGTGTTCTGTGGGACGCATTTTGGTGAAATTGCATCATTTAATTCCCCCATCTCCGTTCCACCATCGGACGACCCGTCGTACGGCAAGTTTCCACCCTTACGTTGTTAACAGCACTACGATCCGGACGAAGCGTTTCACCTCCTCTTTTGGTATAAAAGTACACATCGAAGGACTGGAAAAATTTGCCAGCGGCGGTGTTTCCGTCGGACTACAATTTAGGTGTCTTCAAGGCCAGAGTGAATAGGCTAAGGTATAAACCACCTAAATGGTTATTAAATTATGTACCTAACCCATTGATTACTTATACACTAGATACACCGTCTCGAAGATAGAAGACCGTATACTTGGCCAGCAACACGACAGACCCCATGTCTGTGCGCATAGGCGGAGACATGGTCGAGCGCACGGACCAGTTTAAATACTTGGGGTCTGTGCTTCACGCGTCCGGCGACATTGATTGCGACGTCAAGGCACGTATTTCCGCAGCTTGGGCGAAATGGCGTGAGGTGACAGGTGTCACTTGTGACCCCAAAATGCCGGTTAAGCTTAAGGGGCAGGTCTATAAAACTGAGCAGCAAATGGCAGTGAGGCGTGGCCTGTGCTTGAGCGACACAAGCAGGAGCTGCGTGTCACGGAGATGAATATCCACTGCGGTGGATGTGTGGAGTTACGCGGAAAGACCGCATCAGGAACTCCCGCATCCGGGGCAGCCTTCGTGTCCGTGACATTGCAGACAAACTGCAGGAAGGTCGCCTACGCTGGTACGGCCACGTCTTACGGAAACCGACATGTTACGTGGGTAACAAATGTCTTGCCATGGCGCCTCCGCCGGGCCGGAACAAGCGGGGTAGACCAAAGAAGTGCTGGCTTGACGTTGTAAGAGATGACATGCATGCCAACAAGCTCTTACCACAGGACGCTAAAGATCGTGCGAAATGGAGGAGAATGTGCAGGAAAGCGGTCCCCGGGCTCCAACGCGAAAGCCGCGGATGCAACCGGGATAAACGCTGAGATGATGATGATGACACTAGATACACAGTCTCGAACAAAATCCTTATCAGATATGGCGACAAGTATTAAGCAGTTTAAAGTAGTCAAAATAAATAAGCATTAACTTAAAATCAGCCTTAAGTGCAGTGCATAAAGTTCCTGTCACAAAGGAGTACAAAAAGCCATAATTTTTTACGACCGAGTCTAACATCAAACCAAATTCAACCTTACACGCATGCATTAAAGTCAGAATTATAAAGTAAGTACTAAATGAAAGAAGCACCCAAGTGCTGCGTTGTGCGCTCGTTCAGTTCAACCATTATTTTACGCTGATTTTGAATCTAGTGTATAAGTGATCGATGACCTAACGATTATAGCAATGCAGTTCTTTATATGAAAATGACAGCTTAGTTCGGTACTTAGATGTCATTTTTGTATTAAGAAATTTGACTAAACGTCAATAAAATTCAAGATACAAATACTGACTCTTAATTAAAGTAAGTTTTCTGTTACCCTTGAAACTTCTCAATGCTTGAGAAAGCAATATAGGTAATCTTTAATGTACGCTCGACAACAAGTCAAGCTACCCGAAATCGTCAAATATTCTAATTTAACCTTGAGGCTTAATGCTTTCCGCTGGAAACGCCCTGGTCGGGAGACGAACTCCCACCCACTGTAGGCGCGGGCCTGCGGGCGGTGAGCAGTGGGTAACTCGCCGCGCGGTAAGGACCAAGCCCGAGTCGACGGCGTGTCGTGATTCACGCGCGCCTCAAAGAGATGTCAGCACATCGTGACGGGGTCTACGAAGACCGATGCCTCCTGGGTCAGGGTTGTGGGTTGGTTAAACAGGAAACACGGGTGGGTTTTAGTTAGTAAAAGTCTGACACGCCCTCCCGCTTCGCCCAGAGCGGGAGAAGTCATTTGATGATTTGCGATCCCAAAAAAAAAGCTTATTGCGATAGAGTTGGATATCTATTAAAAAATATTGACAGATTGTAGGTAGCCTGATGTGCTGTCGTAAGTTCTTAAGGTAATCAAAAAGGAATAAGACACTGTAGATGTATGTCATAAGCATTACTACCGTGTAGCCAAAATACATTATAACTTCGATCCTGAAAAGTTTTATTACAGTTTCGGGATATGAGTTGGGATTTGATTTACATCTACATTTGTGAATATAATCCAGCATTTTATTTGTAATGGTGTATTTACAGTAAGTCGATTTCCGCCGTGCGGCTGATCGCTTACTCAATCGTCTCACAAGCGGAATCGTCACCCCATTTACTCGATAAAAATCGAGACTTTCGCTGTACGACAAAAGTCGAAACCATTAGAAGTTTTGATGTTATTAACGTGAAACCTAGCCGTATCGTACGGCTGTAATATGAGAATATACTGAAAGTACTATCTTGCTGTCTACCATCATGTACTGTACATTATTAAGATAAAATATTAAAAATAAAACAATGCTTATCTTACTAGCTTATTAATAATAATATAATCTACTACTGCTACTACTACTGCTACTACTACTACTACTACTACTCTGTCTGTCTGTCTGTCTATCCCGCTTAAACCTCTCAACCGATTTTGATGAAATTTGGCACAGACAATTTTTAGACCCCGATAAAGGACATAGGCTACCTTTTATCCCGGAAAAATTTGACATGCATGAGGGAAATCTAAAAAGCGCGATATAACCGAACTCCACGCGGGCGAAGCCGCGGGCGGAAAGCTAGTACGAATAATAAAATATGAATCTATAATATTTAATTAATAAATATTGATACCTTATTGTAGTAATAATAGAATACACTTCTCTTTTATTTATTTATTCTTTCGCACATAAATTTTACAGAGGCGGACTTAATGCCTTAGGCATTCTCTACCAGTCAACCAGAGGTGGTGAAGAGATTAGTGGCAGGTGCTTTAGTAGAAAACATTATAATGAAAAAATATTCTTAACACTATTTAAATAAATACTTAAATCAGCTATATACACATATAGATAGGTACTATGTATTACCAAAATATATACTAAATATATAAATACAAAACTAAAAATGTGGGAGAGAGGTGATCTTCGTCTATTCTCTTCATGATTGTATGAGAATTATGCTTTTTAATTATTATTAATGAATTTTGTATGCGGCAAAAAGAATTTTGTCTATTTTTATTGCATCTTTTTAAACTACTTATCCTGTATCAACATACAACACAACGTTAACCTTTTTTTTTATTAACCGTCCGCAAAGTCCGCATAAACTTACCCTTTTTCTTTTTATTCTGGATGAGAAATCCTATCAAATGACCTCTTCCGCTCTGGACGGTGCGAAAGGGCGTGTAAGACTTTCACTAACTCAAAACCCACCCGTATTCCCCGTTTTCTATCGCTTGCCTATGCGCCCGGGCCACGGTTTCTCTTTTGACCAACCTGCAACCCTGACCCAGGCATCGGTTTTTCGGAACCCCGACACGTTATGCTGACATCTCTTTGAGGCGCGCGTAAAACACAACGCGCCTACGATGGCCGGGAGTTCGATGTTGTCTCCTAACCAGGGCATCCCCTGCGGCGGCTACAGGCCTGAGGGTGCTGAGATTACCACTCCCTCTCGCGTCCAGCCTGCTCTTTTGCAAGCATCAGTGCTTCGTAAAAGGAGGTGCCAGCCTGCCAGACACTCTCGCTCCGTACCATGGCCTGGACGAGGGACGGGACCGCACGCGAGAGATCGCCGCCACGAGGACACAGCGGTACTCTACCCAAGCCGGGCAGACCTCCAACGTATGCTCCGCCGTCACCTCTGGCCGATCCCCACAGTGGTGACCCCCTGGCGTTTCCCCCCATAAGCGTACGCTTAAGTATGTTGTTGTTTTCTTCGGTGGTAGGCCATAACATCGGCTGCCGGCAGAAGTTACCACCCACCAGACAAAGTCTTGCTGCCAAGCGATTCGTCGTGTTCCGGCATGATTTCTGGTGAAGCCGTACGGAGGACGGGTCTAAGAAGTTATGTTGCGTTGTGTGGCGGGTACGATGCGCCAAATGTTGTTGTGTCGGGAGTTTGGTCGTGGAGAGTCTCCAGATCAATCTCCCTCTAGCGCAGCATCGTTTGGTCGTGTTGGTCTTGGGTTTAACATTGCATCACCTCGCTTAACTGCCGTCATCCTTCCTATTCCTAAGTTTTTTAAGTAAATAGGCTTAATAAACTAGTGCGCTTTACCCTGAACGATTGCATCACTGCTTACTATCAGGCGGGATTGCAGTCAAGCACTAGTTTATAAACATTAGAAATATAATTTATATAATATAATATAATTAATTAAATATAATATAATTATTTTAAAAAAATGTAGAAAGTGATGTCTATCTATAATATGTGAAAACTAAACTCAAGCATATTATGGTTGACAAAATAATTGCAAATAATTTATTCTAATGTTCTATGCCTCATAATACTACTTTGCATTATTAGTGCTGTAAGTATATGAATAAAATCAGTTCTTTTTTATTGGACAGATAGCTGTGCTGCTGAGGAGTTTGTTTCGCCACTTCTTCTTCCCAGTAAAGTACCAGAAGACTGTGACGGGTGGGTGTTTGTTGCATAACTGTGTCTTGTAATTTTGACCTTCAAAAAATGATGTGGTCAGCTTTTTTAGAATGGAATTTTATTGTGATTCCCAACCGTTTCGTTACTCAGTGGTAGGCCATAACATCAGCTGCCGGCAGAAGTTACCACCCACCAGACAAAGTCTTGCCGCCAAGCGATTCGTTGTGTTCCAGCTTGATGTTTGAGCAGTTATATTGCGGTGTGTGCTGGGTACGATGAGGTAAATATTGCTATATCGGGAGTTTGGTCGTGGAGGGTCTCCAGAGTCCAGATCAATCTTCCTCTGGCGCAGCATCGTTGGTAGTGTTGATGGTTTAACATTGCATAACCACGCTCAACTGCCGTCTTCATTCCTAATCACTCAGTTTTTTGAGTGAATAGGTCCTTAATAAACTAGCGCGCTTTACAATCAACGATTGCATCACTGCTTACCATCAGGGGGGAAAAAAAATGTATGAAAAAAACTGTCTACTCCAGAAAACTGGTAAACTAAATTTAATGACGACTGAGGAAAACTCACCAGTGATACGCGAAAAAAGAATTATCTAACTATTAATAATAAAACATTCGAACTCAAAAACCATTAGCATATATTATATTGTCGAGTACGTTTCTCCAGACGTAACAATTAACTACACCTAAGATCTCTGTATACCCCCGAGCATACAGCCGTAAAGATGTGGCTTGTAGAGATGACGTGTTTGCAAAATAAACATCTCGTGTCTCTTTGTTGTTCTAAGCCCCCTCTCTGTTGACTTTGCGTAAATATTAACAGACTAACGTATCACGTAGATGGGTGGTTAAAGAAAGTCTATGGAAATGACGTCACAGACACTTTTCAGACTAGCTGGAACCTGCGTCGGCGTTTGGAATTAAATATCAATCCATACTTTGCGGTGTTTCTGTCTGACTACAATTTAAGTGTCTTCAAGGGTAGAGTGAATAGGCTCTAAATAAACTAACCATCATCAACCTATTTATCGTCCCACTGCTGGGCACAGGTCTCCTCTTATACAAAGAAGTATTGAGCGTAATCGCCACGCTTGCTCAATGTGGGTTGGCAATTTCAGACTTAAAGTCCAGGTTTCCTCAAGATGTTTTCCTTCACCTTGTTATCAGTCATTGGTGTCTAATATAAACTTAGAAAGTACATATAACTTAGAAAAGTTACATTGGTATTTGCCTGACCTGGAATGGAACCTGCACACTCATATTTGAAAGGCTGGTGTTTTAACCACTAGGCCACCACCACTGACTAACCTAAATAAACTAGTGCGCTTTACCATCAACGATTGCATCACAGCTTACTACCAAGCGGGATTGCGGTCAGGCACTAGTTTTAATGTTTATACTCCATACTTGATTTTGGACTTCGGTATTCCAAATATTTTTTTCCAAAAGCCATCTCAGACGATAATCTGTGTCTTCTTCTTCTTCTTCAGCCTGTAGATGTCCACTGCTGGACAAATGCCTCCCCCAAGGCTTTACACGATGACTTGTACTACCAACATCCATAGGCTTCCCGCGACCCGCACCAGGTCATCGGTCCACCTTGTTGGGGGCCTCCCTACGCTGCGTCTTCCAGTACGTGGCGGCCACTCCAGAACCTTACTGCCCCATCAGCTATCGGTTCTACTAGCAATGTGCCCTGCCCACTGCCACTTAAGTTTAGCGACTCGAAGAGCTGTGTCGGTGACTTTGGTTCTTCTGCGGATCTCCTCATTTCTGATTCGATCACGCAGAGAAACTCCGAGCATCCCTTTGTGTGACTCTGAGCCTTCGTATGAGGCCCATTGTGAGCGACCACGTTTCAGTTCCGTAAGTCATCACTGGCAACACACACCGGTCAAAGACTTTAGTCTTGAGACAGTGTGGTGTCTTGGACGACGAGAATATGTATGTAATATGTATGTAACTTAGCTTCCCGAACGCTGCCCTGCATAATCGAATCATAGTATTTTTAAGTTTTAATAGTATAGTATTGTATTTGTTGTCATATTTTTTATATATTAATTTGTATTATATTTTCTATGGGCCCTAGTGGCTTAAATTAAATGAATAAATAAATTAATAATAATCTGTATGTCTACAAATAATCTGACCACGATAATATCTAGAACTTTACTTCAAACTTCTAAATCTGATCTATAGTCTTCTAGATCTATAGTATTAATTGGAACGAAAATGGAGTCAATACCCTCGGATAGTTAGTTGGCGCCTGATGTAACTTGACTTAATTAGGTCGCTTGATTTTTAATCACATCGCGTCTAAACTGCCTATGGAATATCCTCATTTGACAGGACTGGATTAACATTTTTATCTTCTGTCCTTCTTTTAATGAAATAGAAACATAAAGATACACTTGAACTTTTTTTAACGTTTGATTCGTGAATAAGACAATGCCACTATCACCGAGTTCATCTTCTTTTAAAATATTAATAATAATAATTTATTTCCAAAAACTTAGTACTAGTATACATGACATGTGGCAACAATTTTAATTAAAATATAGAGTTTCGCGTTTAACGCGTTCCAGAGATGAGACATGAGCAACTTCCCGCAGAATCGCACTCATGAGAAACAATTCTTAGGTCATCGCAAATACCCACCGCCTGTCTAATGCTGAAACAAATATACTTGGTTTTGTCCACGTTTAAAGTATATTTTTCTACAGCCATCCCATAGTCATATCAAAGCAATTCTGTGCGACAGTGAAAACCTCCTCCCAACCCGCAAACAGTAGCGCGGTGTCATCCGCGTAAGAGATAATTTTACCTTTGGTGAGTTTAAAGAGCGTATTCCAGAAGGAAACTCAAGCATTGATCTCTGCTTAAACATGATTTAAACCTAGTTTCAACCAATCAAACGGTTTGAAACGAGACTTAAGTAGAGCTTGAGTTTTGAGTGACGTTCTGTAATACGGACCTAAGAGAGGTAAGCGTATTTATATACACAAGAAAAAGGGTGGGCCCCAATATACTGCCCTGTGGCACACCATGTGTAATTTGAAGGTAAGTGCTTTTGTATTTGTCACTCGTACGCACTGGGTTCGCCCAGATTAACTGGCGTGTGTCTAAATATTATAGGTATCGTGCTTTTTTAAAAACGGAACTCTATTTACGACTTCGCTGTCCGTCTGTCTGTCCAGGCTGTATCTCATGAACCGTAATAGCTAGACAGTTGAAATTTTTGAAAGATTATGTATTGCTGTTGCCTCTGTAACAAAAAATAATAAAAATAAAAATATTTAATGGGGGCTCCATACAACAAATGTGATTTTGCTTTTTTTCCGTTTTTAAAGATAATGGTACGGAACCATTCGTACGCGAGTCCGACTCGTACTTGGCCGGTTTTTTATTATTAATATTGTCCGTGTGTGTCCCAAATAGCATCTTTTTCTTTCTTTATTTCTTTATGAACACAAAAAAACATTCAATACAATCCATACTAATATTATAAATGCGAAAGTAACTCTGTCTGTCTGTCTGTTACGCTTTCCCGCTTTAACCTCTCAACCGATTTTGATGAAATTTGGCACAGACAATCTTTAGACCCTGAGAAAGGACATAGGCTACCTTTTATCCTGGAAAAATTTGATATTCCCGAGGGAAATAAAAAAGCGCGATATAACCGAACTCCACGCGGGCGAAGCCGCGGGCGGAAAGCTAGTATAATATAAATACATATACATATATTATATTTATATAACTAACGATGACTTGGTGAACGTCGCGGGAAGCCGATGGATGCAACAGCACAAGACCGGTCATCGTGGAAAGTCTTGGGGGAGACCTTTATCCAGCAGTGGACCTCTATAGGCTGAAAAAGAGAAGAGAACTAAAGTACCCGGCAGACGTCGTCCTGTCTGTAGAAGTAGCGCCTACCGAGTCTAGTTGTATTTTAAAGCTATCTAAGAACCTCTGCTCTAACCTCTTTCTTTCCTTCGTGCGAACTCATTAATTCGCCTTACTACAATTTAAGTGTCTTCAAGGCTAGATTGAATAGCCTCTAAATAAACTAGTCATCATCACCATCAACTTTTTATAGTCCCACTGCTGGGCACAGGTATCCTCTCATACAGAGAAGGATTGAGCGTAATCGCCACGCTTGCTCAATGCGGGTTGGCAGCTTCAGACTTAAAGTCCAGGTTTCCTCAAGATGTTTTCCTTCACCTTGTAATCAGTCATTGGTGTCTAAGATAAACTTAGAAAGTACATATAACTTAGAAAAGTAACATTGGTATTTGCCTGACCTGGAATCGAACCCGCATACTCATACTTGAGAGGCTGGTGATTTAACCACTAGGCCACCACCACTGACTAAACTAAATAAAGTAGTGCGCTTTACCATCAACGATTGCATCACTGCTTACCATCAGGCGGGATTGCGGTGAAGCACTAGTTTTAATGTTTATAATCCACTAGCTTTGGTGTCATTGGTGTCTAAGATAAACTTAAATCAATTCAAATCAAATCAAATCAAATCATTTATTTCAAATAAACCAGTTACAGGCACTTTTGAATTGTCAGAAGGTCGGTCAGTCAATAAGATGAAGCTAGTCGCCCATTCCAAAGAGTAGGTACCTATGGAGAAGAACGGGCAAGAAACTCCATGGACACTCTTTTAATTTTTTAAGCTATTGTTACAAATATTTGATTACATCATTCATGTTGAAATCAACCACGTAAGAACGATGCAGAAATATATTGTACGCTGAGAGCGTCCATTATGGAAAACATACAAAAATCAATTCAGAAATTAAAATACGCCGTGGCAGCTAAGAGATGACCAGTCCCCTCCGACGGCGTCCGTTCACGAACATGACGTATGGATCAGCATCATTCAGCTCAACCATATCGAAGGGAACCCAATGACCCAAAACACACGCCACCATCAGCGAGACATTTGAGCACAATAGACAGAGAACAGTAAAACATCTTCATATAAACGAGCCGCTCTCGGTTTGAATGTATGCGTGCGCGCCGAGCGCCGTGTCGGTACGCGATTTCACGCACACGCTGGCATAATATAGGATGGTATAGGATGGCGGCAATACGGGCTGTGCCGCGTGACTGTGAGCACGCGCGTAAATTACATGACCGCTCGCGTTCGTCAATTCTCGCCGGCCACTTACCATAATATTAATTATTACGAGTATCATGACTTCAAAAGGGGGAAAAAAATATTGTAGTGTTTTCGGGTGCCTCAATAATGATTTCGCAAATCCGGACTTATCATTCTTCATACTTCCTACTGAACCAGAAATGTAAGTACAACTTAAATCTTATTAGAAAATGTGATATATGTATTGTGTGTTTCACAGTTTATTTGCTTTATTAAGAGCGTACCCGAGTCGCATTTTTCCATATAATTGTATTCTCAGATTTACTTCCTGAATACTACGCTTAAAGTTAAGTTTATTTTAAGAGGCCCAGTTTTACTATAAAACAGAGTATTGAGTACGAAATATCTTTTAAGTAAACGTATTTGTCGCGTATAGTGTAATAAGGGCAATTTCACAATAATCAATATTGCAAATGACTATTAATTTTTTTCTATTGTCTTATGTGTTGTTTGATCCAAATATGGCGTCTTAATCATAATATTAAGTTAATAAAATTATTATATTATTATACAACAGCAACGCGAGGTGCTCTTAATAGCGCGCGGCGCCTTTGTTGCATTTGAACTAGCTGATGCTATCCGATTATATAAACAAACATTACACAGTACCCTTATAAACAATCATTATAATTGTACCTCAGAAACTAATGAGGCTAAAAAGGTTTTGCGGTTTTATTAAAGTAAGGTATCATTTGTTAAATATTCGCTACCCATACATAATCTTAGCTTTACTAATGTCTACTTTTTCATAAGAACTACATATTTATTGTTTACGTTCTCATGTTTTATATCATTTAAGCATTAGTTATAAGCTTGTGAATATTATTGTGTTAGTGTTACATTTAAGTACTCATCACTTACAATCTTCTCTGATAAGAACCAGTTATATCGATTTCCCATATCACACATCACTTAAAATTTATCATTATTTACGAGCTTTAGAATATAATTTAGTGTTACACTTAAGTACCTAGTCTTAAAAATTTTGTCGGTATCAAATTTGTAACTTAATATAATAAATGTTATGTGAATAAAGGCTTTTTATTTTTACTAAATTTATAAATTGGTAAAATATTCAATCATAATATGCTTTTTATTCCATAAATTTAGATCAAAGTGACAACCCTAGGGTTCAACGCAAGAGTAGGCAAATAACTCTGCGGGCGGCCTTAGATAATCTACTGTTCTCTGTCTACTGTGATTTGAGTGAGCATGACATACTCTCAACAGCCAGAGCACAATTAAGTCAATAAAAAAGACTAACCCAACAAATAAATGCCTTACAGCACATTCGTACATTGCCATCTCACACGTTTGCCATGCAATTATACAATACTAAGAAATTGAATCTACACAATGCTAAGATGGTTTTGTCCAAGGTTCAGCAGCTCCAACAGTGTTCCCGAATCTGTGGAAAGTTTAGCTCCTGTGCAGCTGTACAAGTGCCGAACAACTCTGTCAGCGACACAATTCCGTAACGTACAATATGCTTGGCTACATAGTGTGTAATACAGGCTTTGAATAAATAACATAAACAATTACATATTAAAACTACAAGAGGAAAAATCAAAGAACAATCATTGTATAGAAATCGGACGCAGCTCAAGCCCAAGCCTTTTTGTCCTCAATATAATCCTTCACACTATAAAATGCTTTCTGACACAACTTACGTTTAATGAAGGATTTGAATTTATTATTTGATTAGATCTTGAACCACCTCTGGAAGTCCATTGTAAAAATGTATACATTAGAAAGTACGTATAACTTACAAAAGTTACATTGGTACTTGCCTGACCTGAAATCGAACCCAGCGCTTTACCATCAACGATTGCATCACTGCTTACCATCAGGCGAGATTGCGGTGAAGCACTAGTTTTAATGTTTATAATCCACTAGCTTTGGTGTCATTGGTGTCTAAGATAAACTTAGACAGTACATATAACTTAGAAAAGTTACATTGGTACTTGCCTGACCTGGAATCGAACCCAGCACTTTACCATCAACGATTGCATCACTGCTTACGATCAGGCGGGATTACAGTCAAGCACAAGTTTATAATAAATTAAAAAAAATACATACCTACACAAAACATTCGTTTGGAGGACATAAGAAGTACATGTACAGAAGAATTATGTAAGTACTAGCTTTCCGCCCGCGGCTTCGCCCGCGTGGAGTTCGGTTATATCGCGCTTTTTAGATTTCCCTCGGGAACATCAAATTTTTCCGGGATAAAAGGTAGCCTATGTTCTTTCTCAGGCTCCAAAGATTGTCTGTGCCAAATTTCATCAAAATCGGTTGAGAGGTTTAAGCGGGAAAGCGTAACAGACAGACAGACAGACAGACAGACAGACAGAGTTACTTTCGCATTTATAATATTAGTATGGATTTACATTAAGTATAACCTAAAGTAATAATATTTTTATAGCATCTCTATACCCGCGCTATACCCGCGAAAAATAGATTGTTTTTATTTCATTAAGTCTTAGTACTGTTCAGTTTTTGGAAGGAATTAACCATACTCTATCGTAATACATATACCTTAAAGACAAGTCCCGTCTTGAAACTCTAGTCCACCGTAAGATATACACCTGTATTGCAATTACACAGGTCAAGCCCGGCGACCTTGCTTACTTCTCCAAGGCCACGCAAGCTACCAAATCCAAATTCAACGAGAGGTACGAAAAATGTTAGCACATCGTGACGGGGTCCACGAAGACCGATACCTGGACCAGGCCTGCCGGTTGTTTGAAACAGACATCGTGGCCCACAGAACACGGGTGGGCTTTAGTCAGTAAAAGTCAGACACGCCCTTCCGCTCCGCCTATAACGGGAGAGATCATTTGATGATTTCCCATTCACACCAAAAAAACGAAGTACGAAGTACTTAAGGTACGAAGAAGCACTGAGGTGGTGACGTACGCAACAAGTCTAACGCGCGTATCGCTAACCTCGAAAAGGCGAAGGCCCGTGAACTGACAAAGAAACAAGGCTTACCCTCGTAAAGCTTAAGCCTGTCAGTCGATAAGTCCTTGACTCACAGTACTAACGCGCATTATATCTAAATATATATATATATATTGTGCGCGTATTATCCTATTCTATCACTGCATGGCACACGTGTGGGCACGATGTACTTGCTGTAAAGCATCTATTTGTTGGGTTAGTCTTTTTTGGTGTTGTTTTTTTATTTTTTTGTGTGTTTTCCATAATGGACGCTCTTAGCGTACAATATATTTCTGCATCGTTCTCACACGGTTGATTTCAAAATGATTGATGTAATCAAATATTTGTATCATAGCTTTATAATTTGTCCATGGAGTTTCTTGCCGGTTTTCTCCATAGGTCTGACCGACCTTCTGACAATTCAAGAGTGCCTGTAACTGGTTTATTTGAAATAAATGCTTTGATTTGAAAAATCCGGTAAGTGCGAGTCGCACTCACAAAGGATTATGTAAGGACGACAGCAGGGCAAACTACCCGACGCTGTCAAATCTTCTCATTCAACCTTGAGTCTTAATGCTTTAGAGATAAGACCGAAATCTAATAAAGAAATCTGAGATAATGTTGTAGCTTGCTGTCGTCTGTATCATCATTATATATTACTAGCGGCCGCCAGCGACTTCGTTCGCGTGGAGTTAGTCATGCTTCACTCCTTTTGGTTGCCGCGTGATGTCATATAGCCTAAAGCCTTTCTGGATGAATGGGCTATCCAACGCAAAAAGAATATTTCAAATCGGACCAGTAGTTCCTAAGATTAGCGCGTTCAAACAAACAAACAAACTCTTCAGCTTTATATGTATATTAGTATAGAGTATAGATGTGGAGTTTACGTCGGGGTCACCAGTGTGGAGGTATGAGGAACAGGGTGTAAAGTTCGCTGATCCTCCTCCTAGAAAAGGGAGGATCCTCCTACCAGCGGGTGTTATGTCTAGCGGGCACCATTGCTCATCCCAGTAAAATGGGAACTCCAAGCCCTGACCATGATACCACTAGGCTCCCATACTCCTTCTGAATCTACATGAGAAGCCCTGGAGATAATATACCTGGACTCACCACTCCTGCTTCTGTCTTCTACATATATACAACATTATTTTGTCTTTACATGAAACCTGAATATAATGTGTTCAGAATAAGCAACTGAATCAATTCTTATTATTTTTACACCATGTTATATTTTTTACAAATACTTTAAGACATCGACAGCCTCTGTGGCGTAGCGGGAGGTAGCGAACGCGGCCGTTGCGCAAGGAGGCGCGGGTTCGATCCCCGCATAGTGCAAATATTTGTATGCATGAATATGAATATTTGCACTGGTCTGGTCGTGCCTCGGAAAGCACGTTAAGCCGTTGGTCCCGGTTGCCATATGAACATTTAGTGGCTGTCGTTACGGGTTGTTGGAGCCCTCAAAAGTCGAACAATTGGTGTAACTGCAATGCTTAGATATCGCCTTCGGGTTGAGGAGGTCAGACGGCAGTCACTTCACGGAAAATATCGAAGTTTAGCCAAAATCAGCAGTTAGACTGGTAAAGCGGACCCCAGACTCCAAAGCTGAAAAGTTACGGATGCGTCTGGGATTAACGCTGAGATGATGATGATGAGAACTTTAAGACATTGTTGCAAAGTGGTTACCGAGCGCGATACGTAGCTTACGGTAGATCATTGCCCGCGAAACAGCTGACGCCATAGGTCAATGCACCGCTCGCCCGGCCGTCCGGACCATATTTTTGTTGGGACAGCCAAGTAGGATAACCAGCTTATAACCTTGTGGTTTTTCTAAAATTGTTCACGAAATCAAATAAATCTCAAATTTATCACAGTTTATGTGATTACAGCCTTTTTTTTCCGGTGTCTCTTCTATCACGAGCACGCGTGGGGCCGCGGGAGTCTAAATTCTTCCACGGCCCCACACCCTCGTGCTGGCCCGGTCTGTCTGGGCCTCCTCTCCTGCACGGGGTAGTGGGGTGGCAAACTACCCCGTGCATCGCCTCAGAGGCGCGCGCTTACACACGCGCGCTTCTTCGCCTCGGGGTCCATCAAATAGGGGACGGGGACATCCCCATGTCCCTCGCCCCTGGACCCATTCATGGGGCGCGGAAGACGGCGTTATCCGCCCTTCTTCGGCGCCCGGCGCGTCTTCTGCGGCCCGGGAAGGGAGTTGAGATCTCCCTCTCCCATTCCGCAGCTTCCTTCTGCAACATCAAGTCCTCGCAGAAGGACAACACCGCGTCCCACGACTCTGCGCTACCGACCATCCTCCGCATTACTGCCGGCAGCGCTGGCCCAACAGACCGACAGTCTTAATAATGGGATACTGTTTCTTTTGGTACGAAACTCTAAAAAGGGTTCTCTAGAAGATCCCTTTGTCGTCCGTACAAAACTTTCTCCGATGGCATTGTAATTGTAAATATTTACTAGCCACCCTCTTGTTGGGCTTTATTAAAATAGTTTACTGACGGCTCTCGGCGACTGTCTTTTGTCTCCGTAATGTAGGAATGACTTTCGCGATCCACGAATAGCAAATGTGGGTGTCTTATGGGCAAATTTTACTGTTGAAACGAAACTACTTCATTCCGAATAAGATTGACATCTCATAAAGGCGTTCTAAACTCCATTCTCAATAAGATTAGAAACTTAGGTAAACTTTTTGACAGTCAATTCAACGATTTTGAGTTCGATTGCGTTGGTGGCATTACAAAATGGTAGCGAGAGTAAAAAGCATGGTAACACCTTTTTTATTCTAATGCCATCCTTATGACTGCGAAATAGAAGACAAAATCGCTTGTACGGAGAGTAAAACAGGTTTTGTTAAGGTTTCTTATCTTGTATTCAATGGAATTTCGAAGGCTTTTATGAGATATCAGTGCCAATATTCCAACAACGATGACTACGGCACTGATTTTCTTCTAAAGTATGTACTACCGTTCTTCTCGGTGGTAGACCACAACATCGGCTGCCGGCAGAAGGTACCACCCATCAGACAAATTCTTGACGCCAACCAATAGGTCGTGTTCCCGGCATGATGTCTGGAAAAGCCTTACGGAGGACGAGTCAGAACAGTTGTGTTGCGATGTATGCCGGGTACAATGCGCCAAATGTTGTTCTGTCAGTAGTTTGATCATGGAGGATCTCCAGATCAATCTCCTTCTGGCGCAGCATCGTTGGTTGTGTTGTTTGCACTTTAGTACACCACCTCACTCAACTGCCGTCTTCCTTCCTATTCACTCATTTTTTTTTTTAAATGAGTAGGCTCTTAATAAACTAGCGCGCTTTACCATTACCGATTGCATCACTGCTTACCATCAGGCGAAATTCCGGTCAAGCACTAGTTTCTAATTAATTTAAAAAAAAGTAAATTTTAGTTCAATTCTTACTATTTAATTAAGAAAAACAAAGAAGCTAACTATTGTTTTTTTTTTTTATTTTTTTTTTAAATTATAAACTAGTGCTTAAATGCAATCCCGCCTGATGGTAAGCAGTGATGCAATCGTTGATGGTAAAGCGCACTAGCTTATTAAGTATATTCACTTAAAAAACTTAGGAATAGGAACGATGACGGCAGTTGAGCGAGGTGATACAATGTTCTCCGGTTCCACGGAGTGCCCCTGTACTTGCGGGGCCTCCTGGCCAGCTACTTGGAGGACCGTGCTGTCCTCCTCGTAGACGGGGCTGGCCAGCTCCGTCGATACGCTGTCGGAGCCGGCGTTCCACAGGGGTCCGTTCTAGGGCCTCTTCTGTGGAACGTCGGTTATGACTGGCTCCTGCGGGGAACCCTCCTTCGAGGCACGAGTGTCATCTGCTATGCAGATGACACTCTCCTCACTTCCCGCGGGAGCACCTTCCGGGAGGCGGCCAGTTTGGCGTCGGCGGGCGGATCCTTAGTGGCGGGAAGGATCCGCCGCCTGGGCTTGAGGGTGGCGCTGCACAAAACAGAGGCCGTGTTCTTTCACGGCCCCCGGCAGCGCCCCCCGCCTGACGCCCACATTTATGTGGAGGGGGTGAGGGTCGGGGTTGAGGCCCAGATGAAATATCTGGGCCTCATCTTAGACAGCAGGTGGCGCTTCGGCCCGCACTTTAGCGGGCTGTCGTCGCGCCTGCTGAAGGCTGCGGGAGCCCTCTCATGGCTGATGCCAAACTTGGGAGGGCCCAGCATGCGGTGCCGGCGTCTATACGCCGGCATACTGCGGAGTATGGCCCTTTATGGGGCCCCGATTTGGGCGGACTCCCTCCATAGGAGGGAGAACCTCACCGCCCTTCGGTCGCCCCAAAGGGCCATCGCCCAGCGGGCATCGCGGGCCTACCGCACAGTGGGCTTCGCAGCGGCGTGCACTCTGGCGGGCACCCCGCCTTGGGAGCTCGAGGCGTGGGTGCTCGCCAGAGTGTACGAGTGGACGGCGGGGCGCAGGGCGCTGGGCGAGCGTCCGGCCCCAGAATTGAGGGAGGCCGCCCGGCGGGAGGCGAGGGTCGCTCTTGTCCAGCAGTGGACGCAGGACCTCGCCTCTGCCGTCTTCGGCCGCCGTACCCTCGACGCCATCGGGCCGGTCCTGGAGGACTGGCTCGACAGGCGTCACGGGTTCCTCTCCTTCCGTCTGGTGCAGGTACTCTCCGGTCACGGCTGCTTCGGCAGGTACCTGCACCGGATAGGACGAGAGGAGACACCGTCGTGCCACGGTTGTGGCGCGGCGGAGGACACGGCGGAACACACCCTCGCGGTGTGCCCGTCGTGGGCCGTGCCGCGCCGCGATCTTGTCACGGCGGTTGGAGGGGACCTCTCGCTGCCCGCCATCGTCAGAGAGATGGTGGGGAGCGAGGAAGCTTGGGTGGCGATGGCCTCCTTCTGCGAGGTCGTGATGTCGCAGAAGGAGGCAGCGGAGCGCGAGCGGGAGGAGGATCCCCTCGCTCCGGCGCTCCGCAGGCGGCGTAGGGGGAGGAGAAGGCGGGATTTCGCCCGCTTTCTCCCTCCCTGAGGTGAGCGGCGGGCGTGAGGCCGACGCCCGCCTTACATCGCTCACCATGCGGAAGCCACGGCCCCTCCCTAGGAGGGGCAATTGAGGGCCCGCCTTACTAGGCGGGTTACGCCGGCGGGGGAGAGGTAGCTCAGGCTGCGCTAGTTTCCCACTCCCCCGCCACTATGGCGATGCCGTAGTGCCGCTGTGGGTTTGGTGGGTATTCCCGGCTTCGGCTGGGCGAGTCCCACACACGCCCTTCGGGGTAAGGTGCGTAAATGCATTCCCACAGAGTCAAAAAAAAAAAAGTTAAACCCAAGACCAACACGACCAAACGACGCTGCGCTAGAGGGAGATTGATCTGGAGACTCTCCACGACCAAACTCCCGACACAACAACATTTGGCGCATCGTACCCGCCACACATCGCAACACAACTGCTCAGACCCGTCCTCCGTACGGCTTCACCAGACATCTTACTGGTTTACTTTTGTCTCATCCATACAATTTTTAAACGCGATTAAAAATATGGTGACTAAAATACGTTAAATTACATCGGGCGACAGTGGTATCGGGCGCGACTTGCAAGTTGTATGTCTTTTTTTTTGGGATAGGAAATCATCAAATGAGTTCTCCCGCTCTGGGCGGAGCGGAAGGGCGTGTCAGACTTTTACTGACTAAAACCCACCCGTGTTCCTTCACTTGCCTGTGCGATGGCCAGGGCCACGGTTTCTTGTTTAACCAACCTGCAACCTGCCCAGCTGCCCAACCAAGCTGACCCAGGTGGCATCGGTCTTCACTTGCCCCCGTCACGATGTGCTGACATCTCTTTGAGGCGCGCGTGAAACACAACGCGCCGTCGACTCGGTCCTGGTCCTTACCGGGCAAGTTAAAATATTTCATCACCACTGCTATTAAAACGGTGAAGGTAAACATCGTGAGGAGACGTCCTAGAGGCAAAACTTCGAAGACATGTGACATCTACCAACCTGCACTGGGCCCGCGTGGTAGATTACGGCCCACTCCCTCTTGCCGAGAGGAGGCCTGTGTTCCAGGAGTGGGAACATCATACGCTGATTATGTTATGCACATCAGGCGCTGATGAATTTGACAACTCTTTTGCTATCATTTTCTTCATTGTCCTATTATGGACAAAGGTCCTAACTCGAGCCCTCGCATATCAGCTTCCTTCCATTTTTTTAGTAAAAAAAGATCATCAATATAAATCTTCAACAATATCAAAGTCGCGGACGACCTAAGTACAATGCTCGAAGACCTCAATAGAGCCTCCGAGCGAGTCGGTCTTAAAATGAACATGGAAAAGAAGAAAGTCATGTCTAATGCCCATGTTGTACCGAGTCCTATAAAGATTGGAGGCTCTGCTCTCGCAGTTGTTGACAGTTACGTATACCTGGAACAAACTATCCAGTTAGGAAGGTCCAACTTCGAGAAAGAGGTCAATCGTCTTTCAGCTGAAATGATGATGATGATGATGAATATCAAAGTTGAAATTTCATCATAGTGTGGAAGCATGAGGAACATGGAGTAAAGTTCACTCATCCTCCGTAGAAAAGGGGTATCCTCCGACCAGACGGGTGTTATGTCTGGCGGGCACTTGCCCAATTGTTGAAATTGGCAAGTTGTATGTATACTATTTGCACGGTAAACTCTGATTGCGAGATGTAGAAGTCGTGTGTCGTCAGTATGCCGCGTTGTTTATTTTTGTGTGTTTAGTAACTGGTCGTCAACGCTACAGCTGAACAGTCAAACTGGTTCAATTTCCAGATCAGGCCAAGCGTTATTGGACTTAACTATCAGACCTTTTGTCAGTAGCAATCCTGACTCGATGTGGGTGAATTTTGGCACACCTCTGCATGTCTTCTAGTAATATTCATTTAAGAACTTTGAAAGAAGTGCAGCTAAATAATTGGTAATAAATAACAGTATAAATAAATAAACAAATAAAAGTTCGAGACTTGTGTTATGGGATACTAACTCAACGATACTATATTTTAAAATAGATACATATATAGATAACCATCCAGACCTAGGCGAATCAGGAAAAGATCGTTTTCCATCATGACCTGGCCGGGGATCAAACCCGGGGCCTCCACGTCGCAGGCAGGCATGTAGACCGCTGCGCCACGGAGGACGACCGATACCGATAGTGTGATAGTAAGACAGCCAATGCTATGTTATCAAAATTTACAAACCTATTCGAATTTTTGAATTACGAATGAGCGGGGTCATTCGTAATTCAAAAATTCGAATCGGTTCAAAGGAATTCCGAATATGTTCCAATTAGTAAGTTGAGTTTAATCATCCGTTGTGAAGTTAAGCCGTTAGGTTTCAAAGGGAAACTCCTTGTTGCACTGTAAAAGCAATATGTCTGACCCAAAGTTCCGGTTTCAGCCAATGACGTTGAACTTCCTCGAACTAATAACTTGGACAGAGCCCAGTGGACCACACTGTGAATATTGAGTTGAACAACTGTTGCAAGTACTGTGAGCCTGGTATGACTACGCAGATCTTTTAAGGCTCTCCCCAATCAGAGCGCGATCTTATCAGTAATAAAATTATAATCATTATAAACTAGTGCTTCACCGCAATCTCGCCTGATGGTAAGCAGTGATGAAATCGTCAAGGATCAAGCGCAATAGTATATTAAGAGCCTATTCACGCTAGCCTTAAAGACACTTAAATTGTAATCAAACTGAAAGACCGCGGGCTTGCAGGCGGTGAGCAGTGGGCAACTCGCTGCCCGGTAAGGACCAGGCCAGGGTCAATGGCGTGTTTGTGTTTCACGCGCGCCTTAAACAGATGTCAGCACATCGTGACGGGGTCCACGAAGACCGATGCCTCCTGGGTCAGGGTTGCGGGTTGGTTAAACAAGAAACCATGGCCCTGGCCGTCGCACGGACAAAGAAACGCGGGTGGGTTTTAGTCAGTAACAGTCTGACACACCCTTCCGCTCCGCCCAGAGCGGGAGAAGTCATTTGATGATTTCCCATGCAAAACAAAAACACTGCGGGCAAATTGTTCCAGTCCCTCAATGTACTTGGTATAAAAGACGAAGTGGCACGCTTCGTCCGGATCATAGTGGTGTCAATGACTTAAGGGTGGATGCTCGTCGATAATGAAACGGAGATGGCGGAAAAGTCATGCAATTCCCGCGCACATCCTCCAAAACATCGACAGCTATCGAATAATGTCGGATCCATTTTGCGATACTTTTTCCCGATTCCTCGCCACATATTTGCATCTTTATCGTCAGATATTTCCAACATGTGCAAGTAGTTTACAGTACCGGCCGCAAGTGTTAGGATCGTGATCATTCTAGTACAAAATATTCTAAGAGCTCACATCGGAATTTCGCTGTACGGCAAAACGCATGCCTGCAGCTTCTGTTGCATCGTTACTTGACTTATTTCCTTTAAAATTGTCGTACCGCACATAATGTGAACTTTGTGTTCACTGAAAGACACGGTTGGCGCAGTGGGATTGGCTGCTTGGCGCGAGGACGAGCGGGTATGGGGCTCCAGTCCGGCGCAGCGGCAGATCGAGCTGCGCCGAGAGGAGCTCTGTCAGGTCCTGGTGGCGGACTGGCGGCAGAGGCTTATGCGCCCTACCGCCGGCCTCGCTACCGTCGAGGCGATCCGGCCAGTACTCGGCGACTGGCTCGGGAGAAGGCACGGCTCCCTGTCGTTCAGGGTGACGCAGGTGCTGTCGGGGCACGGCTGCTTCGGCAAGTACCTGTGTCGCCTAGGCAGAGAGCCGGACGCTCGGTGCCACCACTGCGTCCAATGCGGGGAGGACACGGCCCAGCACACGATCTCCGAGTGTGTAGCTTGGGAGGAGCAGCGCCGTGTCCTCACAAATGAAGTAGGAGGCGACCTGACGCTGCCGGCAGTAGTGCGGAGGATGGCCGGCAGCGCAAAGTCGTTGGACGCGGTGGTGTCCTTCTGCGAGGACGTGATGTCGCAGAAGGAAGCTGCGGAACGGAAGAGGGAGATCTCAACTCCCTTCCCGGGCCGCAGAAGACGCACCGGGCACCGAAGAAGGGCGGATAACGCCCTCTTCCACCCCCCATGAATGGGTCTAGGGGCGAGGGACATGGGGAAGTCCCCGCCCCCTATTCGATGGACCCCGAGGCGGAGGAGCGCGCGAGTGTTAGCGCGCGCTGCTGAGGCGATGCACGGGGTAGCTTAACACCCCACTACCCCGTGCCGGAGACGAGGCCCGGACAGACCGGGCCAGCACGAGAGTGTGGGGCTGCGGAAGAATTTAGACTGCCGCGGCCCCACGCGCGCTCGTGATAGAAGAGACACCGGGGTGGTTTTAGTCAGTAAAAGTCTGACAGACCCCGTCGGCCACCCTAGGGCGGCGGACATCCTATGAGGATTTCCACCCCGAAAAAAAAAAAGTGGGATTGGCTGCTGTGTTGCGTGTCGCGGGTTCGATTCCCGCACGGGACAATCCATACTAATATTATAAATGCGAAAGTAACTTTGCCTGTCTGTCTGTCTGTTACGCTTTCCCGCTTGAACCTCTCAATCGATTTAGATGAAATTTGGCACAGACAATCTTTTGACCCTGAGAAAGGACATAGGCTACCTTTTATTTAAAAAAAAAATGATATTCCCGTGGGAAATGAAAAAAAAGCGCGATATAACCGAATTCCACGCGGGCGAAGCCGCGGGCAGAAAGCTAGTTATTTATACAATATGTAAAGAAAACCCTGTCCGACCATTGACCGACATTTGACCAAATATAGTATAAAATTTCGGGGAAATTGGAATTAATTCCCGGGAAAACCCGGGAATTAATTCCAATATCCTCGAAATTTGGTAATTTTCAAAAAGTGACAACACCGGTATTATTATAAGCGAATAGCGACGCGACCACGTCACAGGTGCCGCGTGCCCAGCCCCGCGCCGCCCGCGGAAGGGGTTGCTTACCGCACATGTATTAAGTTACCTCTTTTTGCAAAATAATATTTATTTTTTTAGGGGGATTTTTTTTTTCTAAGTTTAGCCTGTCTTTGTGGGCATTAGTAGAATCAGTTGTCGATACCTAACAATACCTTCACGGATCGGACAGGGTTTTCTTTACATTTTGTATGGCCTGCAGGTGGTTGTTCCGGGTCCGGATGTTTGTGTATGAGAGTTTAAATGTTTGAAAACGCACCCACGATACAGGAGAAATGCGTTCTAACTCCGTAACCGTAGTTTGAACAACATCAAGTAGGTAACCAAATACAAACCGCCAGCTTATCAGCAACTTTATAACGCTAAGTGAACATTTGGTGGAGGCCTCCATCCACTCCAGCTCACCAGGAGTACATCGTCTGATACACCCTGTAAGGCCAACCTTTTCATTATATGGAAGTGCTTGCTCGTGGTTTCTCCCCGTATTCCAGTAACCTATCCTAACGTGCGCCTTTCTGACAGTCTGTATATCGAGGGAATATAAACCAAAACGTTCTTTTGGTTTACGAGATGCATTTCAAACATTTCTTGGTCTAATCTATATCTATACTTACTAATCTATAAAGCTGAAGAGTTTGTTTGTTTATACAACGTGTAACATAAAGGGTATATACATAACAAAGGCATGGCATCTTTACATGATATCAAACGATATTGGAAGGGTTTTTTAATCCTATCTTTTTATGTTAGGAAATTATGAGGAAAAACACCGCCTGTGACAGGCTACTATCATACTAGTCGCACAGAGATATTGAAGACATTTATCGGATTTTGGCAAGTAACGTGACGGGTAACGAGTAGTTATTAACCTATGTAGTGTGCTGCCACGTTTGTTATGATTTTATTTTAAGAAACACACGAAACCGAAAATTTGGTACCAATTTTTTGTGTATTTTATTTTGATTTGAAACCCTTCCGATATCGTTTGATAGCCCTTGGTATGTAAATACACTTTTTGTTACAAGTTGTATATTTGTTAGTTTGTTTGTTCGCGCTAATCTCGGGAGCTACTGGTCCGATTTGAAAAATTCTTTTTGCGCTGGATAGCTCATTAATCCAGGAAGGCTTTAGGCTATATAACATCACGCTGCGACCAATAGGAGCGGAGCATAACTAACTGCACGCGAACGACGTCGCTGGCGACCGCTAGTTAGTTCCTATTCTGTGACAAGTGTTTCCTATTCGTTTAAAGAAAAAAAAAATTAAATCCTGGCGATAAGGTTAGCTGTAGTACATAATTGACTATTACTGGTTCATTAACGATACAGCTATCTAGTCCATCTATAACAGGCATATACATATGCAGATACATTATATTATAGCCTTTGAATCTGCCATAATCTTCGTACATACAATTAAGTGGCCTCAAGGTAGTTATACTCCCCAGTTAGATGGCCAGGTGTTGCCACACTGGATATTGCTGCATAACGTCTTTACACTGAAATTCATACCATCGTTCAATCATTACTCACATAGTTATGTACTAGAGCAGAGACACGCTTTTAGGTTATCAATATATGTATGTTCAGCGGTTATTTCAAGTTAAAATGGAAGGTTTTTTTTGTTTTTTTCGGGTTGGATATCCTCATAGGATGTCCGCCGCCCTGGGTGGGCGACGGGGTCTGTCAGACTTTTACTGACTAAAACCAGCCCGGTGTCTCTTCTATCACGAGCGCGCGTGGGGCCGCGGGAGTCTAAATTCTTCCACGGCCCCACACCTTTGTGCTGGCCCGGTCTGTCGGGCCTCTTCTCCTGCACAGGGTAGTGGGATGTTAAACTATCCAGTCCATCGCCTCAGAGGTGCGCGTCGACACTCGCGCGCGCCTCCGCCTCGGTATCCATCGAATAGGAGGCAGGGACTTCCCCATGTCCCTCACCCTTGGACCCATTCATGGGGGGATGAAGAGGGCGTTATCCGCCCTTCCTCGGCGCCCGGTTCGTCTTCTGCGGCCCGGGAAGGGAGTTCAGATCTCCCTCTCCAAAATGGCAGGACATAAAGCAACCTTGTGATAATGAACGCGTTATACGAGTTGTAGGTCGTAGGTTCGAACCCAGATAAGCGCTTTCATCATCATCATCAGCCATAGTCCACTGCTGGACATAGGCATCTCCTATCGCACGCCATTTAAGATGGTTTTCGGCAAGTCTCATCCAGCAAGGCACTTCACTTTGTGTATGTGAATTAATTCAACGCCATTACGATTCTGCCATTCGATTAAACTTCAATCATTACCCGACTGTGCGCCGCAAAGGCAGGTAATATGTTCATCAGTCTATGTCTGAATGTTTGTTTGTTCCTTTTAAGCACTATACACACTAAACGCCTGGACCAGTTCTTATGATTTATACGTCACATATACAATACACAAATGTTTACTTTCTAGAGGCCTTTTGTATAATAATCAAGGTAGATGCGGCTAATAAGGCCTAGCTAAGCGCAAATTGAAAAAAAAAAAACAAAAACTATTAACATGAAGCAACAAATTTGAATGTTTATGAAACATTTATATCAATTAACATCCATTATAAATAAAAAGCTGGAGGATTTTTCAAAAATATTGCCAAAATAAAGTATTTATAAAAAACACTATATTTAAGCCTAGTTAAACTATGGTAGGGTAATAAGGCCTAAGAGTTTAACATACAAAACTAAATAAAATATACGTCTTATGTTTAGAGATCAATAATTAATAATTAAGTAATAATTAAATGGTTCGGACTTAAAAATAACACATTTTTTTATTAGTTTCATTCAGGACACTCAAAATTGCAAATGTCCGCCTCTGACAAACCAACGAACTCCCCATGATAACACTTTCTGCATTTAAAACATTGCTTCATAGCAGCCTTTTCATCCTGCTTACATCCGTGACAGTACCAACTCTCATGGTTTTCTTTAGTACTGATATTACCTCAATTCTTTTTTCTTTTTTTGATATTTTTTCTATTTCGTTTTTGTAGAACAGGTCTTTTGTCTCTGGAGTTCCTCTGTAATTAATGGCCTCTCTTCTTACTGTTGGTGTCTTTTCAGTGTTCTTAACTGTGGTAGGTATGAGCTGCTTAAACGCTGTTCTTTTAAATTGGACATACGGTATATTATCCTCATCACCGATGGAACTAAAACTACCGTGCTCAGCCGTCCACACTGTACTGCTCATACCGCTTCCAGGTTTTCCTCAGACCACAATGCTCGTTTCGGGGGCATTGTTGTTATATACCCTAAAAACAATAAACAGTAAAATAGAAAAAATCTGAAACAGTCACTTCATGATGAAAAAGTATAATAAGGCCTATACACGAATTTTGTAGGTCTTAATAAACGCTGGCCAATTTTGCAAAGAAAAGTTAAAAATAAAACAATTCAGTTTACATTATACTATTCTAACACCACAGTCTACTGAAGCATGAACTAATTGACAATTAAACAATTAAATTATGTGGAAAAATATAGAATTACAAAAAATACTTACGTTTAGATTTCCTGCCGTATTATAATTTAAGCTAAACATCCGTTTACCACGATGAATGTGGCAGCACTGGTGACAGCAAGCAAGCTAGCGAGTCGTGCCACGTTTGGGACGCCATCTAAGATTATTAGCTACCTACGACTGTGACCATGAGTCATCATCATCATCTCAGCGTTTATCCCGGTTGCATCCGCGGCTTTCGCGTTGGAGCCCGGGGTCCGCTTTCCTGCACATTCTCCTCCATTTCGCACGATCTTTAGCGTCCTGTGGTAAGAGCTTGTTGGCATGCATGTCATCTCTTACAACGTCAAGCCAGCACTTCTTTGGTCTACCCCGCTTGTTCCGGCCCGGCGGAGGCGCCATGGCAAGACATTTGTTACCCACGTAACATGCCGGTTTCCGTAAGACGTGGCCGTACCAGCGTAGGCGACCCTCCTGCAGTTTGTCTGCAATGTCACGGACACGAAGGCTGCCCCGGATGCGGGAGTTCCTGATGCGGTCTTTCCGCGTAACTCCACACATCCACCGCAGCATATTCATCTCCGTGACACGCAGCTCCTGCTTATGTCGCTCAAGCACAGGCCACGCCTCACTGCCATACAGGAGAACAGGTCTAATGATGGTTTTATAGACCTGTCCCTTAAGCTTAACCGGCATTTTGGGGTCACAAGTGACACCTGTCACCTCACGCCATTTCGCCCAAGCTGCGGAAATACGTGCCTTGACGTCGCAATCAATGTCGCCGGACGCGTGAAGCACAGACCCCAAGTATTTAAACTGGTCCGTGCGCTCGACCATGTCTCCGCCTATGCGCACAGACATGGGGTCTGTCGTGTTGCTGGCCAAGTATACGGTCTTCGACACGTTGAGTTTCAGACCTCCGTTCTCAAGCGAGTCCTTCCACGCATTCACACGCCGCACCAACCGTTCCCTGTCCGCGTCCGCCAGCGCGATATCGTCAGCATACATGAGTAGCCAGGGAGGCTGCTCATGTGAGTCCTTGATGCTGTCCGACAAAACGTCTAATATCACGCTGAACAGAAACGGACTAAGGACGGATCCCTGGTGGACTCCGACGGTGATGGGGAAGGGTTTAGTGTCGCCAACAGCGGTCCTGACAACGGAATCGGAATTGAGGTACATGTCTCGAATTATGTCGACATAGGTTTCAGGTACCCCTTTGGACCTCAGTGCCCACCAGATCACCCCGCGAGGGACACAGTCGAAGGCCTTCTGCATATCTAGAAAGAGCATATGCAGAGGCGTGTTCTTCGATCTGTATCTCTCCATGGCGATCCTTAGTGCGAAGATAGGGTCCATGGTTCCGTACCCTGGCCGAAACCCATATTGACACTCCGAGACAGCACACTCCTGCCGGATTCGGGAGTCTACGATCCTCTCAAAGATTTTCATGGTGTGGGACATGACCTTGATACCGCGATAGTTGCCACACTCCTGAACCGAGCCCTTGCCTTTAAAGACTGGAGTAATTATACTCAGCCTCCATTGGCTCGGGATTTTGCCGGTCAGGAGCACGCGATTGAAAAAGTTAGTTAGCATGCCCACACCTCGAGAACCCATCGCCTTCCAGGCCTCAATGGGGACTCCGTCAGCTCCGACAGCTTTCCGATTCCCCATACGACGAAGAGCCGTTTGGACTTCCTCAGGCGTTATCAGAGGCACTAGTCCAAGGTTCGGAGGGAGTTCCGGTGTCTGCACCTCTTGATGCTGCTTGTTCAGCAGCTCGTGAAAGTACGAGCGCCATCTCTCCTTCACCGCGAGGTCCTCGCATAGCAGGTTGCCATTTGGGTCTTTTACACAACGGCACTTGGATATATCCTGTGCCGCTTTGACCCTGGAACGTGCCAACTTGTAAATGAGCTTTTGCCCCTCAGACGATTCCAACTTCTCGTAGAGAGGTTGCAAGTGGTCTCGTCTGGCTCTGGCTACAGCTCTTTTGGTGGCACGTTTGGCAACCTTGTATGCGTCGCGATCTTCAGGAGATCCGGACGCTTGCCACGTTTTGAAGAGGGCTTTCTTCACCTTAGTCTCCCTCTGGACTGTGTCGTCCCACCACCAGGTTTCCTTGTCACGTTTGCGGCCGCCCTTAGAGACGCCGAGTACCACCCGCGCCGCCCCCGTAATAGCTGCCTGGATCCTGTCCCAGTGGTCTTGCACAGGTTCTCCGTCGGTACCGACGCACTTGTCGCCAATAACCGACGCAAAATCCTGGGACCTGTTTTCATCAAGCAGCCACCACCGGATCTGGCGCCGACAGTCCTCTACACGTCTACGTTGGGCCTTTACGCAGAGGTCCATGACAAGGAGACGGTGTTGTGCAGTGAGACTCTCACCGGGTATGACTTTGCAGTTGGCTACTTTGCCGATGTGGTGCCTCCTAGTTAGTAGAAAATCGATCTGGGTAGCGCTTCGCCCGCTCCGGTAGGTGACAAGGTGCTCCGGCTTCTTTTTGAAGTAGGTGTTCACGATTGCAAGGTCCGCAGCCGCACACATTCGGAGAATGCTGTCTCCTTCCGCGTTGCGGCTACCGTACCCAAAGCCACCGTGAACACGCTCAAACTCGCCACACCTCTCACCCACATGACCGTTCAAATCACCACCCAGAACGATTCCCTGGGATAACGGAATCCCGCGAAGCAATCCTTCGAGCTGGGTCCAAAACAGCGTCCTTTCGGCTTCACTGCACCCGGCCTGTGGAGCGTAGGCACTTATCAAGTGGGTTATAACCCCATTGACAAGCACCCGCACCGACATTAGCCGATCGCTGATGCGATTCACCTCCAAGACGTCATCCTGGAGCTCGTCAGACAACACCACGGCGACCCCATTTCTCCCACTAGGTGCACCCGTGTAGATCAGCTTGTAGCCATTCCCAATAAGCCGGGATCTGCTGCCTTTCCACCGAGTCTCCTGCAGGAACGCCACGGCCACCCTCCGCCTGTGGAGAGTTTCGGCCAGCTCTCTCGCGCGTCCAGTTAGCGTGCCAACGTTCCACGACGCGAAACGGATTTTCATGGATTGGGCTCGCTTCTTCAGCCGTGTCCGCCTCTGACACGGTAGCCCTAGCCCACAGGTCACAGGAGTCGGGCGAGGCTCCTGCGCGCCGTTTTGCGGCGGCGCCCTAGCTGTGACATGTGCATTTCTTATTTTCCTCACCATGATTGATTGGCTTGTTTGGCTTATTAAGAGTGCGACTGCCGTCTGACCACTCAACCCCGAAGGGAAAGCCGGCGTCAGAGCCCCGTTCGTGAGTCAGCAGGTGCACCGTCTGGCAGGTGGGGTTGACTTGGGTCCCAGAGATGGAGGTGGGACCCCAAAGCACCCAACTGTGACCATGAGTGATAGCGGTAATTTTAAGTTGTATTTTTGTAATTTAGGCCTTATTACCCGACAGGCCTTATTGGCCGCACCTACCTCATATGAAATAATGTCATTTATTTAAAACATTATTTTCTTTGAGCGCCTACGCAACATTTAATGGCAAAAAAAAAACATGTCGCTAAATTCAACAAAGATCATAACTAGAAAAGAAAGGAAGAAAGAAGAATGCCTTATTGGTAATTGTTTTTTTTTTAAATATTAAAAAAAACATGAATCCTTATTAATATTATAAATCGGAAAGCAAGTTTGTTTGTTTCGCTTTCACTCCGTAACTTCAGAACCGATTGCTTTGAAATTTTGCAGACGTATATTTAGAAGTCCGGATTAAATAAAAGGGTACTTTTTATCGCGGAAAAAAAAATACATTCCGGAGGGAAGTCTAAAAAGCGCGATACAATCGAATTCCACGCGGGCGATGCCGCGGGCTGACAGCTAGTACAAGATATGATACTGAGATTTAATTAGGTTAAATTATAGGTAACTTAACATTATTATGTTATAATTTTAATGTTAACAAATTAATGTGTTAAATTAATCCCATTTAACATATTTATATATAAGTACGCCAGTCCATCGTGAAACCCGCAATAAGAGCTTAACTTTGTTCAAAAGATGTACAATGTTTTATACAATAAAAATTATTATTATTTATACAAGAATATTTATTTATAAGGAAATAAAAAATATTGTTATTTATTCAAGAATAGGAATATTTATTTTTAAGCAAATAAAAATTATTGTTATTTGTTGAAGAATAAGAATATTTATTTGCTTTAACTTTTTTATTCACTACAGACCACTTCTTCTCGAACTGTGTCCATGCCATGGTCACGGTCAGGAATAGAATTAATAACCACTAAAACTGTATAACATATGCTGTTCTAATAAAAAGTCAAAGTTATATTATTTAGATCAGACTCAAAGCCATTTTATTTTACACGTGCATTCGGTAGATTTGTAATACTCAAAGGTCGCAACGCCCTGCATCTCCAATATTAAAACGCAATCGGGATAGTGACGGGCTACCGGTGTTTTATACCGCTTCGGGAATGTTTGATGAGACGAGTAGGTTTTCATGACATTGGATTGACACACCTATGCAGTAGTGCCGCGATCCGATATGTATCAGTACTCATGACACCGTGATCACGTTGCGCGGTAGGATTTTTTTTTTTATATTGAAAGTTTTCACACAGAAAGATAGAAAGGCGGACTTAATGCCTTAGGCATTTAATATTCCCGTGTTTTAAATCAACAATAAAAAGACTTTCATGACTTCGCTGTCCATTCGCAATACAGAAGAAATTCCTTAATGAAGGTTATATTTCAAAAATTTCAAGTAGGAAAAATGACATAAAAGAAATTCCTTAATAAGGGTGATGTTGCTGATTAGGAGACAGATTTTATTCGGTATCTGTTTTTTTTTTCAATAAACAAGAACTCATTTTCGAATAACATAAAGCTAAATCTTTGAATAGATGAACTGATATCGTAATTACCTTCGTTAGTTAAACTCGGGCGATGTCAGTGGGTAGTGAGTGCCGCAGTTTTAGCAGTTAGATGTATTAGTTTGTTCTCAATTAAGATGTCTTTCGGGAAATATGTATGTTGAATTGTGGCCATTTTTTTACGAAACAGCTGGAATATATTTTTATTTAACGTCTATTTTACTATTGCGAAATTTCTTGGTAATAGCACCATAATTATGTCACCATCATCATCATCTCAGCCACATCCAAGTCCACTGCTGGACATAGGCCACGCCTAAGGATTTCCGAAAAGACCGGTTGGACGTGGCCTGCATCCAGCGCTTCCCTGCGATTTTGGTCAGGTCATCTGACCACCTAGTCGGTGGGCGTCCGACACTGCGCTTGCCGTTACGTGGCCACCATTCAAGAGCCTTTCTGCCCCATCGGCCATCGGTTCTACGAGCTATGTGCCCCGCCCACTGTCCGTGTGCCGCACACTTTAGTTCTTCTACGGATCTCGTCATTCCTGATTCGATCACGTAGAGAAACACCTAGCATAGCCCTCTCCATAGCACTCTGTGCGACCTTGAGCTTTCTTATGAGGCCCATAGTGAGTCACTATGGACCTAATTATGTAACACACTATTAATATTGATGGGAATAATTTTGATGCATATTGCTAATCCATTGCTCCATATGTTCTAAAAATGTGTCTGCTCAACAACGGAAATAACGCGATGAATGTTATAGAAGTGACAAAATTAATGCCATTGCTACTGATAGTTTGTTACGCAATTACTCTGCTGGACCCACCTCGTCACATCGCATGCTGAAAATATGGGCAATAAAATGTAATATATAACGGGGAATATTATTCATCTTGAGGGCTTCCCTTATCTGCGCTGCGTAAACGGCTCAATTTACCCACAAAATCTGATACTCAGCTTCATAGTCTCCATCATAATAACAGAAATTGAGCGGAAGAAGTCGTGGGCAACAATAATATAAACATTATAAACAGGTAAAGATGAGTTTATGAGGTTGTAGGGGTAATCTCTCCCGGCCTACTTACTGCCTCCATGATAATGGCCGACGGGCAAATGACCTGGGGAGTTCAACGTCCGTCACATGACCGAGTTGAAGTTGTGGCGCGTTAGCACACGCCACTCAGATCAGGAGAGCAGCCGCTGAGCGCTGCTCGCGCGAGAATTTAAGAGACCCGTCGAACTCGCGACGACGGAACAAGGCTTCCCGGGGGTATCGTAGAATTGGGAGGACCCGGTAACCCGGAAAGGCAGATGTAGAACGCTTAGAATAGAATAGAATACTCTTTATTATGTACTTACACCATATAGATTACAGAACATAAATATAAAGATTTTACAAACGGTGACACAATGTGCGGTCTTATCGCTAAGAGCGATCTTTTTTTAAAATAATTATAATTATAAACTAGTGCCTGACTGCAATCCCGCCTGATGGTAAGCAGTGATGCAATCGTTGATGGTAAAGCGCACTAGTTTATTAAGCCTATTCACTTAAAAAACTAAGGAATAGGAAGGATGACGGCAGTTGAGTGAGGTGATGCAATGTTAAACCCAAGACTAACACGACCAACGATGCTGCGGCAGAGGGAGATTGATCTGGAGACTCTTTACGACCAAACTCCCGACACAACAACATTTGGCGCATCGTACCCGCCACACATCGCAACACAACTGCTCAGACCCGTACTCTGTACGGCTTCACATGAAATTGCTGCAGTGAAAAACTATGCTTGCTATACATACTATGCTTGCTATACACAACGCTGTAGTCAGTAGTAGAGAAAATAATTAGCAGAAAAGAAAAAAAATAGTACTAGACCACACTCCCGCCAGGTGGTAAGCAGTGATGCAATCGTTGCTGGTAAAGTGCGCTAGTTTATTAAACCTAATCACTAAAAAAAAAAAACTGAGTGAATAGGAACTGAGGAAGACGGCAGTTGAGCGGGGTGATGCAATGTTAAACCCAACAATAAGACTATGTAGCGCTGGAGGGAGATTGATTTAGAAACCCTCCACGACCAAACTCCCGACACAACAACATTTGACGCATCGTACCCGGCACACATCGCAACACAACAGCTGAGACCCGTCCTCCGTACGGCTTCACCATACATTATTAATTAACTATTTGCTCTTGCATAGTAGGTTACACAAATCGTAAAATATGAACCAGGTAAGTTAGCATCTGCTAAGGCAACGGGTTCTTCGAAAGAGATATCGTGGTCGAGGGGTGGGTTCTAGTCAGTAAAAGTCTGACATTCATCATTTGATGATATCCCATCCAAAAAAATAGCCAAGTTACCATTACTTTTAGAACCTTACTTTCTCATATATTCCGTAAAGCTCATATGCTTTGAAGAACACTCTAGAAAATTACCTTTGGATCTGATTTTAGACTTGCTCCGAATTTTCTAACTTATACCTAGTGATTGCTTCCCTCAAGCTCTAAAGCATAAAGGTACTATACCGACAAATTCATGTAGTACGTTAGATAACATGACATACTTACATAAGTATGTTATCTTATATCCTCAATCATAGCATTTAGCCATAACTGATGTTGTGTAATGTAATCAGTTACCAGATTGCATTAATGTGAGATTAAATATGTCTCATGTTTGATGTATTGGTTGTGATTTGGGATTTTTTGTGACATCGTTCAGGTACAAACTAATCTAGGCATTTTGAAGGCCTACCTATATGTTAATGAAACCAGAATGAAAGATAAACGGTTCGTATTAACAAAAAAAGCTTATAATTTAATTTTTTATGATCTGAGTTAATTATTTCTTTATTAATCAACATATCGCTACTGATGGCGTTTCGCGCCCTTGAGGACGCGTCTTCAAGCTGTCTAATTAGAAACAGGCTAGGAGACGATTGAAATGTGACGTACTCACGGGATGCCGGGAACCAGGGTATCACCACACCATGTCACAAAAAGTCGAATTTCAGAATATTTGAGTTTTGCACCGCGCGCGCAGATTATTGATGCCGGCCGGCAGCCGCTTTCGTTCGAACTAGAGTATTTTCTTGTTGCGCGACAGGTGGCGCCAGCGATAGGTTTGGAGGCGATTGGTATTGTCAGATTATGGAGGAAAAGGATGGTACTAGGGAAAGTGTCTCAAAGCCTGTTCAGCTAATAGCCAGTCGAATGTTTGTGAAGCTGTGCTATTCGAAGATATACACTGAATGGTTTGACAGCTGTACCCTACCAATGTTAAGCTTGTAAACGAGATCTTGTTTCGATAATGGGGCGCAGATACTTAGATGATTGAAGCTTTAAATGTAGCCTCCGTCCGAATATGAAAAAATGGTCACATTTACAGGTTTTCCACCAGTTAATAGGTTATACAGTAAGTTTCAAGGCGTAAATAATACCATAAATAATAATTATGTATTACTAGCTGCCGCCAGCGACTTCGTTCGCGTGGAGTTAGTTATGCTCCGCTCCCATTGGTTGCAGCGTGATGTTATATAGCCTAAAGCCTTCCTGGATTAATGGGCTATCCAAAACAAAAAGAATTTTTCAAATCGGATCAGTACTTCCCGAGATTAGCGCGTTCAAACAAACAAACAAAGATACAAACAAACAAACTCTTCAGCTTTATATATTAGTATAGAAGTATAGATTAATTATTAACAAAAAATATTATCCATACCAATATTATAAATGCGAAAGTAACTCTGTCTGTCTGTCTGTTACGCTTTCCCGCTTAAACCTCTCAACCTATTTTGATAAAATTTGGCAAAGACAATCTGACCCTGAGAAAGGACATAGGCTACCTTTTATTAAAAAAACGATATTTTAAAAAGCACGATGTAAGCGAATTCCACGCGGGCGAAGCCGCGGGAGGAAAGCTAGTATATTATAAAAATAAACTATTATTTATGCTGTCCAAAATAACGTCAACGACCAAATAATACGTAAGCATATAGCAATGACCTCCTAGACGTGACTACAAAAAAACCTGGACAAAAGTATAATGCTTAATGTATGATGACGACGTATACAAGTACCATAAGCAGGCCAACCATTGTCAAGGTTTGTTGCCTCCAGTAATGCAAATGTAATGTTATACTATGATTAATGATTTCACTTGTAACGTGGATCCCATGTTGGGCGGCAATAGGGCTTACTGGCGCCCAAACCGGGACTGTTAACAATTTATGCCCCAGTTCAACCCTTCATTTAATTACCAACTACTTTGAAAGTAAAGACTTTAATAACAATGGGGTAGTGATTTAGAATATTAAATTAGGTTAGTGTAAGTAAATTGCAATGATGATTTTGTAACATAATAGGTAAATCACTAATTAATTAATTCAAATCAGTGGCAATTTTAATTAGATATATGGACTATCAATACATGCCATTTAATTGGTATCGTTAACATGATAGCATAACAACAACAGTTATTCCAACGTAAACAACAATTAGTGAAATATCTCTCATCCATACTAATCCATACTAATATTATAAATGCGAAAGTAACTCTGTCTGTCTGCCTGTCTGTCTGTCTGTCTGTCTGTCTGTCTGTTACGCTTTCCCGCCTAAACCTCTCAACCGATTTTGATTAAATTTGGCACAGACAATCTTTAGACCCTGAGAAAGAACATAGGCTACCTTTCATCCCGGAAAAATTTGATGTTCCCGAGGGAAATCTAAAAAGCACGATATAACCGAACTCCACGTGGGCGAAGCCGCGTGCGGAAAGCTAGTTTAAATATAACTAAATCGAAATTAATATCATTGGACACTGTTGTATGAAAATTAAGCCCACCCTATGCAGGAATAAAATAGGATACAATGAACAAACTAAGATCTTTATTTAGTTTTCGATAGTTTGGGTGCAATTAATGAGTGTATTTACTGCCTGTTACAAAAAAAAAAAAAAAACTGTAAACTGTATTTTATTCAATAGTTAATTTTAAACTATATCATCATCATCAACCTTTTATCGTCCCACTGCTGGGCACAGGTCTCCTCTCATACAGAGAACGATTGAGCGCTTGCTCAATGCGGGTTGGCGATTTCAGACTTAAAGTCCAGGTTTCCTCAAGATGTTTTCCTTCACCTTCAGTCATTGGTGTCCAAGATATACTTAGAAAGAACATATAACTTTAGAAAAGTTACTTTGGTACTTGCCTGACCTGGAATCGAACCCGCACAATGCGTTGCGGCTACTATACATCCCGTACCAGAGTATGACATGTGTTACGGCCTGTATGAACAGCGATTTTATTGACCATTATTTTTACTCCCGCAGTTTAATTAAAAATGTACATGGAATTAATTCCAATAATTTCAAAATTCTGATAAGCTGCTATTAGGTTCTTACATACGTTTACCAGTCGGATATTTTATAAATTTCATTAAATTGGATATTGTGTTCAATTATTTGTTTATTAAGGTAGGTATATCTTCTAGTGGTTAGTGGTACGTTTCTGCCTGACATAATTTTAGAACTTCGCGTGGGTGAAGCCAAGAGTTTAGAGCATTCTATAAATTAATAATTCCTGAGTTAATATTCAATTTCGTAGTTATGCTATACGAAATTAAATGTTAGCTATTGAAGACGTTGTGATTTCGCTGAAGGCTATGCTGAAGTTTAGTTTGGTCAAAGTTACGTTCATAATGGATAACTTGGTCTTATCTTCTTGGATAAGCAGTGATGCAATCGTTGATGGTAAAGCGCACTAGTTTATTAAGCCTATTCACTTAAAAAACTAAGGAATAGGAAGGATGACGGCAGTTGAGCGAGATGATGCAATGTTAATCCCAAGACCAACACAACCAAACAATGCTGCGCTAGAAGGAGATTGATCTGGAGACACTCCACGACCAAATTCCCGACACAACAACATTTGGCGCATCGTACCCGCCACACATCGCAACACAACTGCTCAGACCCGTCCTCCGTACGGCTTCACCAGACATCATGCCGGAACACGACGAATCGCTTGGCAGCAAGACTTTGTCTGGTGGGTGGTAACTTCGGCAGCCGATGTTATGGCCTACCGCCGAGAAAAACTTCAAACTTTAAAGGAAGTTTTACGAATTACACATATGGACACTATTTCTTGAATACACAAACATCTACAAAACGAATATATACCGCCTATGTGACTAAAAAAGATACCATTTTAAAACCATTTTTTCTTAAAATCATCATCATCATCTCAGCGTTAATCCCACTCGCATCAGAAGCTTTTTCAGCTTTGGAGTCTAGGGTCCGCTTTACTAGTCTAACTGCTGATTTTGGCTAAACTTCGATATTTTCCGTGAAGCGACTGCCGTCTGACCTCCACAACCCGAAGGCGATATCGAAGCATTGCAGTTAGACCAGTTACTGGACTTTTGAAGGCTCCAACCACCCGTAACGATTGCCATTAGATGTTCGTATGGCAACCAGGACCAACGGCTTAACGTGCTTTCCGAGGCACGACCAGACCAGTGCAAATATTCGTACTCATGCATACAAATATTTACACAGTGCGAGGATCAAAGCGCGGCTCCTTGCGCAGCGGCCGCGTTCACTACCGCTACGCCACGGAGGCTGTGTAGGACTACAGAATATTCATGTTAAAATTAAGCAGGTCAAAAGTTTCCGTAAAAAATGAAGAAAAAGAAAATTAGTAAAAATAAGCTAGGGACATCAAAGATTCCACCTCTCAGAGGGAGGAGGCCTGTGTCCCAGCAATGACAATGTTATAAGCCGACAATGCTATGGCAGTAAAAAGATGACCAGTTTACTGACAGAGCCACCCAGTTCAACCCATTTGAAGAGAGCTAATTGATCCAACACTAATACCAAAACTATCTATAACAGCCAGACAATCTACAGGCTGTTTTTAGGTCGAAAATCAAAAAAATCAAAGCATTTATTTCAAATAAACCAGTTACAGGCACTTTTGAATTGTTAGAAGGTCGGTCAGTCAGTAAGGTTAAGCTAGTCGCCCATTCCAAAGAGTAGGTACCTATAGAGAAGAACGGGCAAGAAACTCCATGGACACACTTTTAAATTATCAAGCTATTGATACAAATATTTGATTACATCATTCATTTTGAAATCAACCGTGTGAGAACGATGCAGAAATATATTGTAGCGTCCATTATGGAAAACACACAAAGAAAAACAACAACAAAAAAAGACTAACCCAATAAATAGATGCTTTAGAGCAAGTACCTACATTGTGCTCACACGTGTGCCAATAATCAACTGCTATAGGAATCATTTCACAATTATCATTTGTTTTATTCACAAAGTCGAAATTACTTATGTAAAATACTCTAACATGAAATATGACAACGTTGCATTTTCTAGGCTTTAATTAGGAATTTGGTTTGATGATCGGTTTTAATGTAAATACTTGCAGTTATTATATATCTTTTACTATCGAAAATAAAGGCTGTATCTGACATCGACGAAAAAACGAGATCAGCACATGGATCCAGTGAATGATTCTGAAGCCTGTAATAAAAAAGGCAGGTTTTTTTCACTTTGGACCGTCATAATTGCTATACTTTTATAACCCAATAAGATTTTAAAGTAAAAATTAATTAATTCGTTAATTACACAAAAAGCGCAATGTGAACAAAACTCGAAAAACTATCCTATCAGCTGATTTAATAGACTTCATATTAGGCATCAACGTCATATCTACAAACACACACGGCAGCACGCTTGCAACGTTCAAAGGCCGAGCCGACACTGTTTTTTTAACCTCTGTGATTTCTGTAACCGCTGATTAAAGACAGAAATGACTATCATCATTTTATTAGTGACATGCGTGTAGCATTTTTGCGAAGAATGCGTTACGATGTTAGATACACCCTGTATACACTATTTGACCACACTCGTCTTATGATACCGAAAAAAATATATATATAGTATAGCCTAATTCAACTAAGTAAGAAACTACCTTCCTCCTAAGAATTTGAAACAGACGTGCCAATTGGCATTCGAACTTTGCCTCGGGAGGCAGTCTGTCTTGCATTTGTGCTTCATTCTTCTCTGCGGCTTCTGAATATCTACGGACTTGCCAGCTGAAATTAATTTGTTGTTTCTCAGACGGTACATAACGTACTGCTGATGTTTGTTGTTGGAAATGCGATATTCAATTTCGACATACGGCAGCGAATTGTTTGAAACTATTGGTTCTGAAGATGATTCGTTAGATGCTATTCTAGTTTTAGTTTATGAAGCTTTAGAATAGAATAGAATACTCTTTGATATGTACACCATATAGATAACAGAACATAAATATAATGATTTTACAAAGGGTGACACAATGAGCGATCTTGTTGCTAAGAGCGATCTTTTACAGACAACCTTTGGATGGAATACTAAGGGGAAGGAGGGAGAAATAGTGTAGGTAGTCTACAGTGTACTATTTACATAGAATCTATACTTCTATACTAATATATAAAGCTAAAGAGTTTGTTTGTTTGTGCGCGCTAATCTCAGGAACTACTGGTCCGATTTGAAAAATTCTTTTTGCGTTGGATAGCCTATTAATCCAGGAAGGCTTTAGACTATATAACATCCCGCTTGACCAATAGGAGCAGAGCAGTAACAAAAAATGATGCGAAAACGGGAGCTAACGCAGCCGTACATATTGCCAATAGGAGCTGAGCATGACTAATTCCACGCGAACGAAGTCGCTGGCGGCCGCTAGTATACAATAAATATGAACGTTAAGTGTATCATACTAGTTTAAATAAATATATGCATCTAATTAATACACATCATACAAGAGCAAAATTTAAAAAAATACCGTTTTGAAATTATTTTGTTGTGACAGTAAGCCGTTAAGACGTAATTATAGATAAAGTAAATGATTATTTTTAAACAGGTACTGGCGAAGAAATTGGACTTAGGCGTTGCTCTACAGCTGCATTAACTATAATGAAAATGCGAGTGGGGCGGGGGAAGGATGTTCTGATGGATCGGACACCGACTAACACCCCACCCCACTCATCATCGTCAACGCCACTCAACATCACACAGGCTAACCTCCAACACAGCCAGACTGCTACGGCTAGCTTACGCAGAGCGCTGGAGGTTAAGCCTAACACCATCGCACTGATCCAAGAGCCTTGGATCAGGAATAACAGAATATGTGGCCTCAGCAATATCGGAAGTAAGTTAATACTTAACACACATAACACGGATAAACCTAGAACCTGCGTCTACGCACCCAAAGACATCCCCAACACACTCGCACCCAATTCTGTTCCAGAGACCTGACAGCTGTCAAGCTCGGGACCGAAGGCGTCATTTTAGCCTCGGTGTACATGCCAGGTGAGGACACAAACTGCCCGCCGAAGGAGATGGTCGACCTAGTGCGGCACTGCGAGGATGCTGGACTGGACCTGATCATCTGCGCCGACTCGAATGCCCACCACCCATTTTGGGGCAGCGAGACAACAAACCCCAGAGGAAAGGTACTATCCACTTATTTATTTTCAACTAACCTCAATATTATTGACCGAGGCTCTGAACCCACTTGGGTTACAGTCCGAGGACAAACGATCATAGACTTAAAACTAGCTTCAGAAAACGCTACGGGCCTTAACACGAACTGGCATGTGTCGGGCGAGCCTTCTTGCTCAGACCATAGAAGGATCCGCTTTACACTGACCACTAGCGTGAGAGGGCCCGTACCGAAACGTAACCCGAGGCGAACCGATGTGCCCGGGTACAGGCGCCTTCTAGCTGCCCTACTAGCTAGGCACTTGTCACAAACAAATATAAAAGAAATTGCACAACTGGAATACACTGTAACAAAGCTCTCAGAATGCCTAATAGAAGCTTACCACGCTTGCTGTAAATTAAGGACACCGCGGGTTAACAGTAGGCGAAGTCCGTGGTGGAATCCCGAGCTCGGTAAGCTATGTCAAACACTACGAAAGCACTTCAACAGAGCCAAAAACAGTAGGCTCACAGAAGACTGGGAAACATACAAAGAAACCCAATACACCTACAAAAAGCAAATCGGAACCGCCAGAAGGACTACATGGCGGAAATTTTGCGAGTCTATAGAAAACAACAATGAAGCTGCAAGGGTAAGGAAAATCCTATAAACTGATCAGGACCGAACCCTGGGAGCGCTAAAAAAACCTGACGGCACTTACACATTAACGGATCAGGAAACCAGCAGAGTCCTCCTGGAAACACACTTCCCGGACTGTAAACTCCTGGAGGACAGGACCTGGGAGGCTGTACCAGAATGGACTCCAACAGAGCAGGACTGGTCTAATGCCCACAAACTAATAACAGAAGACCGGCTAAAGTGGGCTATCAACACCTTCAAACCATACAAGTCCGCGGGGTTGGATGGTATCTTCCCAGCCCTACTACAATGGGGGTTGGTGTACATCGCTCCATGCCTCGTAAATATCTTTCGAGCATGCATAGCGTATAGACACATACCCCATGCTTGGCGGGAAGTGAAGGTTATCTTCATACCCAAGCCTGGCAAATCAGACTACACGCAACCCAAATCATACCGACCCATAAGCCTTACATCCTTTCTACTAAAAACCCTGGAGAGGATTTGCGACCGGTATATTCGCGACGGACCTCTCCGGGCAAATCCACTCCACAAACAACAGCATGCGTACTCCACGGACAAATCAACAGAATCCGCGCTGCACAGCGTAGTATCCAAGATTGAATGCGCCGTGGACCACAAATGCTCAGCACTAGCCGTCTTCATCGATATTGAAGGCGCCTTTCTACCTTCACAAGCATCAGCACGGCCTTAAACAGGCACAACATAGACCCGTCACTGAGAGGCTGGATCGCTAACATGCTCGGCCAAAGAGCTGTACAAATTACCGTGAACGACCACAAGGGCCATCGTGGCGAAGGGATGTCCGCAAGGAGGCGTTCTTTCGCCGTTACTATGGAACCTGGTTGTTGACAGCCTTATAAAAACATTAAACAACAAAGGCTACTATACCGTGGGTTATGCCGACGACATAACAATAATAATAAGCTGAATGCATGAAAACACCCTGTGCAATTTAATGCACCAGGCCCTGAAAATCGTAGAAAATTGGTGTAATACACACCAACTATCTGTGAACCCAGACAAAACCGAGCTGATCCTCTTCACAAAAAAGAGGAAGCTAAGACCGCTAAATCTACCAAGATTCTTTGGCACCACCCTAAGTCTATCCGCTGAAAAAAAATATCTGGGCTATCATATATACCTGGACAAACAACTGAATTGGGCGAAACACACCAACTACATCACAACTAAAGCCAGCATATCAATGTGGCAATGCAAGCGGATGCTTGGGAAAAACTGGGGAATTAGCCCCAAGGTTAATCACTGGCTTTATACCACAGTCATCCGGCCAATTATTACATACGGCTCACTAGTCTGGTGGCCAAGAACTAGTCTGAGCACAGCCCCAAAAGACCTCGAGAAACTACAAAGGTTGGCGTGTGTGGCAATCACCAGTTGCATGAGAACCACGCCTACTGCCGCCCTGCAGGCGATGTTGGGACTGCCCCCCCCTTCACCTCGTTGTGAGGGAGGAAGCGAAATTGGCTGCCTTCAGACTCCACCTATCGAGAACCCTGAGCAAAGACTCCAGGGTCAAACTACTCCAGGCCAATGTTACAAGCACCCAATGACAGGGTACCAAAACAGTACTGCTTTCAAAAGCACTGTCGGGTAGTAGTTGCAGAAGAGCAGTGCGACCACTCAGGTCCGGAGGAGAGTGTACACCGACGGATCGAAAACCGATCAAGGAACGGGCGTTGGAGTATTCTCACAAGACCTCAACATAAATATATCCAGACCGCTAGGGATGCTCAACACAGTCTATCAAGCAGAGTGTGTGGGCATAACTCTGGCGGCCCTAGCCATAAAAGCCAGAAGAGTTGCGGACACGCGTGTCCGCATACTCACTGACAGCGCCTCCATCCTCCAATCCCTAAAGCAGGGATGCATCACATCAAGTCTAATACTTGAGTGCCACGATGCATTGGAACGGATAACCGTACCAAACCGCAACACTGTGACACTACAGTGGATAAAGGGTCACCGCAGTTCACTGGGCAATGACGCAGCTGATGAGCTGGCTAGAAGAGCATCCAGCGCGTTGGTCAGCGGACCGGAGTCCATTGTGCCTACCCCCTTTATTCAAATACGCAGATGGCTACAAAAGCATACCTACGAACAAGCGGAGATATGGTGGTCCTCGTCACCGGGCTGCAGGCAGTCCAGGGAGGCCATGTCATCCCTGGATGACAGGCTAACCAAAAGGTTGCTGCGCTTGGATAGGAGGAACCTACGATTGATGACGGGGATCATTACGGGCCATTGCTCGCTGAATAAGCATCTCCACACAATAGGCATAACGGACAGCCCTCTGTGCAGAGCCTGCATAGAGGCTGACGAGACAGTTGCACATATACTCTTCGAGTGTACAGGCGTTACACAAATTAGAAACGAAACCATAGGAGCACCAAGATCTTACACAGATGTTCTCAACAGGTTGGGAGACCTGATGGGTTTCTGGAGGGAGGTGGGCTGGCTGGAATAACCGCCAAAAGCCGCCATGGTCCACACACAATGGTCCGCTGGAGGGACTGAGTGCGGAAACCAAACCAATAACATAGAACATAGAATGTGAGTGGGATCCTCTACTGCGACTTACTGCTACGCTATCAATGGATCCGAAAAACACAAGCTATGTAATTCACTTTGTAATACTTCTCTGTGCATATCTTACGCAGCTGTAGACGGTCCAAACTCAGGACCGGCAAACTGAGCATATGCCCTTGCGTGGAGGGGCGAGACAGGGGGGCGCAATTTCCCCGAAATTATTCTCTAACACATTGGAGGATATGTTAAAGACGTTGAACTGAGCAGGACGAGGCAACGTTAACATTAACGGCGAACACATCTCACACTTAAGATTTACAGATGATATCGTCATACAGGTTGAATCGATGCCGGACTTGCAGCATATGCTAGACAGCTTAGTAAATTCTTCTGCACGCATTTGTTTTTGAATGAACATGGATAAAACCCACCTTATCCATACTAATATTAAAAATGCGAAAGTAACTTTGTCTGTCTGTCTGTCTGTTACGCTTTCCCGCTTAAACCTCTCAACCGATTTTGATGAAATTTGGCACAGACAATCTTTAGACCCTGAGAAAGAACATAGGCTACCTTTTATCTCGGAAAATTGATGTTCCCGAGGGAAATCTAAAAAGCGCGATATAACCGAACTCCACTCGGGCGAAGCCGCGGGCGGAAAGCTAGTGTTCAATAAACACGATACCCCGGAAGCGATTGTTGTCAATGGCAGAATCTCAAGGTTGTTCAAGAATACCTACGTTTACCTCGGGCAAACTCTGCAGTTTGCTAAGAACAATTTTGAGATAGAGGCCAACAGGAAAATTTAGCTGGTCTTAGCAGAGTTTGGGAAGCTTTGTCGAATTTTTACGTCGCATAATCCACAGAGCCTAAAGACTAAAGTCTTCAACCAGTGCGTCCTGTTATGACCTTCGGATCAAATCCGCAATGAGGTAATCCGACAGAGAAAAAAGGTTGTCGATATAGCTCACAGAATAAGCAATCTGAAGTAGCAATGGCCCAGTCATATTAACAGTAAAACCGTTGACTGTTGGAGTATACGTGTTCTAGAGTGGAGACCGTGAATCGGTTGACATTAGGTAATGCGTCCTTAGGCTTTAGGATTTTCGCAATATGACTGGTAGTAACTGGATGAAAGTTATCGACAATTGAGTTAAATAGCACGAAATAGGAGAGGCTAATGATAGATGGTCATCATCATCATCATCATCATCAACCTTTTTATCATCCCACTGCTGGGCACAGGTCTCCTCTCTCATAGAGAAGGATAGAGCGTAATCACCACGCTTGCTCAATGCGGGTTGGCGATTTCAGACTTAAAGTCCAGGTTTCCTGAAGATGTTTTCCTTCGCCTGTAATCAGTCATTGGTGTCCAGGAATTACTTAGAAAGTACATATAACTTAGAAAAATTACATTGGTACTTGCCTGACCTGGAATCGAACACTCACACTCACACTTGAGAGGCTGGTATTTTAACCACTAGGCCACCATGACTATAACGATATAAGATAGATGGTCATAGGTAAATGAAGATGGTATTCACGTTACAAATAAAACATATGCGGCTGGGAGACTTCCATCAGGAACGAAGTTACGCGATGTTCAGACACACGCACTAGTAAAGAGAGAGAAAGCGTGAATTTCATATGGATTTTTTCTTTTTGTTTTAGATGGGAAATCATAAAATGACCTCTCCCGCTCTGGGAGGAGCGGAAGGGCGTGTCAGACTTTTACGCACCAAAATCCACCCGTGTTCCTGCACTTGCCTGTGCGCCAGGACCACAATTTCTTGTTTAACCAACCTTTGCCCTACGGGTTTTACGCCATCTTAGAACTTAAGTTCACCAATGCACCCATCCAAGAAACCATGAAAACGACATCTATGATACGAAAATTTGCAGCCTATTCTTTCATTTTCACCTTATTATAGACTTCGGCAACCTCGCAAACAATGAAATCTAAAGCTAAGAGTAGAGGATACATACGCTCTGGTCGGCAGACAACTTCGAACTACCGGCCACCGTAGCCGCGGGCTTGCGGGCGCCGAGTGATGGACAGCTCGCCGCTCGGGGAAACACAACGGGTGCGCGTGAATCACAACGCGCCTCAAAGACATGTCAGCACATCGTGACTGGGTCCACTAGGACCGATGCCTCCCGGACCAGGATTGAAGGCTGGTTAAAAAAAAAACCGAGGCCCTGGCGCACAGGCAAGTGAAGGGAAACGTGTGGGTTTTACTTAGTAAATGTCTGGCACGCCCTTCCGCTTCGCCCAGAGCGGGAGAGGTCATTTGATGATTTTCCATCCAAATAATAAAAAAATAGTAGAGGGTACATAACACGTAACATAAACACGTGACATAATTATGGTACGTGATAATATCTACCAGTTTATATACCAAAAGCCGCGTTAAAGATATTGTTCCAAAAAGGACACACAACACACAATTTTCAGGAATAATTGGAGCCTATAATGAAGATAATTAACAAAGAAATTATACAAATCAAAGTTCGAAATCAATAGATTGGGAAATATTGAGTGCGTTTTATTAAATATTTATGAACGTAACAATCAGTGGTCGCCGTGAATTGTAGATCATCGATAGTGCGCACATCACTCAAGATTTTATCGATAGATTTTATAATAGCCCTCTTTAAAATTGCCTTACTTTATTTAAATAATTCTATCACCACTGCTCTCAAACCGGCATGTCCTAAAACCAATTTAAAAACTCCAAAGTCATGTGTGATCTACCAACCCGCACTAGGCTCGTGGTAGATTATGGCCCATTCCTTTCCATATATGTACAGCAGGCATTTGTCACAGCAGTGCATGGGAACATCGGCTCATTTAAGTCCCTTAAAATGTTCCGGTGATATCACAGTATGAGATTTCTGTGTAGATTAGGGGTTCAAGAAAGAATCAACAAAGGAAACAATCATCATCGTCATCATCATCAACACTTTTTTATCGTCCCACTGCTAGGCACAGGCCTCCTCTCATACAGAGAAGGATTGAGCGTAATCACCACGCTTATTCAATGCGGGTTGGCGATTTCAGACTTAAAGTTCAGTTTTCCTCAAGATGTTTTCCATCACCTTGTAATCAGTCATTGTGTTCAAGATATACTTAGAAAGTACATATAACTCAGAAAAGTTACATTGGTACTTGCCTGACCTGGAATCGAACCCGCAAACTCATACTTGAGAAGCTGGTGTTTTAATCACTAGGCCACCACGCCGTTACGGAGACAATAGTTTTTGGATATTATTAAAAGGTAGCCAAACCTCTGCAAAAAAACTGTAGTGACACTAAAAAGGAGGATATTTTGTCAGCATGTAAAACTTAAAAAATCCAGAAAAACGTTGTGAAATATTCAACGTATTTTCTTTGAACATCTGAAATAAAAACCCAAACACGAACCTAATAATTTTATTGCCTTTTTATCGCCGATTCAAAAGCATCGTAAATTAATTAAGCAAAATCGATAAAATCAGTGGCACATCACTAAAGAAGCCCTCCGTTAATCGTCTCCTTATAATTATAGGTTATCGTCGCATGATTTCACTGGCTTCCTCCACTTCTTTCTTTCAACCCAGACGGCCGCTATAATTAGTTGCCATCGCCAAACTAAAACCAGCCCTATCCTTAGCAAAAGAGAGTTCACTTTCCTGCTGAACTACTCCGAGTAGCATTCAATGACACTTTGGCAGGCTGAAGAACTATTCATACGACAGCGCCTGATTTTAGATATTTCGTGTGACATTTTATCTTGTTTTCTTTTTTTCGTTCCATGCAAGAATTTTCCGATAAATTTCCGTGTTAGTATATTTAGACTTGGGGACTCAATTTCTGACCGGTACATTTGAAGAGTCACGTTCTATTTCAAAGCAAGTAGGTACTAGTGCATTTTATATGTATAAACGTTAAATAAATAAATAAATATATACGGACAAATCGCACAGATTGAGCTAGCCCCAAAGTAAGTTCGAGACTTGTGTTATGGGATATCAACTCAACGATACTATATTTATAAAAGAAACATATATAGATGAACACCCAAGACCCAGGCCGATCAGGAAAAGATAGTTTTACCATCATGACCTAGCCGGGGATCGAACCCGGGGCCTCCACGTCGAAGGCAGGCGTGTTGACCGCTGCGCCACGGACGACAATAAATGGCTCATTCATTTAATTTTTTTTTTTAGATTTTGGCTTTTATCATAGGAAAAAGGGCTGACAAAGCTCAATCTAAAGATCAAAGGAGGATCTGTTAATGCACTCTTATCCCTGTCCATTAGGTGAACCAATTGTTGACGGATTGTACTAAACAGAAATCTTAATAGTAAGACGATAGAAATGCTATCAACTATCTGAGACTTCTATTGACTAACTATTAAGGCCCCGCCATCGTATTGGATCGCAGATCTGTAAGGGTAGTTGGAGGTAAGAGTTTTTATAAATCATCATCATCATCAGCCTCTACTCGTCCACTGCTGGACATAGGCCTTTTCCATGGCACGCCAACAAGCCCGATCTCGATCTAAGCTTTTTATAAATAAATAAATAAATTATTTCTGTTGTATTAGTGTTTACGACAATACATTATACATGTATTATACATGTATAATGTCTGTTAGAAGTTATAAATAAGAGAATTCAATAGGTTAAAGTTATATTACGCATTAGCAAGTTATCTTTAACGTAATCTGGACTAAGTACTTTCAAAGGCAACTGCCAAAATACTGTTAACCTAATTAGGACAGGGTGTAAAGTGCTAGGATCAAGATCACCTCCTATATTTTTACTATTATTACGAATAAAAAAAATAATTTATTGTGACAATATTACAACAAGAATCATTAATAAAGAAATGACTTTTCAGAGAGTCCCATTTGGGCGCCAATAAACGTAATTGGCGAATTAAACGTTATTGGCACCAATAAGCTAATAATAAAATCTACTTAAGATAAATTCGGACTAATTGGATTCCCACTTACTTCGGTATGTGTCTGGTTCAGCCGTGATCTGAAATGAGACAAAATAATGAGTAAAATAATTGTACCTTCTAACGAAACATAATCTACACTAATATTATAAAGAGGAAAACTTTGTTTGTATGTTTGTTTAGTTGTAATGAATAGTTTATAATATGTTGAAAAAAATAAAAGTGATAATAGGATATTTTTTTTTGGTTGGTTAGTGTAAAAAAATAAATACGACTAAAATAAACAATATTTTAAAACTTGACAAGTTCGGTGTTTTCTATTCGACTGCACTGAGAGAATATATCAAAATAAACGAAGATGATATAGTCTTCTATAAAATCTCGAAAATGAAATTCAAACAGATAGACGGTTTTGAAGATAATTTAATACCTAGAAGATTTATAACTAGGTTTAACTTATAGCATACTTTTCATTCGGGTGAAACCGTGAGACGTTGTTAGTCAATAATAAAAGCATAGTATCATCATTAAGTGGCTTAATGGTTATCACACTAGCCTCTCAAATAAGAGTGTGCGGGTTTGATTCCAGGTCAGGCAAGTACTAATGTAACTTTTGTAAGTTATATGTACTTTTTAAGTATATCTTGGCCACGAATGACTGATTAAATTGTGAAGGAAAACGTCTTGAGTAAACCTGGACTTTAAGTCTTAAATCGCCAACCAATCGCTCAATAGCAAGCGTGGTGATTACGACCAATTCTTCTCTGTATGAGAGGAGACCTGTGCCCAGCAGTCGGACGATATAAAAAGGTTAATAATGAATAAGAACAAAGATTGGAAGCTGCTTGAATAAAGCGGTTGAGGTAGCTAAAAGGCTTGAAGATAAGGTTCTAAACACACGCGTAACACTGGCATCTAAAGCTGATATTCTGTGCTAGATTTCAGACTATCAGTGTGCTAAGCAAGTACTGCTCCAGGCTTGGAAACTGAAGACTCCTGATGAGGATGAACATGAGACCAATCCTTTTGTGTGAGGTTCCAACCCACTGAAAAGTGGATTCTTCACGAGAAATGATGATCTTTTTTTCAACAATTACTCTTTCTAGCCTTTTCCCAACATATTGGGGTCGATTAAATTCCAGTATTTTTTCATAATCTACAATATGTAAAGAAAACCCTGTCCGATCCGTGAAGGTATTGTTAGGTATCGATAACTGATTCTACTAATGCCTAAAAAGCCGGGCTAAACTTAAAAAAAAATCCCCCTAAAAAAATAAATATTGTTCCGCAAAAAGAGGTAACTTAAAACATGTGCGGTAGGCCATACAAAAATAATGTTGTCACTTTTTAAAAATTACCAAATTTTGGGGAAGTTGGAATTAATTCGCGGGAAAATAAGATTATTTCAAAATTCACTAGTATTGTTACTATGATGATTATGTAAAATTTCATATGTTATTTGGTCATGTGTTTACCTAACCATTATTATCCTTACGGGTCGGACAGGGTTTTCTTAACATATTGTATATCCATACTAATATATAAAGCTGGAGAGTCTGTTTGTGTCTTTGAACGCGCTAATCTCAGGAACTGCTGGGCCGACTTGAAAAATTCCTTTTGCGTTGGATATCCCATTAATTCAGTAAGGCTATATAACATCAAGCTGTGACCAATAGGAGTGGACCATATAAAAAAAAACATATCGAAACTTACGCGGGTGAAACCCCGCGGCACAGCTAGTTTATCATAAAAAAACAACGGAGACTATACATACGCGCTATGGTAGGTAAGGATAATCACCCACCCACGGAGCAACGACGGCAAATGTAACTTCCCTAATTAGTTGACCCGTGCAGCTGTTATAAATTGTTTGTTAATCACGAGGTAACTATAAAGTTCTCCTTGTTAATTTCAGCAACAAGATTAAAATAAAAAAATCTATCGTAAAGAAATAATAATAAAATAATAAAAACTTTATTGTTCAGAAAAACGTTACAATATTTAAATAGCACTAGTCTCCACACTAGGATTCCCTGTGTCGTGGAGACCAGTCTCCTTCATCTAACAGAATTATTAGATAGGTTCATACATAGCATCGGTCATTAATTATTGATGTGACAAAGACAGGTTGTTCTTCCAAACAAATTTTACTAAAAAAAATTACATTATCATCAACCTTTTTATCGTCCCAATGCTGAGCACAGGTCTCCTCTGATACAGAGAAGGATTGAGCATAATCACCACGCTTGCTCAACGCGGGTTGGCGATTTCAGACTTATAAAGTCAAGGTTTCCTCAAGATGTTTTCCATCACCTTCAGTCATTGGTGTCCAAGATATACTAAGAAAGTACATTACAGTATTTGAGTGTCTTCAAGGCTAGAGTGAATAGGTTCTTAATAAACTAGTGCGCTTTACCATCAATGATCGCATCACTGCTTACCATCAGGCGGGATTGCGGTCAAGCGCTTGTTTATAACTTATAAAAAAACAAAAAAATAAAAAAAAAACTTTAGAAAAGTTACATTGGTAGTTGCTTGACCTGGAATCGAACCCGCGCACTCATACTTGAGAGGCTGGTGTTTTAACCACTAGGCCACCACGACATTGACACAAATAAAATGTGTATCAACTTATTTAGTGTGTATTAATTAGAATTTTGAAATTTTGTGGTGTACCGTGTATTGTGTAGATGTGTGATGAATGTGTGAGTTAAGGTGGGGTTAGATCAATCGAACGAAGTCCTCATAGCACTCCCAAGCCTGCCATTTATATTATTCCTGTGATATAGTCCACTAGAAGAAGAACTCACCAAAAATGACGCACTGATTGCAAAACTAATTCGCATTTCTTTTGTAATTATAAACTAGTGCTTGATCGCAATCCAGCCTGATGGTAAGCAGTGATGCAATCGTTGGTGGCAAAGCACGCTAGTTTATTAAGAGCCTGTTCACTCAAAAAAACTTAGTGAATCGGAAAGATGACGGCAGTTAAGCGAGGTGATGCAATATTAAACCCAACTATACGACCAACGATACTGCTCCAGAGGGAGATTGATCTGGAGACCCTCCCCGACTAAACTCCAGACACAACAACATTTGGCGCATCGTACCCGATACACATCACAATATAACTGCTCAGAACCGTCCCCGTCCTCCGTACGACTGCAACGGACATCTCATCTTTTTGATCGTGCTTAAGCACTACTTAATAACATAAAAATAAAGTATCTGTTAATTAAACGTAAATTCTCCAATACTTAATAACAGCTGATAAATTGAATCCCAATTAATTGCGTTATGTTGGTCCAATAAATGAATTGTTTTACAAACTTTGAGTTTAATTAACGTGTTAATTGATTAAATCGCGTTAATCTTTGCGTTGTAAATAATTTCATAAGTGGATTCATTTTTACCCGCTTGTACTCGAGATTTCATCCATTTAATAATGTAGGGGATAATTTACTGTATTGGAAAACAACGTGAGGAGACGTGGTCTCTAAAAAGGGCCAGTCAAAGCCATACAATATTCATCGATCGACATTATCTTTATATTTTCTTTGCTCTTGATTCATGTTGCATCTACTTACGTATTTACTTAAATATTAGTATGATACACTTTAATCAAAAATACACAGCCTCCGTGGCATAGCGGTAGCGAACGCGGCCGCTGCTCAAGGAGGCGGGTTCGATCCCCGCGCAGTGCAAATATTTGTATGCATGAATATGAATATTTGCATTGGTCTGATCGTGCCTCGGAAAGCACGTTAAGCCGTTGGTCCCGGTTGCCATACGAACATCTTATGGCAATCGTTACGGGTTGTTGGAGCCCTCAAAAGTTCAATAATTGGTCTAACTGCAATGCTTCGATATCGCCTCCGGGTTGTGGAGGTCAGACGGCAGTCGCTTCACGGAAAATATCGAAGTTTAGCCAAAATCAGCAGTTAGACTGGTAAATAAAATAAAAAATAAAATCTATTTATTTCGGGCAACATGCCCATATATTGTTAGTGTACAACTTAAAAACTATGTTAGTATTAAATAAAAAAATAAAAAAGAATTTAATTAAGGTATTTGCCTCCCTCTGGGGCACCAGGCACCCGCACTTGTGCTTGAACCCAATGCCGCAGAAGGGGGCTGTCCAGCTTGTGGCTGAGCACGTTCAGAATGGTGTTGGCGCTCCCACGTGTACGAAACATCAGCGACGCGATACGGCGCCGCAGCACAGTGTGAAAGCCGTCTGTGTGCGCGTGCGCAAACATCGCAGACGCACTACAGTAACGTGGGAGCCCCACCAGCACCCTGAACGCATTATTATACTGTACTCAAAAGCTACTGTAAAGCGGACCCCGGATTCCAAAGCTGAAAGAAGCTTCGGATGCGACTGGGATGAGATGAAGAAGAAGACTTTCATCAAAAATATATATAAATAGAATACTACACTATTTGTTTCTACGTCACCTTGGTATTCCATCCAAACGTTGTCTGTAAAAGATCGCTGTTGACTATAAGACCATTGTGACACTCGGTGGTAGGTCATAATATCGTCTGCCGGCAGAAGTTACCACCCACCAGGCAAAGTCTTGCCGCCAAGACTTTGGTCGTCGTGTTCCGGCATGATGTCTGGTGAAGCCGTACGGAAGTTGGGTCTGAGCAGTTGTGTTGTGATGTGTACCGGGTACGATGCGCCAAATGTTGTTGTATCGGGAGTTTGGTCGTGGAGGGTCTCCAAATCAATCTCATTCTGGCGCAGCATTGTTGGTAGTGATGTTTGGTTTAACATTGCATCACCTCGCTCAACTGCCGTCATCCTTCCTATTCCTTAGTTTTTTTAGTGAATAGGCTTAATAAACTAGTGCGCTTTACCATCAACGATTGCATCACTGCTTAACATCAGGCGGAATTGCAGTCTAGCAGTACTTTATCTATATCTATATCCACTAATACATAAAGCTGAAGAGTTTGTTTGTTTGAACGCGCTAATCTCAGGAATTACTGGTCCGATTTCAAAAATTATTTTTGCGTTGGATAGCCCATTAATCCCGGAAGGCTTTAGGCTATATAATATCGCGCTACGACCAATAGGAGCAGAGCATAACTAACACCACGCGAATGAAGTTGCTGGCGGCCGCTAATAATTAATAAGAAAAAAACTGTCTGTAATCTTCATATTTATATTCTGTAATTCGTATGGTGTACATATGTAATAAATAGTATTGTATTCTATTTTATTGATTATATTTTTTTAATATAACAGAAGAAAAATAAAAAGGGCCACAGAACAACAAAAAACAAAAGGAGACAACAATGAGTTGAGCTGAGGTGAAGCGAAAAGTTGTAGTACAGGCTATCGACTTTGTGAAAAACTCACTAAGAAAACTAGGTATAGTCAGCCCCTTTAGCCCCCGAGTGTGACCAGCGTGTGTGGGTAACTCCCGCACACGAATTGCACTGGTCACCATGTCTAAGGATTACTCCGGTACCTGGGTAATCATCCCTTGGCGCGGAAACCGGCCAAAATTAGGCCGGTAAGCCCTGAGAGTGGCACGGAGTTAGATCTTCGGGCCGATCCCGTGTCACTCTCAACGCAGGGCTCAAGGGGAACCGAGTGGTTTTAGTGGGTATTCCCGGCTCCGGCTGGGCGAGCCCCACACACGCCTGTCGCCTAGCTTGCGGCGAGTACGGTGCGTAATGCGTTTCCACTCGTAAAAAAAAAAAAGGTATAGTCAGCCCAGCGTGGGTTCTCAATACTGCCAATCTCTGAGTATTTGTTGCTATCACAGCTAAATCCATGCTCATCTAAAATTTCACATTATGATGGATGCACAAATATGTATTAGCGGAAAAATAGCGTTAATTTCGGCACAATAAAGATAAATGACAATTAAAATGATAAGAATAGCTGGTTGCTCTGATTAACTCAAGACAGTGTTTGTATTCTTTCTCCAGTATTAGCGTACCGACACGTTATATGAGTTCATATAATTTGCTTTTTTACCATGCATAAATATGCAAGCTGTCACGCCCTTTATACCTAGGGCTTTTATTTCGGTAATACGTTTTTACTTATTTACATTTCCATTTTGGTGACATTTTTTTTTTACTTTGCAGGTATTTTGGCGTGGCTAGCTGGCATAAATGGTAAATAATTTCATCGTTGTTGTGTTTTCTTGTGTTTATTACTGTACTTACATAGTGTTGTATAAAGCCATGTGTTTTTTTTTTAAATGAACAGACAGCTGTGTTGCTGAGGAGTTTGTTCCGCCACTTCTTCTCAGCGAAAGCACTAGGAAGTGGCGAAGAGCGGGCGTTTTAGGGGACTGTCTTATGTAATACTAGCTTTCCGCCCGCGGCTTCGCCCGCGTGGAGTTCGATTATATCGCGCTTTTTAGATTTCCCTCGGGAATATCAATTTTTTCCAGGATAAAAGGTAGCCTATGTTTTTTCTCAGGGTCTAAAGATTATCGGTGCTAAATTTCATAAAAATCGGTTGAGAGGTTTAAGCGGGAAAGCGTAACAGACAGACAGACAGACAGAGTTACTTTCGCATTTATAATATTAGTATGGATTGACGTTCAAAAAGTGCTGATTCTCAGCCTAATATGAATAAATGACTTTTTAGTTTTAACTCCCGAGACAAAAACGACGGGGTGTTAAGTTCTCAGTTCAGTCTTCTACTCTAAAATCAACTTTATTGTCATTGTAATAACGTTGGTATTTATTTCACTTGAAATAGAATGGGGAAGCATTTTAAGAATGTAAGTGAAAAGCGACTAAAAAAAAATATTTACAAGGCAGAAGTGAGTGGGAACGGAAGGGCAGACTCTTGAAGGACACATAGTAACCTTATTGGTAATGTGTATCTGAAAGGTCAAGTGTGTAGTACAGGCAACCGGTGTGCGTGTAAGATGAGATATGGGATCGTAAACGAGGTGGGTGGAGCGGATGTCGTTTTGTGGCTTTTGCCTACCCCCATGGGAAAGAAGCGCGAGCATATTGTGTTATGTTATGTTTATCTCTAAGGGGCACAGGGCTACTCTCATACAGAGAAGGATTGAGCGTAATCACCACGCTTGCTCAATGCGGGTTGGCGAGTTCAGACTTAAAGTTCAGGTTTCCTCAAGATGTTTTCCTACACCTTTTCATCAGTCATTGGTGTCCAAGACATACTTAGAAAGTATATATAACTTTAAAAAATTACATTGGTACTTGCCTGACCTGATAATTTGTGTAATATAATCAATAGTTCCCATTGATTGATCACAAGCTTCCTCTCTCTGAGAACTCGTGCCAAGTGCGTGTTGAAAGACTTATCATGTCATATTTTTTTTTATATATGTGTCATATCAGGAGCTTTCGGCACGGCGCGAGAAGTCCAGCAGCGGCGATTCAACTGATCACCAATCAAACTACGTTGAAGTTCAATGCATCTTTTTTTGTCTCATTCATTTAGAAAAGGACAGAAAATAAATATTAGCTCAGTCCTGAGCACAGGACTGAGCTAAAAAAGCCTGAAGAAAGTTGACGTATTTTTAGTAGCCATGTTTTCTAAACTTCTTTTTCAGCCTATAGTTGTCCACTGCTGAACAAAGGCCTCCCCAAGGCTTTCTACGATGACCGGTCTTGTGCTGCCCGTATCCATCGGGTTCCCGCGACTTTCACCAGGTCATCGGTCCACCTTGTTGGGGGCCTCTTACGCTGCGTCTTCCAGTACGTGGCCGCCACTCCAGAACCTTACTGCCCCATCGGCCGTCGGTTTTACGAGCAATGTGCCTTGCCTACTGCCACTTAAGTTTAGCGACTCGAAGAGCTATGTCGGTGACTTTGGTTCTTCTGCGGATCTCCTCATTTCTGATTCGATCACGCAGAGAAACTCCGAGCATTGCTCTTTTCATTGCCCTTGACGTGACTCTGAGCCTCATATGAGGCCCATTGTGAGCGACCACATTTCAGTTCCGTAAGTCATCACTGGCAACACACAATGGTCAAAGACACTGTGGTAACTTGGACGACGAGAAGATGTAGTGTAGTGTCCCGAACGCTGCCCAGCCGACCTGAAACTGCTCATGGAGTATTTCAATTTGACAGGACGAAACTAATAATCGATTTCTGAACTTTTCATAACGTATACGGGAACATGTAATTAGGCACGCGACAGTCATCTCGACGCGTTTAAACTTGACACGATTTTTAAACTACCTGAACATATTATACCAGGAACATATATAACAGGCTAAAATTCCGTCGCGTAATTTTAGCACGATTATTCGCTCAGCGTCTTCAAATAGGAATACAGTCAGAAAAAGATAAGGAATTTCAAATTAATCTATTAAAACAAATCCTTATCTAATAATTGATACAGCGATTAACAAGTTTATTTTTTATAAATTATAAAGTAGTGCTTGACTGCAGTGCCGCCTGATGGTAAGCAGTGACGCAATCGTTGATGATAAAGCGCACTAATTGTAGTCCGACGGAAAAACCGCCGCTGGCAAATTATTCCAGTCCCCTCGATGTAAGCTTTCCGTTTATAGTCCAACATAAAATATGGTCAAAGTTCCGCTCGTGCGGACGTGCGGTGCGTTGACCTGTGGCGTCAGCTATTGCGCGGACGTGCGCAGTACTATGATCTACCGTAAACTGCGTGGCACGCTCGGTAACCACACTGCAATCATTTCTAAATGTAAGCATTTGAGAAAAAATATAACACAGTGTGATTCAGTTACTTATTCTGAATAAAATATATTCACGCTTCGGTAAATCTGGTTGCCAGGTTTTTAAGGCAACTAACTTGTTAAGGATTCAGTAATAATAACCGAAACCGGGACAAAAATGGGAAATATTATATTTAATTTCTAAATAGTAAAACCGACTGACACACACACACATGTAAACTTACGTTCGCCAAGTTACTACAACTAACTATCGCAAAGTAATACGTTTCACTTGAAAGCCAACAGAGCGTAGCGAAACAAGAAATGACTGATTCTTGATAAAGTTTCGCTCAAAGTGTGTTTAATTCGAGGTATATTTGCAATTCATTAGTTACTATGTCATTTACTTGATTTAATTTAGATATTACGAGTTTACTTACTATAATTATATACATGAGTACGTATTATTAGTAAGTAGGTATAGTTACTTACTAAAAATAATTAAATACAATATGTAAAGAAAACCCTGTCCGATCCGTGAAGGTATTGTTAGGAATCGATAATTGATTCTAGTAATAAATGCCGACAAAGCCGGACTAAAGTTTTAAAAAAAAATCCCCCTAAAAAAGTAAATATTGTTTTGCAAAGAGGGGTAACTTAATACATGTGCGGTACGACACCCTTTCGCGGGCGACGAGGGGCAGAGCACGCGACGCGTGGTCGAATCGCATAAGCGTACCGTCAAAATGGGGTTGTCACTTTTTTAAAAAGTACCAAATTTCGGGGAAGTTGAAATTAATTCTCTGGAAAAAAAGATTATTTTAAAATTCATTAGTATTGTTACTATGATGATTACGTAAAATTTTATAGTATATTTGGTCACGTGTTTACCTAACCTTTATTATCCTTATGGGCCGGACAGGGTTTTCTTTACATATTGTATCACAATAATATGAAACTAATATAAGTTTATTTAAAAAAAAAGACTTATTTGTGAAAGTTAAGTTTAGTTTAAAGGCTTTTTTTTCAAATTTAAACTTTTTTATAACATTGTCAATACTAGTAGGTAAGCATTTTTGATAAAGGTGTACTCTACAATCAGACTAACTCCTATTAAAATAAAATTAATATTTGTTTAACTCGAAATAATATCAATACGAATTCTTAGTTTGACAGCTTCCGTGGCGTAGCGGTATCGAACGCGACCGCCACACAAGGAGGCGCGGTTTCGATCCCGCGCAGTGCAAATATTTGTATGAATGAATATGAATATTTGCACGGGCCTGGTCGTGCCTCGGAAATCATATTAAGCCGTTGGTCCCGGTTGCCATACGAACATCTAGTGGTCGTTGGAAAATATCGAAGTTTAGCCAAAAATTAGCAGTTATACTGGTAAAAGCGGACCCCAAATTTCAAAGCGGAAAAGCTTCGGTTGCGACTGGGATTAGCGATGAGATGATGATGACGAATTCTTGGTTTGAATAGCCTTCAGAGTGGTCCCATCCACTTCCATCCCGCAACTCAGTCGAAAAAAACGGATGGAAGAAGAAGTACGTTCAAGAAACTTATAGGTAAAACCACAGTAAAAAATCATACAGGTCGACGCCTTTGATCTCGTGTAAAATGTCGACATCATCTAGAGTTCTAGACAGCAACGCATCAGCCAGGGTTGTCACAAATAAACAATATTTATGAAATTATTTATTTATTGCAGATCAACATCGATAGCTGTATTATATTTAATTAATTATACTAAGGGAACAACTCGAGACAGATTTAAGTTATTTAGATGGCATTTCGTAACCAGCACCCCAATCCACCTCGGAATTAACACCCATATCATATTATAAATATGTACTTACATTTAAATTGGCGTCCACCATCTTAGATTTCAAAAAGGAAAGCTTTTTCGTAACAAGCACCCCAATTATATTTACTTAAAATGGACACCCATATTAAATTATAAAAAAATGACTTCCGCCGTCTTGAATGTCAAAAAGGATGGCTTTTCATAACAAGCACCCCAATTATACTCAAAATTGACACCCATATCAAATTATAAAACAAACAAATCAAAAAACAAACACACGTCAGCCCTTAATGATAGATACCGAGCTACGAACAACGTTTTGTTCGCAGCTTGGGTGCCGCTTACCCGCGTCTCGTCCCACACACCCCGCACGATTGCTCTGTCTAGACGTCTTCGTCGGACGACTGTATGATTTTTAGACTGTGGGTAAAACCATGGAACAAATATAGAGGATAAAACTGAAAGCCACACTCTGATTTAAAAAATGAAGATAAAATACGTGCCCTTAAAAATTGTCATTGACGCCAAAATAACTCTTTTCAGAGCTTTTTGTATGTCCCTGTATGCGGCGGGCCTGTGGGTGGCATATACCCTTACAGCGCTCTCTGTGTACAGTATAATAATTCGTTCAGGGTGTTGGTGGGTCTGCTCCGGCACTGCAGCGCCTCGGGAATGTTTGCCGATGCCCGTGTCGATTGTTTTTACACGACAATGCGAAAGCGGTGCGCGTCTCTGGGGCGCAGGCTCCGGATCACCTCCAACACTATCCTGAGCGTATTTGCGAATAGGTTTGATTGTCAGTATATTAACCATTGTTATATGATTAATGTACTGACAAACAAACAAATGACTTAGAGGCAGGCGTACTAGTAAATATTTCTCTTTTATTTCATTATTTTTGACATTTAAAATTTTGCATACTATATTTGTAAATATGTAGTTGATTATAATTTGTATTTCTGTATTTATTTTAATATTGTATTGTTTGTGTTGTATGGGCTGTGATGCCTGAAATGGATGGATGTAAAAGGTTACTCGCGGTCAAAATTATTATTTTCTACACAATGTCCTAAGTTTGGCTTTCAGTTCTACTTATAATTACACCATACCTGGTGATAGACGCCATTAGGATTTCTTTACAGACTTATAAAAAGTAAAAAAACTAAAACCCAACTACGACAAAAAAGGACGCTGAAAAAGTACAAAACAAGATTTTCAGAATACTGAACTGAACAAAGTTGCTAATGTAGTTGTAGATAAATTTTCATATTTGGAAAGGCATAGTAACACGTTACATATACCTACTTACCGTAGCACCTTGACTACGTGTGACTACGCCTTTCCAAATACATATGAAAATTTATCTCTACATAGTGAATATTGTATACTTCAGAATAGTATTGTATGACATTATTGTCAATTTACAATGAAGGCGTCTTGTAAGAGTCTACTGTGTCCATTTATTTGCAACTACATTAGCAACTTTGTTCAGTTCAGTATTCTGAAAATCTTGTTTTGTACTTTTTCAGCGTCCTTTTTTGTCGTAGTTGGGTTTTAGTTTTTTTACTTTTTATTATTTGTACTATTTTGGTGTTAAAGTGTATTTGTGGCGCATAATATTAACAAAAGTTAAATTGATGAACTAAAAACTAGGTACTTGACATATTACATCTACACGCACATATAACAACATAAGCCCGAAGGCATATAGTGCAGAGGACATTTTTATGGGAGTTTTAGCCAGTTATCAAACTGTTTCCGCCTTTACCGCGTGGAGTTACTCCCAGCTAATGTCGTTTTCATTAGTGCATTACATATTCTATTAATGTTCACACTGATCTACATTGCATAAAGCGATTCACAGTTCCCGTGATCCGCGCTTTACTCTTATCGCTCATATTTAACATCATTAAAGCATTCTTGTAATTATGTACAAGCATAAAGTACTCGTTAAGCTCTTCCACGTGATACCGAACACGGTATATTTATTTTAATTTTATATTAACGTGTAACTTTTCGTCCGCTAGAGGGCGCAATACTAAATTTGGTGACAAGCTTTATAGCCCATAACCAACAGAATATCAAGGCCCTTCTAATGGTACTACAGTGGTCTTATTCTGATAAGTAGTAAAGAAGATATAAACGAAAAGATGTGAATTAAATGCAACTAGCCCATGAATACAGGTAAAGTCACAAGCAAATGCTAGCAATATATTCAAAATGTACAAGTAAAGCGCTTTCAAATGATACCAAACACGGCATATTTATCTTAACTTTATTTTTTTACTCTGTATGTTTTGTCCGCTGGAGGGAGCCACATTAGATTTTGTGAAACTCCATATAGCCTATAACCAGCGGACAATAAAGACACTTCTAATGATATATCATTTGTCGAATTCTGATAAGTAGTTTTGAAGTTACGAGGGAACAGATGAACATACATACATACATAGCCTGTCAAAATCATGACCCTCCTTTTGCTTTGCCGTAGTCGGGTAAAAAGTATCTAGTTCTCGCTACAAGTTTCACTCATAATCAAAATTCAAAACCACTTTCTATTGCCAGTACCCTAGATTTCAGCTGACACAACTAAAAAATAATTATGTCCGCCCAGAATGTTATTAGGGTTCCGCGGCGGATAAAAACGAGCCCTTTTTACTAAGAGCCCACTGTTCGTCTATGTCTGTTGGCCAACAGGTTTTATCTCATGAATCTTGACAGATGATGAATTTCAGTTGCGGCTGCAATAATATTTTTTTATTTTATAATTATAAGCTTTGAAGACATTTAAATCGTAGTCAGAGGAAACACCACCGCTGGCAAATTGTTCCAGTCCCTCGATGTATGCGTTATAAAAGACAAGGTGAAACGCCTCGTCCGGATCGTAGTAGTAGTGTCAAAAACATAAGGTGATGGAATAGAGATGGTTGAATTAAATCGTACAATTCCCTCGCACACTCTTTAAATTACATCCTATAGAACACCTACAGGCTGGCTACTCTTCCCCTGTGCATCAGGCATTGCATTTTTCTTTTGTAATTTTGTAGGGATTATTTCAAGGAACCCTGTGTGCGCGAGTGCGCGTCCTCTTGGCGGGCTTTAAATGTTAAAATCTTTTATGATTTCAATCGACGTTATTATACGGGGACTTCTACTTAAAAAGGAAAAATTGAACCTGGTTCTGTTATGTAACCATCACACTATTTTTGCGAAGGTTTAGTTAAGTCAGCAGAATTTCATATATTTTAAATTCCAACCGTCGTCGTCAACGGCAGCAGAACTCCAGATACATATTTTATACAGCAGAAGACTCAAACCATTGCCAACGACAGAGAAACTTCAACCTTCATCAGCAACAGAGGAACTCCAACCAACGTCATCGGCAGAGGGACTCCAACAGTCGTCAAAGGCAGAGAAACTTTAACCGTCCTACTCAACAGAGGAGTTCCAACCGTCGTCAATGGAATAGGAACTCAACCCGTCGTCAACGACAGAGGGACTTCAAAATTCGTCCATGGCAGAGAAACTGTATCCGTCATCTAGGGCAAAAGAACTCTAACCATCTTCAACGGGTAAAATAAAAATACTATGAAAATGAATTATGGATGATATGAAAACTGAATGAATTAACATCAGAGGATCTCAGCGGCAGCGACGACCCCGGTGATTCCAGAAGGTGAAGGCAGCAGCGGCAACAGCCACTCGAAGGCTACGGCATCTCGAAGGCTTCGGGTTCTTGAAGGCTGCAGACGAGCGAGGACTGCAGCGGCAATGCCCTCTCGAAGGCTATAGGTGCGTGAGGGCAGCAGCGGCAACATTGGCCAGCTATTAGGCACACAAGAGGCTCAAGCAGCAGTAGCGCCTCAGCGTCGTTACAGGCAGTGGAGGGTCCACCTGGATGGGCTTTGGAGGCAGTATTATATGAAGACTTAATTATTTTAAGCTGCTTAATTGGAAGCCAGAGCTCAACTCTTCACTGATCTGCGAGGATTTCTTAAGAAACCTCGGAGAACGTATTTATGGCGAAATTTGAAATTTCAAAAATCATGCCAATGGAAAGTTGATTATTTTGAATTTGAAGGAGTTTGGATGACAAATCTGATAAAGAAATAGCAAGCTATCAAGAATTTCGAGGAAAAGGTTGTCATAGTGACATAGTCAACAGCGTTGTCAAAAAGTTTTTTTATTTAATTATTTTATTTTTATAAATTACAAACTAGTGCTTGACCGCAATCCCGCCTGATGGTAAGCAGTGATGCATTCGTTGATGGTAAAGCGCGCTAGTTTATTAAAAACTTATTCACTCTAGCCTTGAAGACACCCAAATTTTAGCCCGATGGAAACACCGCCGCTAGCAAATTGTTCCAGTCGCTCGATATACGCGGTATAAAAGAGGAAACGAAACGCTTCGTCCGAATCGTAGTGGTGTTAACAACGTAAGGGTGGGAACTCGTCGGTCGTCCGATGGTGGAACGGAGATGGGGGAATTAAATCACGCAATTCCCTTGCACACTCCCCAAAATGCATCCTATAGAACACCGAAAGGCTGGCTACTCTACGCCTGTGCTCCAGGCGTTGGAGACCGTTTTGAGTTAAAACTGGGTCGCCAATCAACCTCTTCGTACGCCTTTCCACTGAATCCAATATTTCATGAGTACAAATAATAAGTATGAGATATGTGTGTACATAACATTAAAACGGTAGTGCTACAATATTCCGTGTGTATAACACAAGGCTATCTTACTAGAGATTATAACTGCCTACTGTTCGCTTGTACTAAGATTATGGCAGATTCGTAAGCCATAATATATCTGCTGATACACCTGCCTGTTATAGCCTGGTAATCGCTTTAAGTACTAGACAACCATGTCTTTAAGTGGTACAGTGTGTTAGAATATTTTTGAGTTCATCATCATCATCATCATTTCAAGGTTCTCCACGACGACCGGTTCTGCGCCTCCCGCATCCAGCGGTTTCCCACGACCTTCACCAGGTCGTCGGTCCACCTTGTCGAGGGTCTACCCACGCTACGTCTTCCGGTGCGTGGTCGCCACTCGAGAACCCATCGGCCCCATCGGGCATCGGTCCTACGGGCAATGTGCCTGAAATAATTTAGTTGTTATACCTATTTTTTTTTTTCTAATTAAAAGTTTTTATTTGCAAAGCATAAGTATAAAAATAGATGTTTTAATAAGTTTAGTGATCTCAATGTTTGCCGATAACGACGTATAAAATATATTTGTAGAAGTAGGCATATACGTAGATGTTACCAATAAAATTTGTTGAAAAAAAAATTAATAAAAAGATAACGAAATCTGAGTAAGTCTTTACCATTCGTGCTGACGTACCTTATAAATATGTAATGTATATGTGTGTGTAATGTAATAATGTTACGTCACTATGTGTTAAGGCTCGACCGAGATAGCCTTTCCGTTCTCGACCGAGACCGAAAATAAAATAATATCTCGACCGAGACCGAGAACCGAAACAGAGGATAGACAAGCTTTTTAATACAGTACTGCTTAAAAAAATTAACTATTTTAATAATAAAAGTTAAATAATATTAAGTATATCGTAACTTAAAAAAGCAATTTATTCGGCATTTTCGCCCTTCACTTGCTGTGCTAGTAATTAATCGGCGCGGATAAAATCTTATTTGTTGCAGGCCTGAACACATAAGGCGAAGAAAGTCAATACTTAAAAACATCAATATTTTTTCAGTTTTGGCACTCTAAGAAAAAAGCTACTTACGGTCTCGGTCATGGCGAAGAATCTCGGCTTAGCCGAGAATCGAGACGAATTTCTCGGTTGAATGCCGGGAATGCCGAGGACCGAGACCGAGATATCGGTTAAGCCTTATTATTTCTACATCACAGTATTGTATTAGTTTAAATTCTATCAATTAAGTTAGCTTTGGGACTACTTAATAAAAAAATAATAAATAAAAAAATAGTCTGAAATTGACGCAATTTCAGACTATTTTTTATTATCAATCGCTAAAAATGTAATCAAATTTTCCATTGAATCATAAAAATGGAAAACACAACAAATTCCAGTTTACGCTTATTTCAAAATATTTTTGTAATTTTTCAGCCACTCTGAAATGAAATTAATTATTGTTAAAATAAAGCTGATATTAGTTTAACTTGTAATAAAGTCAGTTTGGATCACAAATGAAATTTGAATTTAGGTAAATGTCACAGTATAGTGTAGGTATATGATTTTATAACTTTTAACTAAATGTACGCGTGTCAAACAATTTTAAATAATGTTTTGGAGTTAATCATAACTTTATACTCCTAGATACGTGCTGAATACTGAAATATGATGTATACAGAAGCGATTACAAATTCATAACACCAGAGAACACGTTGACAATCCTTTTTACATGTTTTTATTAGCTTCACAAGCAAAACAAACATAAGCTTACTTGTTTGTTTGTCCTTCTCTAACTCCTTGGACTACGTGTGAGCGGTTCATTACTGTAAAATGTCTCACCGTTTTCAATACGTTCGTTGGCCGAGCGGTTTTAATTTGTGATGGCAAAGTATTTAGTTTAGATTTAGTTTTAGATTTAGAATTAGTTAAATGGGTAATGCATCATTACGAATTTTAGCACTTGCTATTCTGTCTGTTCGAGATCAAGAAGAGTTTGGTAAAAACAAATGAGCACCACTTAAGCGTTTGTGTTATATTATTTAAAAAAATAATATAGAACTAAAAAGTTGAAAATAAATATAGTTTAAAAAAATAAAAAAACATGCTTTTAAAGAATATCAAACTAAAAAGTTAAAAAAAATAATTAAAAAGTTAAAAAAGCGTGCGGCGCTATGGGCCAAAATTGCTTTTTTCTCATCTATAGTGGAATTGTTTATAATATACTATTTAATTGTCATAAATTAAATTTTAAAATTATTTAACTTTTTAGTTTGATACTCTTTAAAAGCACGTTTTTTTAGTTTTTTAAACTACATTTATTTTTTAGTTTTAATTTCTTTTTTCTTTGCATTGAAACTCCTTTATCGACGTCTGTGAGAGATTTTATAGCAATGTAAAAACAGGTCATCACATTTTTACGTTACGCGCCATCTTGGTTTCTTATCGAAATAAATATTAATATAAATAATTTTCTTCTTTCAAATAATGTCGTGACGCAAAAATAATATTTCAATTAGAAAGCGATAAAAATAAAAAAGGCTTCAAAAATGTTAAAATTGTCGTTCGTTTGACAAATCCAACATGTGAGAGTAATTTTGGCATTTATTTGACATTAACCTTATTTTTAGGGTTCCGTACCTCAAAAGGAAAAAACGGAACCCTTAAAGGATCACTTTGATGTCCGTCTGTCTGTCTGTCTGTCAAGACCTTTTATCTCAAGAACGCGTGGACGTATCAAGCTGAAATTCACATGAAATACTCAGGTCTATTGTCCCTTTAAGCTGTAAAAATATCAAACTTCTAAGCCAAGCCAATCAAAAGATACAGCCGATTATGTCGATATTTTCAACAAATTTTCGACAATCTCAAAGGAATCAAAACCTACAGGATACTTCCCGTAAACTCAGAATCTTGAAATTTGGCATGAAGCTTTGTCATATAATGCAAATATAGGAAAAATTGCGAAAATCACATATTTTTAGTTATATAATATAATAAAATTATTTTTTATTATTATTTTAATAAAATGAAACTTACTACCTTATTTCTCACGAAAAAATAAAGGTATCAAATTGAAATTTATACTAAATACTTAGGTCTATTGTCCCTTTAAGCAGTGACAAAATCAAACTTCTAAGTTAACGCGATCAAAAGATATAGTAGTTTATACCGACACCTTAGGCGAATTTCGGCGGAACCCTCGGTGTGCGAGTCCGACTCGCACTTGGCCGGTTTTGATTTTATTATAAGTGTTAGTTAATAAAAATAAGTTTAACATAATAAAAGTGTTGAGGACAACGGACTCCCCAATAGTAATGAAAAGTATGCGGACGCGCCAAGAGTGCAGATGCATTAGTGTTAGTCTCGTAAAATGTAACCTTTAGCGTTTAGATAGAAAGATTGTGCCGTAGCCATACTTGCCCGAATTCAGGGAATATAATAATTTCAAAACTGTGGAATACTGACAATATGTCTGGTAGTAGTGTCCGCATGTTTTTCATTACTATTGGAGAAGTCCACTGTTTTCAATAAACAGTATGAGGTATTTTTTTTTGGTTTCTCTTTTATCTCACCGCTAGACAAACACCTCCCCCATATACTTCCACCTTTCTTTATGTTGAGCCTTCTCCGTCCAATCAGTCAGCAACGAGTCTAAGGTCCGTCCATACAGAACGTCACTCAAAACTCAAGCTCTATTTAAGTCTCGTTTCAAGTCATTTGATTGGTTGAAACTAGTTTTAAGTAATGTTTAAACAGAGATCAATGCTTGAGTTTCCTTATGTAATACGGGCCTAAATCGGCAAAGTGACGACCTCCGTCATCAGGCATCTACTTAAATGATTATCAACTAGCGGCCGCCAGCGACTTTGTTCGCATGAAGCTAGTTATGCTCCGCTTCTATTGTTTTTTGTTTTTTAATATGGCATCTCGTAGTTGACCTTGAGAGGCCGGTACTACTTAACCGGACTATCCTGTGGCTGCCTTAAGTGAATTTAAAGCCTCCAGCCAGGGCTATTAAAAGCTAAGCGACTACACGCTAAGGGCACCCCCTGTGGGGTACGAACCTCGGCTTAGGGTGTCGCTAGAAGAACAGCAAGGGACGGCTGGATCGAATTTTTTATTTTTATTTCGGTTTGATGACCGCGGCGTTTCCTAGTACTAGCTCTGAGAAGAAACGTCCGAAACAAACTCAGAGGTCATAGTTGGGAATTTATATTTACTGGCTCAGCTGCGGCGCGGGCTGGCCTACATCGGACAAGGGACGGGGGGGCGATTACTACGTTGAACGCGTCGCGTCGGACCTCGGCGGCGAGGTCGGTAGGTCGGTTTTTTGTGTTTTGTACTAGTGGCCCTATTGGCCTCTTGGAGGAGGGTAATGGGGTCATCAGGGTCGGTGAGAGCGTGCCTAGGTCGGCGAAGCTTGCTAATTTTGGAGGGGGAGTAATTTACTGCCGCGACAACCAGAGGGTTGTGATGTACAGCGGCTGTGTCAAAGAAACGCTTGGAGAGGCGTTTCATGAAATGCTGGATAGTGGGGATTTTGAGATCTAGATGGAGGATCTCATTTCGGGCGAACCAAGGGGCGTTTGTTGCTCTGCGAAGAAAGCGGTTTTGGAGTGTCTGCATCCTATGGATATGACTGGATCGCAGGGTGATGTTATATAGCCCAAAGCCTTCCTATAAGCCTTCCCTAAGGATTAATGGACTATCCAACGCAAAAAGAATTTTTCAAATCGGACCAGTAGTTCCTGAGATTAGCGCGTTCAAACTAATAAACTCTTATAAATAGAATGTTGTTGAATGTTGTTGGATGTTGTTTTCTTTTATATAGTAGTACAGATATATAATTATAATATTTTAGTAACAAAGTCTTTTTATGTACTTTTGTACATTGATTGTTAGAATAGGGGGAGACGGGGTACATTGATACAAGGGGCACATAGATACAGTCAATATTCGTCGAACACAAACCGCGTTAGAAGAGCCATCCGCCACCGATAAGGAGGTATATAGTAAAGCCTACACGCACACTAACGCAGAGCTACGTTCACTCAACGACTAGCGACTGGCACGTAAAAAACTGTTTCTGATGTTCGCAACAAAATTTTCGTACTTTTCTTTCGGATGTGATTCTTCTAATTTATTTAGTGTTACCTGTGTTATATTAAGACCTTTGGTAAGTACATATATGTCATTACATTAAATATATTTAAATTTTTAAATTATTTATTGCTTTAATTTTTATAAAATGTTGATTTCGATTGTAGTAGGCAGGGGCACATAGATACAAGTGGTCTTGGGGCACATTGATACCCTGATATTTTGTTAAATATACATGTATGTGAGACTAAGGTAATATATTTTATTTTATTTATAGAAAAATGGTATGAACATTTAAACGCAAGATGAATAGAAGTTCCATCAATGAAATTTCCGTGGTTTCTGCGATATCTGATGTGTTGGAAGAAAAATTATCAATAACAAAAGCAGCGAATAAATGTAATTAAAAAAAATCAATAAATAAAGGCCAGAAAAATCAATATAACTTGTTTAATTTATAGGAATATTTCTATGAACCAAAGTGCCAGTGTCTGTACCAATGTACCCTGATACATACCCTACCCTACATACCCTGATACCTGTGGGGTACATTGATACAAATTTCATTTTTTAGTAAATAGGCTCTAATACGTTTTGTGATTAAATCTATCGGTTAATTTGTATGTAACAAGTTAACTGAATATATATTGAATATATTATAGTTATTAAATTGGATGTAACTATCATTAGATCGTCTTTTATTGGGTCTAAGTAAAAATCGTATCAAGGTGCCCCACTTCCCCCTAGATATGTAGGTAAGCGTTTGCCAAACTTTATAGGTACTAGTAGAGGCTTGAAGGTGATAGGGCTTTATAGGTAGATTTAACTTTAACAACACGGTTTTTTTTTATGAGAAAGCTTCTTCTTCGGCTTATACAGGTCCACTGTTGGACAAAGGCCTCCCCCAAGATGTTCCAAAATGACCGGTCTTGTGATGCCTGCATCTATCGGCTTCTCGCAATCTCCACGAAGTCATCGATACACCATTGCAGGGGCCTCCCTACTATTATTTAGATTAGCGCGTTCAAACAAACAAACAAACTCTTCAGCTTTATATATTAGTATAGATTAGCATTATTGATAGCCTCCGTGGCGTAGCGGTAACGAACACGGCCGTTGCGCAAGGAGACGCGGGTTCGATCCCCGCACAGTGCAAAATAATATTTGTACGCATGAATATGAATATTTGCACTGGTCTGGTCGTGCCTCGATAAGCACGATAAGCCGTTGGTCCCGGTTACCATACGAACATCTAGTGGCAGTCTTTACGGGTTGTTGGAGCCCTCAAAAGTCCTAACAATTGGTTTAACTGCAATGCTTAGATATCGCCTTCGGGTTGTGGAGGTCAGACGACAGTCACTTCACGGAAAATATCGAAGTTTAGCCAAAATCAGCAGTTAGACTGGTAAAACGGACCCCAGACTCCAAAGCTGGAAGGCTACGGATGCGACTGGGATTAGCGCTGAGATGATGATGATGATGATTAGCCAGGCCCCACGGTTTCGCACTCATAAGTCTCAATCCTGTGGGAATATCGGGATAGAAAGTGTTTTTTGTACTAGCCCGGGTTATAAACTAAATTTCTGCCAAAATTTTAATCAAATCCGTTTCGTTGACTTTCCAATAAAGTCCTTACAAACTTTCGTTTTATTAGTTCTTCAGGTATTAATTTCGATTAGTAGAATTTAAAACCTGTTTTTCAATTCAGAATTAATCTACCAAAAATATAATAGCTACCCTAATAAAATTAAAACTAAAATATGGTAGCCACATTTGGGCTAGTGCTGCAAAATGTCACCGTGCCACTTTGGATTCGGTGGAGAGGCGTGCGAAGAGGCTTCTTTGCACGCCTCTCCACCGAATCCAAAGTGGCAAAGTGACCGTTGGCGACCCAGATTTAACTCAAAACGGTCTCCAAAGCCTAGAACATAGGCGTAGAGTAGCCAGCCTTTCGGTGTTCTATAGGATTCATTTTGGTGAGTGTGCGAGAGAATTGCCTGAATTAGTTCCTCCATCACCGTTCCACCATCGGCCAACCCGTCGCACGGCGAGTTTCCACCCTTACGTCGTTAACAGCACTACGATTCGGAGGATCGCCTCCTCTTTCATACCGCGTACATCGATGGATTGGAACAATTTGCCAGCGGCGGTGTTTTCGTTGGACTACAATTTGAGTGTCTTCAAGGCTAGAGTGAATAGGCTCTTAACAAACTAGTGCGCTTTACCATCATCGATTGCGTCACTGCTTACCATCAGGCGGGATTGCGGTCAAGCGCTAGTTTACAATTTATTAAAAAAAACATTAAGTCAAAAATTAATCGGTATCCTTGTCAACTCCATGTTTATGACAACAAACAAACTTCCAAGTTATCATGTCAGCAACACTTATGTAATTCTTAGCGTATACGGTTCAATCAAAACCCACTGCAGGTAAGTGGTCTCTCAATAAGAGTGCACTTTTTAAAAATTGGATTTTTTTTTCATGCAGGTCTCAACTCTAATATTTAACAGCTGGCATGTTTATTGCGATTTTTAATAAATATAGTTTAAAAAACTAAAAAGAAACATGCTTTTAAAAAATATCAAACTAAAAAGTTAAAAATAATTGAAAAAAAAGCGTGAGGCGCTTTGTGCCATAATTTTTGTATATTAAGCGCCTCACGCTTTTTTAAAAATTATTTTTAACTTTTTAGTTTGATATTTTTTAAAAGCATGTTTTTGCAGTTTTTTTAAACTATATTTAATTTCAACTTTTTAGTTAGAATAACCGAACGAACGAACGTAGGTATTGAAAACGGTGGGACATTTTACAGTAATGAGCCGCTCACTCGTAGTCCAAAGAGTTAGAGACGGACAAACAAACAAACAAGCAAGCATACAAGTGAAGCTAATAAAAGGCATGTAAAAATGGGGCGCTTTTTGAAAGTACAACGCGTTGTAATTGTGAAAACTCATAACAAAAAAGTAAGAAAACTAAAACCCATCTACGACAAAAAACGACGCTAAAAAGTATAAAACAAGATTTTCAGAATACTGAACTGAACAAAGTTGCTAATGTAGTTGCAAGTAAATGGACACAGACTCTACCAAGATGCCTTCGTTATAAATTGACAATAATGTCATACAATACTATTCTGAAGTATGCAATATTGACTATGTAGAGATAAATGTTCATGTTTGGAAAGGCGTAGTCACACCGGACATATACCTACATACTGTAGCACCTTTACAACGTGTCACTACGCCTTCCTTTTGCTTTGCCGTAGTCGGGTAAAAATGAGGAAAGTTACGCTCACGCCGCTTATACACGGACTTCTTGTGGCCTCAACTGGACGGCATGCATCTGGACAACATGTGGTTTCACACGACGGTGGGATAGTGCAACCTTCCACACCGCATATGAAACAATCGACTTATTGCAACAACGATTTCCATAACACATTATACTCCAGAACATATTATTTCCTCGGTGGTAGCTCATAACATCGGCTGCCGGCAGAAGTTACCACCCACCGGACAAAGTCTTGCCGCCAAGCGGTTCGTCGTGTTCCGGCATGATGTCTGGTGAAGCCGAACGGAGTCTGAGCAGTGTCGATGTGTGCCGAGTACGATGCGTCAAATGTTGTTGTGTCGGGAGTTTGGTCGTGGGGAGTCTCCACATCAATCTCCCTCTGGCGCAGCATCGTTGGTCGTGCTGTTGGGTTTAATATTGCACCACCTCGCTCAACTGCCGTCTTCCTTCCTAGTCACTAAGATTTTTTAAGTGAATGGGCTTAATAAACTGGCGCGCTTTACCATCAACGATTGCATCACTGCTTATCATCAGGCGGGATTGCAGTCAAGCGCTAGTTCAAAATTATAAAAAAAAAAACTCACGAAATTCTGATGTCAACTGGCCACCAAGATCGTGTGATTTAACACCGTGTGATTTATTTCTTTGTGGTTTTGTGGAATCTTGGGTTTATGCAAATAAATCCGAAACAATTCCTGAGCTCAAATCGGCAATCCAGCGCTCATCAGTGAGATACAGCCACATCTCTATGCAAAAGTCATGGAAAATTTTATGAAAAGAGTAATGGCCTGTCTTCGGAGCCGTGGGAGTCATTTGACGGATATTTTATTCCGTACTAAATCGGAACATGGCTTCTTTACAATACAATAAAAATATCACAAAACTGTCATAAAGTACTTTTTTTCCAGATGAAAAAGTACACTCTTACTAAGACACCCTTTCTAATTCAACTTGCTCATTCTTTTGGTCATACAGAGTGGTGCTGACAATACGACAATAAATGAAAACAAAGACCATGCTGGTTCATAAGAATAATCCTGAACCATAGAAAAAAACCTAGCATCAAAAATAAAAAAAAATGAAAATTTCAAACAAACTAAATCGCATAAAATTGCAAACGGAATAGAACAATCTTTAAAATATTGGTTCAATGTCCTCCGATCAGCGGGCGATAGCGCGTTCCTGTATTGACTTGCTTTTTCGCGCCATTATTATTATAGTTTAGAACTGCTGGATGCGGCGGTCATCAATCTCTAAGCGCTTCCTTATCAACATGTAGATCATGTAGAAAACGTGAAAAATGAAAAATAATTTCCTGTGACTAAACTAGTGGATATATTTATATATTTTTTTATGGGTAGACTGAGAATATGTTGAGGTACACGATGTTTAATTTATTGTCGTATTGTCAGCACTACTCTGTATATTTCCTGATCTTCAAATTTAACCCCAAACGATCCTAGTGGTTAAAACACCAGCCTCTCAAGTATGAGTGTGCGGGTTCGAGTCCAGGTCAGGCAAGTACCAATGTAAATTTTCTAAAGTTATATGTACTTTCTAAGTATATCTTGGACACCAATGACTGAAGGTGAAGGAAAACATTTTGAGGAAACCTGGACTTTAAGTCTGCAATCGCCAACCCGCATGGAGCAAGCGTGGTGATTACGCTCAATCTTTCTCTGTATGAGAGGAGACCTGTACCCAGCAGTGGGACGATAAAAAGGTTGATGATGATGACGATCAAATACATTGATTGTGCAAATGTCAAATGATTCATGATGACATCGATATTTTAGGACTCGCCTTACAACCAACTCTAACGCTAACTTTTCAAATGTAAAATTCTCTAGTTAAATATAAAACCGCACAAAGGAAAATCATAGCACTGTAATCAAGGCCTCTCAGACATCAAGAAGTGTTCCAAACGAGCACGGGCAAAGAATTAAGCAGGCGAACAGAACGAACGACGTATGCATAATACATATCCATGTAAAAGCCTTGGCTCACGCACAAATGTGTTAAAATGCGAAATGTAGGTAGTTGAATATTTATCGCTTACCCGCAGACCAGGCAATGCAATTACCGGAGCATTGGTACTGGCATTGTCAGTGGATATTGTGGTTTTATCTCCTTGCGGCTCATCGCTCGTGTATCATTGTGGTTTTAATATTGCTTTTGTAGTAATTGTTATTGGACACACCGAAAGTTCTCGACAGAGGTCATAGAATAAGCGAACAGAATTGGCAATGGGGCGGCCATTTTGACTGTAGAACGACCTTGACGCTGGTAGACGTGGTCTTGAGTAGAAATCGCGAATCATTGAATGTAGACAATATGTAAAGAAAAAAGTCAGACGGCAGTTGCTTCACGGAAAATATCGAGGTTTAGCCAAAATCAGCATAATGGTAAAGCGGACCCCAGACTCCAAAGCTGAAAAGCTACGGATGCGACTGGGATTAACACTGAGATGATGATGATGATGATGAGTTATCGATACCTAACAATACCTTCACGGATCGGACAGGGTTATTGTATATAGGACGCCTTTTTTTCGGATGACCTCACCCGCTCTGAGCAGAGTGTAAACTTTTACTGCACGATTGAGGTAATATAAAAGTATAATCGTCATAGTTATGCGATAATTGTTGTAATATTTTAAAGGCGTTAAATCAAACAATACTTCGTATTTCCAGAGAAACTATTTGAGGTTTATTTTGAAAATCCTCAACATCAGACATAAATGTATTTTCTCAATGAATCTTATTCAATCATCAAATTCACCTTCAACATTTGCCTTAAATTTACAAATACAAATATTAGTTCTGTAGTTTGTTAGTATTCCGTGACCTTCGCCATTAGTAACACGATACAGCTTGTCACGGCGGCGTGACACGTCTCAGTCGTGGCGTGGATACATTCGGTGCTTAATTACCACTGCTGACAGTTACCAATTTATTTGTAGATAGATAGCGTGTTGTAGGGTTAAAATAAATTAGAGATATCACAAATGCCTGTATAACATGCTGGAACGACATTATGCCCATTATGATTATCATATTATTTTCTAACTAAATAGATAGGTGTGTTGCTGGGGAGTTTGTTACGCCATTTCTTCCCAGCTAAAGCCACTAGTCATCATCATCATCACAGCGTTAATCCCAGTCGCATCCGAAGCCTTTTCAGCTTTGGAATCTGGGGTCCGCTTTACCAGTCCAACTGCTGAAATGGCTAAACTTTTACATTTTCCGTGAAGCCGTCTGACCTCCACAACCCGAAGGCGACATCGAAGGATTGCAGTTAGACCAATTGTTGGACTTTTGAGGGCTCCAACAACCCGTAACGACTACCACTAGATGTTCGTATGGCAACCGGGACCAACGGCTTAACGTGCTTTCCGAGGCACGACCAGACCAGTGCAAGTATTCAAATCCATGCATACAAATACTTGCACTGTGCGGGGATCGAAACCGCGCCACCTTGCGCAGCGGCCGCGTCCGCTACCGCTACGCCACAGAGGCTGTCTAGTGCTAAAGCTAAAGCCACTAGTGTTTTATCTTAATGCACATAACAATTAAATACTAATCAATAAGCAAGGCATAGGCCTCATACGAAGGCTTAGAGTCACACAAAGGGCAATGGAAAGAGCTATGCTCGGAGTTTCTCTGCGTGATCCAATCAGAAATGAGGAGATCCGCAGAAGAACCAAAGTTACCGACATAGCTCTTCGAGTCGCTAAACTTAATTCGCAGTGGGCAGAGCACATTCTGGAGTGGCGGCCACGTACTGGAAGACGCAGCGTAAGGAGGCCCCCAACAAGATGGACCAATGACCTGGTGAAGGTCGCGGGAAGCCGATGGATGCGGCAGCACAAAACCGGTCATCGTGGAAAGCCTTGGAGGAGGCCTTTGTCCAACAGTGGACATCTATAGGCTGAAGAAGAAGAAGAAGAAGCAAGGATATTCAAGCATCTTTCCCTTCAAGCTCATTGCTTGGCGGAGCATCCAATCAGCATTAAGGAATGGAGAACGAACCAAACTCAAGAAGATTTTCTATTCACTCGTCATTATACTTTTTTGTCTTTCTCCGTAACCCTGGTTTGAACAACATTAAGCAACCAAAAAATCGACAGCTACCAGCCGGTGAGCTCATCGACAAGTCTATAGCGCTAAGTGAACATCTGGTGGGGGCTTCCATTCACTCCAGCACACCAGGAGTACATCGCCTGAAGCCCCCAGTAAGTCCGACCTCTTCATTATTTGGCTGTGCTTGCTCGCGGTGTCTCTCCGTATTTCAATTTCAATATATCTAACGTGCGCCAATTTTACAGTCTATATACAATATGTAAAGAAAACCCTGTCCGACCCGTAAGGATAGTAAAGGTTAGGTAAACACATGACCAAATAACATGAAATTTTACAAATTTTATGAATTTTGAAATAATCTTTTTTTCCCGCGAATTAATTGTAACTTTAGGTAAAGTTTAGCTCGGCTTTGTAGTAATTAGTAGAATCAGTTATCGATACCTAACAATACCTTCACGGATCAGACAGGGTTTTCTTTACATATTGTATATAGAGGGAATATAAATACCACAATATTGTTGACTAATCTAGCTGAAACCAAAACAACTCGGAAGTTGTGAAAGAAGTTTAGTATAGCAAAAGGCAGCCATACTAATCTTCCCAAAACCAAAGCCATACTAAACCAAAACCAAAAAACATCAAAGTTTTGATGTTCTTTGGTTTTAGTTTTATGTATTATTTTTATATTCCACACGCTGTCTACATGTCTCAAATATTGTCTTATCGTAGGTAAGCAGGAAGAGATTTCTTATGAAATATGTATCACCTTTATAGTTATCTTCTTATCTGTTGATGTGTTTATCTATATTATTCATAGATGGGTTGACTATAGGTTTTGAAAGTCAGTCGACGTAGAAAGTAACCTTTGGATCCCATATACAGTATAAAATTTTATCCAGTGCGCAAACTTTGTCAACTTATAGCTAAATAAGTTTTATAGATAAAAATATTATTACTTTGGTATGTTTTAGTACAAAAAAAAAATAGTTATTGATAACGAAAGATGTTTATTATGAAATCGATATTATCGTCACCGCACGCGGTCCCATTCATGGTCGGCGGAGTGGGGACGGCGGGAACATCACAGGACCCCCGCGCGTCCGCGCCGCCCGCATGTTCACTACGCGGCCATATGCTAATACTACGATATTGATATGAATAATTGGTGTCTCTCATTTGCTGATTTTAGGGCGGACAAAAACATGATTTTTTATTTTAAACTAATAATGCAGATTTGTTCTGTTATTGATTCTGAGCCACCCATTTGTTTTTGCGCACTTGAAAAAAAGTTTCCCTGTATTGTATTTAATTTTTGTTTATCACGGATTAAGTCTAATTAATAACTAATTGTAAACTTGTAACCACAGAGTACAAAAAATCAATTAATCTTTTAGACCCTGAGAAAGGACATAAGGCTATCTTTTATTGAAAAAAAAAGATATTCCCGAGGGAAATCTAAAAAGCGCGATATAACCGAATTCCACGCGGGCGAAGCCGCGGGCGCAATGCTAGTATAATCATAATAATCTTTATTTCAAAAACCAAATACAATTATTTCCATCTCAATCAGACATAAAAAAGAAACAAAACAATTAAGTACAACGCTATGCATTTTGAGACAGAGTGACCGTCTGTGTCCGTACTTATATAAACTATATTACACACACAGGCGACAATATAGATAGACATAATAGACTTCCCAATATCTCTAGCTCACGACCAACTTAAATCTATTTCACTGCACTTTTTGCTGAACGCTAGCAACAGAACAAACGCATCTGCGGTTGCTTACAACTAACCAGATTAATTTCCCGGTCCACTCGGCCGGCATAAATTGTGGTTACCCTGGCTTTTGTTGGGAGGAACTCAGTTTTAATTAGTGCAAATTTTGGGGTATTAATCTTGGGGCGCTGATTCTGTCTGGATAGTGCGATGTGATGAATGTTCGAGCTTATCTTTGTTCTAGGTGTTAGGTAAGAAGGGCTTATTTTAATGGAAGATAACAGGCACATTTAGGCTTTGAAATAAATACCTACAGATTAGAGAAAAACACTAACGTTTACCTAAGTGCGACCTAAATAAGTTTCGATCCGGTTGATATTTTTTTTTGGCACAAAACCCGCCGCACATTATCCCACCCACTGCAACTCCTGAAAACCAGAATCAACAGTGGAGACCGCCAGAAAAAATGCCGAGCAATGAAGCTCGACGAGTCCCGGAGAAACGATTCAACTGTCTTGGGTACCGAAACGAAATTAATCAGAAAAGAATAGCGGAGGAGTAAGAAAAAAGATATTTTTTTGCACTTCCCTCCATAACAAGCAGGAGACAGAAAAGAAATAGGCCAATCGGCACAAAGGGACATTATTGCAACTGGGAGAAGCCCAGATTGCCAAGCACCACGGAATAAAAATTTATTAAGTTAATGGGCATGTGCTGTTACAATTGATTCCAATAATAGGTATTCTTTTAAACTTGTTCCTTCGCCTTTGTGTCAGTGTTCTACATCGAACTGTGAATTTGAACAGTCCGCACATCACATCTTGTGGGAGTGTATTCTTTGGCAGAATGAAAGCAATATTATGTTGGTTAGTGTACAAGTTACATCCGGAGTCGTTTATTATACGGGCCTTGTAGAAACTAGAACCAATTTCCCTGCGTTCAGGGGCTTTTGCCATACCTTTTATTGGAATCTAGTTAATATTCCGGATGTTATTATTTCGGAATAAAAAGTATCTTATAAGTTAAAACTGGCTTACAAACCATCATCATCATCAACCTTTTTATTGTCCCACTGCTGGGCAGAGGTCTCCTCTCAAACAGAGAGGGATTGAGCGTAATCACCACGCTAACTCAATGCAGGTTGGCGATTTCAATCTTAAAGTCCAGGTCTCCTCAAGATGTTTTCCTTCACCTAGTAAATCAGTCATTGGTGTCCAAGATATACTTAGAAAGTACATTTAATTTAAAAAAGTTACACTGGTACTTGCCTGACCTGGAATCGAACCCGCACACTCATACTTGAGAGGCTGGTGTTTTTGCCCATTTGAGGGTAACAAGGACCTACTTACCAAATAGAAGAAATGTAAAGTATATATTATTACTGTAATATCTACGTACGTATGTAACAAATATATTTCGGGAAAAATATTAAAATGTATGAAACGGATTTTATCTTTTATAGATACTTTTTGTATATCTTCTTAAAAAGTACGCACGTTTAAGTAAATATAACGCTTATTGTATCTCATCTGGAATTTTATATCAGAGAGAGAAACTTATGAATATCGGGAATCAATAAACAAGATATTGAACATTAGACTTGTTTCGTATACGATACATCGTTACGGCTTAATCGGTTACCGATTTTTCGTAGAATTTTTAGTATAGACATCGATCACTTATACTCTAGATTCACAATCAGCGTAAAAAATGGTTGAACTGAACAAGCGCACAACGCAGCACTTGGGTGCTTCTTTCATTTAGTACTTACTTTATAATTCTGACTTTAATGCTTGTGTGTAAGGTTGAATTTGGTTTGATGTCAGATTCGGTCGTAAAAAATAATGGCTTTTTGTATTGCTTTGTGATAGGAAATTTATACACTGCACTTAGGTTCATTTTAAATTAATGTATATTTATTTTGACTACTTTAGACTGCTTAATACTTGTCGCCATTTTTGATAAGAGTTTTGTACAAGACTGTGTATCTGGTATAAAAGTGATCGATGATTATAGACTACAACATTGAAATGTGTAATAATTGAATAGAATATTGAATTAAGCTACACTGGGAATCTGTAGATGGACGGCGTCGCCAGGTCCGGACTTTGCGAAGCAACAGTATAGGTTAACAAAAATAGCCGCCCTCCATATAACTTGTATTATTAATTGTAATCATGGGCGCGTAACCAGGGGGGAACGGGAGGGCAGCTGCCCCCCTGAAAATCTCGCGGAACATCTATGAACTCCCCTAATTAATAAATTAACTAATTGCAAAAAGGGGTATTATAAAATCACAGATAATTTAGAAGACAATAAAGCTTGGGACTGAGCTGCTCGCTTTGCTAAGCATTTTTATTAAGCAATATGCGTAATTATGTTACAACTATGACATTTTAAACACTGCTTTTTTTTTAATTACTTACTTAAATTATTGTAAAAGTTTTCATTTTTGATGTCTGGACTTGAAAAAAGACGATGATCCCTGAGTTTGTTTCGGCTATTTTTTCTTAGAGGTAGTCAGTTAGGAAATACCGACTCCATTTGGTTTAAAAAAATATGACGTGTAAAATTGATCAGTGATCCTACATGCACTATAAACGATTTCATTTCACTAACTAAAGCATAAACGGGGAAGTCCCCATTTATAATTTGTTTCCCCCGAAGAACAGTAGGTATCCTAGTAGGTCCTGGTAGGTGACCCTGTATACTTATACAGGATCATTTGCGTCTATTTGCACAACAAATACCTACTGTTTCATGTAGATATGCTTGTTTAGTTTGTAAGACAAAGTAGCTGGGGATGATTCGACCCCAAAAATCTGACTCCCCCCCCTTCCCCCGCTCTATCACCATCACTTCAGCCGAAAGACGTCCACTGTTCCACATAGGTCTCCCCCAAAGATCTCCACGACGACCAGTCCTGTGCCTCCCCCATTCAGCGGTTTCCCACGACCTTCACCAGGTCGTCGGTCCACCTTGTCGGGGCCCTACCCACGCTGCGTCTTCAGGTGCATGCTCGCCTCTCGAGAACCCGTCGGCCCCATCGGGCATCGGTCCTACGGGCAATGTGCCTGGCCCACTGCCACTTAGTGTTGCAATTCTTTGGGCTATGTCGTTTACTATCGTTCTAGCGTTAAGCTTGATGTGTGTCTATACACCACTTTAAAATGGCAACCATCTACATTTATAAGTTTTAGTTTAGTTTTATAATTTAGTTTAGTGGTGTATTCCAAAATGATTCCACAACTAAACCAAAATCACCTTAATAATAGTGTACGGTGTCTATAACCACTAGCTCCTACAAAAAGGATCAAGATTTTATTAGATGTAGATAAAAAATCCACAAGAAACACCGCGAAACAGATTCAATATCGTAAATAAATAGGTATGATCCTATTGAGATCGTTATTAGGCGACAAAATCCCTAATAATAGGCCCCTTTGGATACAAAGTATACGAAAACATGCTCAAATAGGCACGGTAATGTGAAAGAATGTTTTAAATTATTTTCGCGAGCCTGGATTTTGGCAAACAGGAAAGATATACATATATAAGTGATATTAGGAAAAATTGCTTTGCTTACCGTACATGTTTCAGAAAAGAACAAAGCGTTCGGAGGACGGGTTTGAGCAGGTGTGTTGCGATGTGTGCCGGGTACGATGCGCCAAATGTTTTTGTGTCGTGAGTTTGGTAGTGGAGGGTCTACAGATCAATCTCCCCCAGGCGCAGCATGGTTGGTCGTGTTGTTGGGTTTAACATTGCATCACCTCCCTCAACTGCCGTCTTCCTTCCTATTCACTAAGTTAAGTGAATAGGCTTAATAAACTAGCGCGCTTTACCATCAACGATTGCATCATTGCTTACCATCTGGTGGAATTACAATCAAGCACTAGTTTATAAGAATTTGTCATACATCATCATCATCATCTCAGCGTTAATCCCAGTCGCATCCGTAGCTTTTCAGCTTTGGAGTCTGGGGACCGCTTTACCACTCTAACTGCTGATTTTGGCTAAACTTCGATATTTTCCTAATGATCGACTAACATCATATCGATTATTGAAAACGATTATTTTTATGGCAACATTTTGTGTTGCCGGTAACAGTCAATAATTGTCAAGGAAGGAGCGATGAAGCAATTAATTCTTTCATTTGGTTTTGGACCGAGCTACGGATCGGACCAAAAAGCAAATTGTGTCGGAAAAGAAATGAAATCGTTTATTAAGCACGTAGATAATTTAAACACTTTCACACGTCATATCTTTTTTTAACTAGATGGAGCCGGCTTTTCCTAATTGACTACCTCCGAGAAGAAATAGTCGAAACAAACTCAGGGGTCATCGTCTTTTTTCAAGTCCACACATTAAAAATGAAAATGTTTACAATAATTTACATTATAATTACGCATATTGCTTAATAACAATGCTTAGCAGAGCGAGCAGTTCAGTCCCAAGCTTTATTGTCTTCTAAATCGGAAATCCATACTAATATTATAAATGCGAAAGTATCTCTGTCTGTCTGTCTGTCTGGCTTTCATGCCAAAACTACTGAACCGATTTTGATGAAATTTGGCACAGTCAATCTTTAGACCCTGAGAAAGGACATAGACTACCTTTTATTCCGGAAAAAATTGATATTCCCAAGGGAAATCTAAAAAGCGCAATATAACCGGACTCCACGCGGGCGAAGCCGCGGGCGGAAAGCTAGTTCTAAATAATTATTTATACACGTATACGCGGACATATGTAGGTGTAGTCGTAAAGAATGATGAATAAGAGTAATTACGTAATGTTATTATCTACCTAAGGAGTTTTATTGCGCTATAACATTGTCGTTCCGAGGCCGTCTTAGGCCCAGTAAAATAAATATATTGCACGTCGCTTAGAATAACATAGGAAATAAAAAGGCTTGCCAATTGTGTGCCGCTGTCCGGTTTGATGCGCTCGCGAACTAGTTGAAGTAATTTCAACCATATTTTTACTGACTCAATGATGATATTTACTCATCATCATCATCCCAGCGTTAATCCCAGTCGCATCCGAAGCATTTTCAGCCTTGGAGTCTGGGGTCCGCTTTACCAGTCCAACTACTGATATGGCTAAACTTCGACATTTTCCGTGAAGCGACTGCCGTCTGACCTCCACAACCCGAAGGCGACATCGAAGCATTGCAGTTAGACCAATTGTTGGAATTTTGAGGGCTCCAACAACCCGTAACGACTGCCACTAGATGTTCGTATGGCAACCGGGACCAACGGCTTAACGTGCTTTCCGAGGCACGACCAGACCAGTGAAAATATTCATATTCATGCATACAAATACTTGCACTGTGCGGGGATCGAACCCGCGCCACCCTGCGCAACGGCCGCGTCCGCTACCGCTACGCCACGGAGGCTGTCAATGATGATATTTACTGGAGAGTGAAAATTGTGGTAGCGGTGGTTGTACCATGCCAGATCTGAGAGAATCAGTAATAATAGAAAATTATGAGTTTATACCACACGTAAAAAAACCCCATCCCACCCCTAAGGAGAATACAGGTTAGGTAAAGACATGTCGAAGTTTAGCCATATCAGCAGTTCGACTGGTAAAGCGGACCCCAGACTCCAAAGCTGAAAAGGCTTCAGATGCGACTGAGATTAACGCTGGGATGATGACGATGAGGTAAAGACATGACCAAATAAAATATGACATTTTACGTTATCATCATAGTAACAAAACTAATTAATTTTAAAATAATCTTTTTTTTACGCGAATTAAATCTAACTTCCCCAAATTTTGGCATTTTAAAAAAAGTGACAACAACATTTTTGACGGTATTATTATGAGCGAATAGCGAAGCGGCCGCGTGCCGTGCCCCCCTTCGCCCGCGCATGTAATGTCTTCTTCTTCTTCTTCTTCAGCCTATGGATGTCCACTGCTGGATAAAGGCCTCCCCCAAGGCTTTCCACGTTGACCGGTCTTGTGCTGCCCGCATCCATCGGCTTCCCGCGACCTTCACCAGGTCATCGGTCCACTTTGTTGGGGGCCTCCCTACGCTGCGTCTTCCAGTACGTGGCCGCCACTCCAGAACCTTACTGCCCCATCGGCCATCGGTTCTACGAGCAATGTGCCCTGCCCACTGCCACTTAAGTTTAGCGACTAGCAGAGCTATGTCGGTGACTTTGGTTCTTCTGCGGATCTTCTCATTTCTGATTCGATCACGCAGAGAAACTTCGAGCATAGCTCTTTCCATTGTCCTTTGTGTGACTCTGAGCCTTCGTATGAGGCCCATTGTGAGCGACCACGTTTCAGTTCCGTTAGTCATCACTGGCAACACACACTGGTCAAAGACTTTAAGTCTTGAGACACTGTGGTATTTTGGACAACGAGAAGATGTAGCGTAGCTTCCCGAACGCTGCCCAGCCGAGCTGAATTCGACGAGACACCTCTTTCTCGAAGTTGAACCTACCTAGTTGGACTGTTTGTCCCAGGTATATATACTCGTCAACAGCTTCGAGTGCAGAGCAACCAACTAGAATTGGAGTGGGTGCGACATGAGAGTTCGACATGATCTTCGTCTTATCCATGTTCATCCTCAGACCCACTTGTTGGGAAGCTCTGCTGAGGTCATTGAGCATTTTGCCCAAGTCATCCAGGGTCTCAGCCATGACCATATCATCCGCAACACGGAGATTAGTGATGTACTCGCCGTTGATGTTGATGCCAAGTCCTCTCCAGTCAAGGAGCTTGAAGAAATCTTCCAACGCAGCAATGAACAATTTGGGAGATATGACATCTCCTTGTCTCACTCCACGCTGGAGTTGGATCGGTTTCGAGTCCTGATCCTGGAGACGGACTGACATGATAACGTTTTTGTACAAACATTTTATCACCTCAATGTGGTCAATTTGGCACCGCTGGAGAGACTGTAGCACCACCCAAGTCTCGATCGAATCGAAGGCCTTCTCATAGTCCACAAACGCCAAGCATAGTGGTTTGTTATACTCCTCGGACTTCTGTATAACATGCCGCAGCGTATGTATGTGGTCTATGGTGCTAAAGCATTTTCGGACGCCTGCTTGTTCGGGAGGCTGGAAGTCGTCGAACCTGCGAGCGAGACGATTCGTGATGACCCTAGAAAACAGCTTATAGACATGGCTCAGGAGGGATATCGGTCTGTAGTTTTTCAGGAGGGTATTGTCACCTTTTTTGAAAAACAACACCACCACGCTCCTGTGCCACGCCTTAGGCGTTTCGCCTTGAAGTATGACGGAATTAAATAGCTTCTGAAAAGAACCGGTTGGCCACCCGCTTTCAGAAGCTCAGCCGCAATTCCATCATCTCCAGCCGCCTTATCGTTCTTGAGCTGTTTCAGGGCCATACTAATCTCGTACAGGCTGACGTCCGGGATATCGTCGGTGTAGTGTCGGGTTAGTCTGGCTCTAGGATCATTAGCCAGGCTTACAACAGGTGCGCGTGTTGATGTGTATAACTCTCCGTAGAATTTCTCAATCTCACCCAAAAGTAATAGTAACGTCAGTAGTATGTAATGTCTACTGCACATTTATTAATTTACCTCCTTTTGCGAAATAATATTTAATTTTAGGGGGATTTTTTTTAAGTTTAGCCCGGCTTTGTATACATTAGTAGAATCAGTTATCGATACCTAACAATACCTTCACGGATCGGATAGGGTTTTCTTTACTATATTGTAAAATTGACATTTTTTTTCTACAATGAACACCCTTTATGCCTGGAGGCTTTATTTAGAAAAAGGTTTTACTTCCTTACATTTCCAGCTTTAATGATTTTTTTTTCTTTACTTGTATATTGTCGTGGCTAGCTGGCATATGTAAGTAATTTTACTAAACGTCTGTTTTCTTCAAAACAAAAAATCTAAATCAAAATTGTTTATTTTAAATTAACCATCAGTTGGTGCTTTTGAATAGTCAATGTCTGTCAGTCCAAGAAAAGTGAAGCTAAGTTGCACGTTCCAAAGCGAAGATCTCTATGGAGAAGAACGTGCAAGAAACTCCATGGACTCTCGTTTAAAATCATAATATGGGTTACATTTCTTTGTTACATATTTCATTATTTATCTTATTTCAGTTCCTATACATACTATTGTTTATAGCCAAGTGTTTCTTTTTTTTATGAGCACACAGCTTTGCCACCTGAGTGTTTGTTCCGTCACTTGTTCTTCCTAGCGAAAGCACTAGGAAGTGGTAAAAGGGGGACGTTTTAGGGTACCGCCTTATGTAATATTGACGTTCAAAAAATTACTGATTTCTCAATCTAATTTGAATAAATGACTTTTAATTTTGACTTTGATTCAATTTTACTTGCTAGAAACCAAAGTATGTATGAATGTAATGACTTAATTTAATTTTTAAATAATTATAAACTAGTGCTTGACTGCAATCCCGCCTGATGGTAAGCAGTGATGCAATCCTTGATGGTAAAACGCACTAGTTTATTAAGCCTATTCACTTAAAAAACTTAGGAATAGGAAGGATGACGGCAGTTGAGCGAGGTGATGCAATGTTAAACCCAAGACCAACACGACCAAACGATGCTGCGCTAGAGGGAGATTGATCTGGAGACTCTACACGACTAAACTCGCGACACAACAACATTTGGCGCATCGTACCCGCCACACATCGCAACACAACTGCTCAGACCTGTCCTCCGTACGGCTTCACCAGACATCATGCCGGAACACGACGAATCGCTTGGCGGCAAGTATTTGTCTGGTGGGTGGTAACTTCTGCCGGCAGCCGATGTTATGGCCTACCACCGAGAAATGTCTGTTTTCTTGTTTCAGTTCCTATACATAGTATTGTATAAAGCCAAGTGCTTTTTTTTATGAGCAGACAGCTTTCCTACTGGAGAGTTTGTTCCGTCACTTCTTTCTGGCGAAACCACTAGGAAGTGGTGAAAGGCGGGCGTTTTTGGGGGACCACCTTATGCAATATTGACGTTCAAAAGATTACTGGTTTTTCAATCTAATTTGAATAAATGACTTTTAATATTGACTCTGATTAAATTTTATTTGCTAGAGCCAAAGTATATAAGAATGTAATGATTACTATATTGGCATAAAATTATACGACACATTACCATATTTTCAAATTTAAACTACTAAATCTTTGCTAGACGCAAAGGTGTACTATAACAGTTATACAAGGCAAGTGGTATCCGGCTGCAGTCAGAAACAAACTCAACTCTAAGGCCGCTGCCTCGAACCTTGCGGGCAGCGGGGCGCAGGGTCATAGGCGGACCGGTTCTCGAAAACAGCGACGCGGCATCGGGGCGGCGGCGGGCAGCGAGCGGTGTACTTCTCGCGCTCGAATCTTGCGGGCAACGAGCGGTGATCGAGCGTTAGGAATAAATTTGAATCAAAAATATATTGGCGCCATTGTTCAGACATTTCTTTCGCGAATAAAAACAAATATCTCGTCGACACAATCGTGAACACAACACTACGCGGCTATAGTGACGCGTGATCTACCCGATAGTTTCGAGAACGGGTCTTCGATGCCCGCTCGGCTTCCGCGCCGTTGCCGCCGCCGCCCCGCTGCCCGCAAGATTCGAGGCAGCGGCCTTAAACGATAACTTTGAACAGACAATTGTGTCTTAGTGTATACCGAGAAACTACCCGCAAACCTCCTTTAGTTCCCATTCATCCTAACAGTTGTTTGTTGGGAATATTAAGTAAAGGTTTTCTTGTAAAAATGATGAGGAGGATCAGTTGACAACCTCCGACAGCCTCCGTGGCGTAGCGGTAGCGGACGCGGCCACTGCGCAAGGTAGCGCGGGTTCGATACAATCAAAACAAACTGCAACCTACGTACAACTGCGTAGACGCACATAATATTCGTAACGGTCGGCCTACATAGAGCTTTTGATCCCTCAATGCGAGACCACTAACTGTCTTGGAAGTAGTATCACATATTCAGACATTGTTGATTTGTTATGCACTGTGCATTTGATTGGTTTGTTGAATGGCTGTGTGACTGTTTTTATTATTTATGCTTTGGCAAACGCGTCCACTAAGCAAGGAGGCGCGGTTTCGATCCCCGCACAGTGCAAGTATTTGTATGCATGAATATGAATATTTGCACTGGTCTGGTCGTGCCTCGGAAAGCACGTTATGCCGTTGGTCCCGGTTGCCATACGAACATCTACTGGCAGTCGTTACGGGTTGTTGGAGCCCTCAAAAGTCCAACAATTGGTCTAACTGCAATGCTTCGATGTCGCCTTCGGGTTGTGGAGGTCAGACGGCAGTCGCTTCATGGAAAATGTTGAAGTTTAGCCATATCAGCAGTTGGACTGGTAAAGCGGACCCCAGACTCCAAAGCTGAAAAGGCTTCGGATGCGACTGGGATTAACGCTGGGATGATGATGAGTTGACAACCGTATGTTTTTACTGCCAACTTGATATTAATTTTCTGGGCCGTCGATCCGTTTCAAATTGCGACTACCCTCCAAATGAAGCGCTCGACAGTTCGGCGGATTAACTGCTTTTGGCCTGTTACAATTTATTGGTGTTTTAACAAATGAAATGTATGCTTTAATTATTTGTTTGGCTTTTACTGTCTCTGTTGTGGGTTTAAAAATAGACAGGAAGTAAAGTTATTAGTTGTTGAAATTGTTGTTTTGAACTGAAAATAGTGAGCGTGAATAATTTTTTTTTATTTTTTATAAACCAGCGCTTGACCGCAATCCCGCCTGATGGTAAGCAGCGATGCGATCGTTGATGGTAAAGCGTGCTAGTTTATTAAGCGCCTATTCACTCACTATATTTACTGCAATACAAGTTCAGTTATTTATCTGCTAATAAGCCTTTTCCCTGCATACACTCACCTTCTCGCTCACACGCATTCTTAGAAGTAGGTACGCACACTCTCCCATACTCACCACTCATATACTTACACATACTTGCACTCCCTCTCATACTACACTCAAACATACGCACATACCACCACACATATGTGTTATATATCCTTTGCACCAAATTTCTGGGCCGTTGTTATACCTACATTATTAGCCGTCCACTATTGCGCAACACTCTCCAAAGATACAGGAATACCTAGTTTAGGAGACAGGATAACATGATGTTTATAGATTCGTGTAGATATTTGATATATTATTATAATTATAATAATATATGACACATCATACATCATGTTATCCTGTCTCCTAAACTAGGTATTCCTGTATCTTTGGAGAGTGTTGAGTGTTGGAAAGTGTTGTGTAGAGTGTACACCTACACTTAGGTATAAAAAAAATTTGAATAAAAATACAATATGTTAGGAAAACCCTGTCCGACCCGTAAGGATAATAAAGGTTAAGTAAACACATGACCAAATAAAATATCAAATTTTACATAATCATCATAGTAACAATACTAGTGAATTTATCTCTATAATATTAATCTTTTTTTCCCGCGAATTAATTCCAACTACCCCAATTTTTTTTAAAAAGTGACAACATTATTTTTGACGGTATAATTCTGAGCGAATAGCGATGCGACCGCCTGCCGCGTGCCCTGCCCCTCTTCGCCCGCGCCTGAATAGCCTATCGCACATGTTTTAAGTTACCTCTCTTTGCGAAATAATATTTATTGTTTTAGGGGTTTTTTTTTAAGTTTAGCCCGGCTTTGTAGGCATTAGTAGAATCAGTTATCGATACCTAACAATATCTTCACGGATCGGACAGGGTTTTCTTTACATATTGTATACACTGATTAAATGGATCTATGATTCACTAATAACAATATTAGTGAATAAATCATTACACAAGTCAACAAAAAAAAATTTTTTTTTTGGGTTTGTTATTAAATTAATATTTTCTGATTTTTTACAACTAAAAGTAACCAGAAACTTCGTTCATTGCAAATAAAGTTTGCTTTTGTACAATTTACGATGAAAAATAAATTTAAAATTCCCAGAGCTACTGAACGCTCACGAAAAACAAGCGTGGCTCAGCCTTAAAGCAGTGATCCATGGCTTTCTTGGCAATAAAAAAGCTGCAAATTATAAAGAGCTCATTTCTAATATGCTTGAGAATCTCAAACTCATGGGATGCAGAATGTCCCTTAAAGTACATATGCTACATGCTCACTTAGACCAGTTTAAAGATAACTTAGGGGCATATTCAGAAGATCAAGGAGAACGCTTTCACCAAGATATGATAAACTTTGAACAACGTTATCAAGGGCAATATAATGAGAATATGATGGGTGACTACATTTGGAGTCTAATACGAGAAGCTTCCTACTTACACAGAAGAAAAACAAAAAATATTCATTTCTAAAGTTTCTTACTGATTCTTTTTATGTATTTGGAGATTTATCTTTATTGTTCTTTGTAAATAAAGGTGATTAACATATAAATTAAAGTTCTTTTTCTTGCTTTTGTATTCTACTGAATTAAAAAAATAAGATTTTCTTAAAATTAGAAATTGCGTTCTGGTTGCTACAAAAGCAAACTTTATCAAATAAAAGTATTTTTTTATTGTTAAGTTAGACATTATTAATCAAAATCAGCACCACAGAACTCAGACTCAAAAATCGTGTTTACTTGTGTTATCTACAGCGTGGCGCCATAATGGTGACATTAAATTAACACACGAGTAGTGCTAGTGCCCATTAATCATATGACATTTGATATTTTAAAATAACTCGAAAAAAGAAAAAAAAAATTTTTCAAACAAAATAAATAATATAAAAGTAACCAAAATTGGGATCAGCCCTTGCAAAAATTCATTCATGCAATTACTTACCTCGGAGGTGCTCGGAGCTAGAACGCGTCGCTTCGCGTACAGACCTAGTTAGCGGGCTAGCACACAAGCGTAAATCGTACGGACGACAGCACATCAAGCTAAGGTTACAATCAGTCGATGTCTTTATCCGATTTTCAACTTTATCACTAAAGCATTAAGGCTCAAGGTTGATTGATAATATCTGACGGTTTCGGGCGGCTTGACCTGCTGTCGTCCGTACCTACGTATTCGTAATCGGTAATAAGATTCTTTGTCGGCTTTTATCAATGAATCCGGCGGCGCGCGCGCTGTTTGCTCTAATGGTACCTACAGCGGAACTAGTTATAGTAAAACACTAATCACATCCCACTTAACTGTTATTATTACTTATAAGTAACTATCATCAGTTCATCACTAGTCACTGCTTTTATTTTAAATTTTCTTATGTTCAATGAGTTCACCTTGTTGGCGGACACAGAGAGCTAAACGACGTTTCATGTTTTCCCGCAAGTTTGATAATAAATTATCGTGTAAAGCCATTTCCCTCACTTTTTCAAACGCGATTGTTATTCGATGGCGTAATTGTTCGACCGAATCCACGTTCTCCGCGTAAACATGGTCTTTGATGCACCCCCTCAAAAAAAAATCGAGTGGCGTGAGGTCTGGCGATCTTGCTGGCCACCTACGAGGTCCGAATCTGCCGATCCATTGGGCGCCAAACGTGTTATTTAGCCACTGCCTGGCTGCTGTTACGGAGTGGGCTGGCGCGCCATCCAATTGATACCACATTCGTTGGTATTGACGGACGCTTAAGTTGTTGGTGTATTCTGACACCGTATCATTTAATAAATTAACAAACCTTTCGCCGTTTAAATTCCCATCAATGAACACGGGTCCGATGATGTTATCACCGTGAATAGCTGCCCAAACATTTACTGAAAATCTGTACTGATGGGCTGTCTCCCGCCAAACGCGTGGGTTTTGGCTTTTGGGTGCCAAATGGTGCAGATTGTGCTGGTTCCACATGCCGTTTCTCGTAAACGTGCTTTCGTCAGTCCAACAAATTTGGGAAAGAAAGTCACTGTCCTCTTCAACTTTACGCAGTAACCACTAACAATATTCCACTCTAATTAATTTATCACGCGATAATAGAGAATGCACTTTTCGAAATTTAAACGGGTGCCACTTTTCCCGCTTTAAAACCCGGTGTATGGTTCTGTGATGAACCTGAAAATGCCTAGCGCTCTGGCGAAGGCTAGTTTTTTGTTGGTTTTCAAAATGTTGTAGCACATTTTCAGTTAGTCGAATCGGGGTTTGACGTGTAGGCGGCCGATCAGGGCGTTGAGACCTAGGATCCACTGGCCGGTTTTCACGGATGCGCTGAAGAGCTCCTACAATAGTGCGAGGATTAGTAGGGCATTGTCTGGAATTGCCATATCTCTCGCGATATGTTCTTATTGCAAGGGCGGAATTTTGATGACATTCTCCGTAAATTAGAATCATGTCCGCATATTCAGCTGCTGTATAGTTGGGATGTGTACTCGCCATCCTAGACACAAGTTTACACAAGTACTAATAAATAAGATAACACAAATAACGTTCGTAACACGAGAAATAAAACGACCGAACTAAAATAAAACAAAGCGTCTTTATCCCGGTACCATAATCTAATTACTATTCTAATTACACAAAAATAATTAATAAAACAATAGACTAAGCGTCTTTTCCACAAAAACATTCACAGAACTTGTATTTAACGAAATTATGCACAGCCGGTATTATGCGTGTCAAGGACACGCAGACACGCGTTCGTCTAGCATACTAAGGAAGTAAGGAACAAAAAATAAATATTTAATAATTTGCGGAGGCGCGGTAGGGTGGGTCGAGGGGAGGTGGGCCGCATGTCGCTTGCGCGAGCGTCGTCGACAAAGATAATGTTTTGCATCTCTCTTCCGCACGAATGTACCTGTAACCTATGATCCATGACCTCGGCAAATGACCGCTGCGCGACAGCTGACGCTCTCTAAATACAGGTTGCTCTAAATGGTAGTTTCTAAAAATTTAAGTAACTTCGTTAATAATAACATTTTATGAAAATAAAATCTCTTCATGACGCCAAAATGTAACAAATTATATGTGTTTTTAGTTAATGTCGCCATTATCGCGCCACGTTGTATAACGGTACCTAACTATCTAAGTGCGATTGACATCAACTTTGGAAATATCTACTAACATGTTTGGCGTACTAAATTGAATTTAAAACTTCCTAGTGTCTGTCCCACGTTGGGCGCCAATTGAACGACAACAGGGTCGTAATGGTATTAAAGTAGTTTACTAGCCCAAAAATGAGTAAAACATTTTTGGCCGTGTTTTTTAAATTGAGTTATGAGTATTAATGAAGTTTTTTTTTTTTTTGTTTTAAAGTAATAGTATAAGTTAATGAAGGAAAACGAGAATTTTTGTTGTAAAAATGCAATATGTTAAGAAAACCCTGTCCGACCCGTAATGATAATAAGGGTTAGGTAAAACACATGACCAAATAAAATATGAAATTTTACATAATCATCATAATAGTAAATACTAGTGAATTTTGAAATAATCTTTTTTTCCCGCGAATTAATTCCAACTTCCCCAAAATTTGGTAATTTTTAAAAAGTGACAACATTATTGTTGACGGTATAATTCTGAGCGAATAGCGATGCGGCCGCGTGCCGCGTGCCCTGCCCCGCTTCGCCCGCATCTGTATGGCCTACCGCATATGTTTTAAGTTACCTCTTTTTGCGAAATAATATTTATTGTTTTAGGGGTTTTTTTAAGTTTAGCCCGGCTTTGTAGGCATTAGTAGAATCAGTTATCGATACCTAACAATACCTTCACGGATCGGACAGGGTTTTCTTTACATATTGTATATACAAAGTGGTGCTGACAATACGACAATAAATGACAACACAGACCATGCTGGTCCATAGGAATAATACTGAGCCATAAAAAAACCTAGCATCATAAATTAAAAAATGAAAATTTCACAACAAAATAAACTAAATCGCATAAAATTGCAAACGGAATAAAACATCCTTTAAAATATTGGATCAATGACCTCGGATCAGCGGGCGACAGCGCGTTCCTGTATCTACATGCTTTTTCGCGCCATTATTACTAAAGTTTAGTACCGCTGGATGCGGCGGTCATCAACCTGTAAGCGCTTCCTTATCAACATGTACATCATGTATAAAATGTGAAAAATTAGAAATGATTTCCTGTGACTAATCTAATGGATATATTTATGTAATTTCTTTATGAGTAGACTGAGAATGTGTTGAGGAACACGATGTTTAATTTATTGTCGTATTGTCAGCACCACTCTGTATACTCAGTACCAGGTTTCATGTCAAATGATCCGAAATAAATAATGTACCAGTGAACACGCTTGCGACTGAATTCATTAACTTTGACTGTAAAAGTATGCTTTGACTGTAACTAAACTTTTTCCTTTTTTTTTGTAAGCATATCTGACATTATACGTACTCGTATATCTATTAGCTTTCCGCCCGTGGCTTCGCCCGCGTGAAGATCGGTTATATCGCGCTTTTTATATTTCCTGCGGGAACATCAAATTTTTCCGGAATAAAAGGTAGCCTATGTTCTTTCTCAGGGTCTAAAGATTGTCTGTGCCAAATTTCATCAAAATCGGTTGAGAGGTTTAAGCGGGAAAGCGTAACAGACAGACAGACTTACTTTCGCATTTATAATATTAGTATTTTTTTTTTCACACAGTTAATTATTATGAATATATTGCGATGATGATGAATTGATGGAATTTTAATTATTTAAATTACACTTAACAATTCTGAGACATTCTGTGTTCATTCTTCATTCAATAGGAGCTTTTATAACTAGAGTCGAAAATACCCACATATACCGTTTAAAATTCACCCAGACGGTACAGACCGTCCAGACTACATTTTATGAAATAACAAGCTAGTTCCTTTGCTCTGAAATATGAGTGAGCTCATATCTTTTACCTTTCTAGTTCAATAAGATAGGATTCAATACCGCAAGTTGCCGCAAGTTACTGAACGTAATTGCATTGCGGAGAGATTGCGGAACGCGGTTACAATCGTTTGTTTTAAATATTTTTATTTATTTGTTCAGAACCACTTTTTTTACATAGGACCATTCATCAGGTTAAGCCACACTTGCCGCGGTTGGTCTATGGATGGGTGACTATCTTTGAGTCATGGGCGTGCCCAGCTTCTGGCCTTTTTGGGAAGTCAGGCCTAAAATTTTTTGAGCAAGTAATCTTGGTGCGCTATAGTTGTGTTGTTTTTTGGCAATTACACTATACATTTTGTCAATGCCTAGTGCGTGGATTATTTAAAAGTTAAAGATAACTTCTCGTATATATTTTGTTTAGTAATTAAAGGAGTTCATATTATGTTCCGTGAGATTTCCATAGCAGGCCATGCCTCACTGCCAAACAGAACAACAGGTATAATGATGGTCTTATAGACCTGTCCCTTAAGTTTAACAGGCATTTTGGGGTCACAAATGACACTTCACGCCATTTCGCTCAAGCTGTAGAAAAACGTGCTTTGACGTAGTAGTCAATGTCACCAGACGCGTGAAGCTCAGACCCCAAGTATTTAAACTGGTCTGTGTACTCGACCATGTCAATGCCTAAGCGCACAGACATGCGGTCTGATGTGTATGAAAAGCTAAAGTATTACCTACTATTTAGGATAAAAGACCGGTATCACCCAATGGTATACAATCATATTTATTATTACGTGGTAACGACTTACCACGCCCCTAGTTTTGTGTTAGTAGGATGTTGTCTTGCCGTGTCTTATGATTACCTACAAAAATTAAGAATAAAATAAAAACTTACCGAGTCGGCAAGTGTCGACTCAGCAACTCGGTAAGTTTTTATTTTATTCTTAATTTTTGTAGGTAGTTGACTCTGCCATACTAAGTTTTATTAAATGCTTTTTATTAGCTTCACTTATATGTTTGCTTGATTGCTTGTTTGCTTGCTTGCTTGCTTGTTTGTTTGTTTGTCCGTCTCTAACTCTTTGGAATACGAGTGAGCGGCTCATTACTCTAAAATGTCCCACCGTTTTCAATACGTTCTTTCGATCGTTTTTTTTTTACAGATATATTGAACTAAAAAGTTAAAAATAAATATAGGTAGTTTAAAAAACTAAAAACATGCTTTTAAAGAATAACAAACTAAAAAGTTAAAAATAATTTTTAAAAAGCGTGAGGCGCTTAATATACCTACAAAAATTATGGCACAAAGCGCCTCACGCTTTTTTAAAAATTATTTTAACTTTTTAGTTTGATATTTTTCTTGTGAAGCGTCTGGGCTTTGCAAGCACCTTACTGGTAGCATAAAGCATACTATTATACACCTACATAGTTTCTGGATTGAGGAGATCAGATAGGCTCTATGTAAAATACTGGTATTCAGCTAAATCTGGTCGACTAGACTAGGTAGACTGGAGGCTGACTCCAACCTGGTTGGAAAAGACTAGGTAAATGCTGATGATAAAAGTCACTTTTGTTAAAAGGAGATCAAATATTGTTTTAGAGTGTTCTCAAATTTAATTTGAGTGGATTATTTGGCGTTTAGGTGTCAGGTTGTTTGTCTCTTAAAGCTGTACGGATTACTCTCAAATTGTTTTTAAAGGACGTGTTACGGTGTTAGGTTTAAATTTTGGTTTAATATCTATCTGATTAAGATTCTGATACCATTATTATATACATACCTAGGTAGTTGTGTATGTGTATATTATAATAGTGTCTCATAGTATTTGGACCAATTATTATTGTGTTATATTTTGTTTTTAATGATTATAAACTAGTGCTTTAATGCAATCCCCCCTGATGGTAAGCACTAATGCAATCGTTGATGGTAATGCGCGCTAGTTAATTAAGATTATTCACTTAAAAAAACTTAGTGAATAGAAAGGAAGACGGCAGTTGAGCGAGGTGATGCAATGGTAAACCCAACAGCACGACGAACGATGCTGCGTCAGAGGGAGACTGATCGGGAGACCCTCCACGACCAAACTCCCGACACAATAACATTTGGTGTATCGTACCCGGCACACATCGCAACACAATTGCTCATACTCGTCCTCCGTACGGCTTCACCAGACAACATGCCGGAACACGACGAAGCGATAATTATTGTTCTGTAAAAGGTGGGTCAAATTTTTCCGGGATAAAAAGTAGGCTATGTTCTTTCTCAGAGTCTACAGATTGTCTTTGCCAAATTTCATCAAAATCGGTTAAGAGGTTTAAGCAGGAAAGCGTAACAGACAGACAGACAGAGTTATTTTCGCATTTATAATATTAGTATAGATAAGCTGGGATAAAAGTAAAAAAAAAACAAAATTTCCACTTGCCCGTATCCCAAATTATTTGGGGTCGGAGCAACATGTCTTTCTTTTCACAGTTCTCTTGTCCCGTCTACACGCTCCATCTTGTCTGCGCAGTCCAGGCCTGTGCAGTCATAACTGTAAAAAAAGACAGCGCGCGCTACCGTCTTGCCGTCCACACATACGCGCTTACCTGTGCAAACTGGTGTGCACAGGCATGCTCGCAGGTAAGACGGAGCGTGTGGACGGGGCAGTCATGGTGTCGGTAGTCTCCCCCTCCTGACCTAACACATTCCATCAGTCGTTTCTTAATTTTCTCCTACCCATATAGCTATCGACTTCCATACTCAAATCTCTCCTCAAGACTTCCATCATGGTATAGACCAAGAGAGAGATTTGAGTATGGAAGTCGAGAGCTATATGGGTAGGAGAAAATTGTTGTTATGGTCCTATGACCATAACAACAATTTTCACACAAAATTGAAGCTATAGGCACCACCTGCACACTTTTTTTTTTAATAATTGTAAACTAGTGCTTGACTGCAATCCCGCCTGGTGGTAAGCAGTGATGCAGTCGTTGATAATATAGCGCACTAGTATATTAAGCCTATTCACTTAAAAAACTTAGGAATAGGAAGGATGATGGCAGTTGAGCGAGGTGATGCAATATTAAACCCAAGACCAACAGGACCAACGATGCTGCGCCAGTGGGAGGTTGATCCGGAGACTCTCCACGACCAAACTCCCGACACAACAACCTTTGGCGCATCGTACCAGGCACATACCGCAACACAACTGCTTAGATCCGTCCTCCGTACGGATTCACCAGACATCATTCCGGAACACAACGGATCTCTTGGCGGCAAGACCTTGTCTGGTGGGTGGTAACTTCTGCCGGCAGCCGATGTTATGGCTTATCACCGTGAAAAACTCTTCCTTCTATGATGATTTCATAAAAGGAAGTGTTTTTCTCGGTTCTTATATTATCCATACGTGTCTACACATCCCTCTTAGTATTCTCACCTCAGCTGTATGAAATTGACTTCCATTCATCCCTTTTGTGGCTTAACATTCTGATCCATTCAATGATACTAAAATCCCAAATCTAATTCCATGAATTATTATACCTCATACCTCGGTTCAATAGTTTTAAACCGTTCTCAATGTCGAATTGCAATTTCGTAACACATCAGGGATACGATTATAACTTTTAATTACTCCCTTAACTGCTACACTTCCCGGTATCATTCCAAATTGTGCCTCCCATCCCTTTACGGCTAGGTGTTTGGCCTACGGGATAATAAGATAGCAAGACCAAATAAAAAGATATTAATTGAATATGGAAACCCATGTTCTAAATTCAATTAATTTCTTTGGTCCAATGGGTTGGGTGACATGTTACCCCCTGGTAAGACTGCCGGTTGTGGCTTAGTGGTTAAAACACCAGCCTCTCAAGCATGAGTGCGCGGGTTCGATTCCAGGTCAGGCAAGGCCGGTCGCAGCGTGATATTATATAGCCGAAAGCCTTCCTGGACTACTGGGCTATTCAACGCACAAACAATTTTTCAAATCGGACCAGTAGTTCCTGAGGTTAGCGCGTTCAAACAAACAAACAAACTCTTCAGCTGTATATATTAGGTACTACTAGCGGCCACCAGCGACTTCGTTCGCGTGGAGTTTTACAAATCGAACCACTTCCTGAGATTAGCGCGTTCAAACAAACTCTTCTTCTTCAGCCTATAGATGTCCACTGCTGGACAAAGGCCTCCCACAAGGCTTTCCACGCTGACGCCCCCGCCTGCCAAGCGTGGGGATTATGGCAAACCCACCCAGGTTTGCCATAATCCCCACGCTTGGCAGGCGGGTTGGGGATCGCAGTGATTTGATATTACACAGGAGAAGCCCTGCTGCCCGCTTCCCTGGTGAATGTTTCCTTAGTCGCCTCTTACGACACCCACGGGAGGATATGGGATGGTACTATCCTAGGTCCGGTACCACACGGGGCACAACAAACTCTTCAGCTTTATATATTAGTACTAGCTTTCCGCCCGCGGCTTCGCCCGCGTGGAGTTCGGTTATATCGCGCTTTTTAGATTTCCCTCGGGAACATCAAATTTTACCGGGATAAAAGGTAGCCTATGTTTTTTCTCAGGGTCTAAAGATTGTCTGTACCAAATTTCATCAAAATCGGTTGAGAGGTTTAAGCGGGAAAGCGTAACAGACAGACAGACAGACAGAGTTACTTTCGCATTTATAATATTAGTATGGATAGATTGTGGGAATTAAAACCTTCTTTTTCCAAAGGAGTACAAGACTTCAGGAGGAATGTGTTAATCCATACTAATATTATAAATGCGAAAGTAACTCTGTCTGTCTGTCTGTCTGTCTCTCTGTCTGTCTGTCTGTCTGTCTGTCTGTCTGTCTGTCTGTTACGCTTTCCCGCTTAAACCTCTAAACGAATTTTGATAAAATTTGGCACGGACAATCTTTAGACCCTGAGAAAAAAACATAGGCTACCTTTTATCCCGGAAAAATTTGTTGTTCCCGAGGGAAATCTAAAAAGCGCGATATAACCGAACTCCACGCGGGCGAAGCCTCGGGCGGAAAGCTAGTAAATAATAAAGAAAAGTCTTACGTTCAATCAGTAACAGTATCAAAGCATTAAACTTGGACCGTTTATACTGATCGATCGACTAATTGAAAGTCGGTGTAACAGTTGGCTTGGTTAATCAGTCAAAGGAAAAGAAATAAAGACCTCGTACGAACGGCGCCATAACTGGGTTAACTGCCATTTTGTCGATCGTCGATAGTCTTGGGTTTGGCAGCTTAAGGGATGAGTGGGACTGAGTTGATGGATTGGAACGAATGGGGTGTTTGAGGACCAATTTCTATTACTTACCTATGGTTGATACGAATGTTCTACTAATTTTCTTTAATAGCTATGGGTATGGCAACTCATAAGAGGGAACTCTAGTGGTGCTTTCTCTATACAAACGTATTCTGCTGTTTTCTTCGTGGATAATGCTTTTGGAGCAATTTTTTTCTACAATTTTACACCGTGATTATACGTGCCCTATCATTTGATTTTTTTATGAATCTTAATTAATAAAAGAAGCACGATACTTCAAAGTCGTGAAAAATAATCCATTTTTACCGTGATTTTCAAATGACTATTAGACAAACGTGATAAGTTTTTGATAAAAAAGAAAATAATAGAAGCGTACGTATACTTTTCTTCTAAATTTTGCGAAATACGAAACGTCTTTTGGTCAACATTTTTGTTGGTAAAATCAGCCTAAGTAGTAAGTTGTTTCCTTTTCGCACTTTACCTGGAGAGGTTGGAAGCAACGTGACGGCAATAGTTTCTTCAAATACCTATTTTCCAAATTCCTCGGCACTAGAATCCCCTCCTAACTATTACGGTAGGCCTAGTATGAGTTTTCATTACGAAACTCGATCATCGCTATCGAGCGTGTTTGACTCATCGGTTGACTCACATCAAGGTTGTAAGAACTCTTAACCAATGAGAGCGCCAAACGCGCTAGATATCGATGATCGAGTCTCGTAATGAAAACTCATACTAGGCATACTGGAAACTTGTAAAACTGGATCGAAGACGACAAAAATGAAAATTAACAATGTAGTATTTTATTCAAATTGTTCTAAGAATCAGTACTTTTCTAACGGCTAAATTATGTAAGACAATTCTTAATGCTTTCACTGAGAAAAAGTGACTTAATAAATTCCTCAGTGGATACAGATTGCCACAAAACATTTTCGACATTCGATATGTTTGAGCGACTAGGGTCGTAGAGTCCAAGTGCTTATCGAGTATTTCGGGACATCGCCAAGCCGGTTGATCGACTCTTGACATTGAGATGAGCATTTCCAACCAACGTGGCAAGGCTGTTTGGACACTTTTCCTACCAATATACATATGCGAGGAAGTTTTTGTTTTCCTCTATACAAGGTGTTTTTTTTTTTTTAACATTCCATAACTCTAGAATTTGAATAGGACCATATCAAAAAATCAATTGGTACATGAATTAATAAACAATCAGGTTGTATTTGTATTTCAGATTTCTTGGTAAGCAAGTAAAATTATGAGCAAAACAACTATTTTAATCGAAAATCAAAAGATCAATAAACCAATCGACAATAATATTGTTTCAGTATCTCCATTGGCAAATATCACAGAACTTTTTTAATAAAATACATAGCTTTACGTATCAATTTCTAATTATCTCCTCAAACTCAATCCAAGTAAAACAAGACTATATGGTAACATATTTCACCCAAGGGAATATTAGCAAAAACTACGGTGACCCAATTCTCTGTAAATTGATTCTTCCTAATTAGGAAGAATCAATTTACACAGTGTAATTACATTGGATACCAAAACACTATCAATTTATTTATTTAGGACGGCGAATTTTCGCGTTAATTACTCTTTTAGTTGCGTCCCTGAATCGTGCGGTTTCCATTATTTCCTAAATTACAATGCTGGACATTGAGTAGGGAATGAATGGAATGCTTTTGCGTGTTTTGATATTCATAGAATATTAAATGGCGGTTTGGTCGCCAATTGTATTGTGGTATTTCCTGCAGAATCACAATATCGTTAAAAAAATCCATTAAGAAAGTGCTTGGTCTATGCTTTTTTTCTTATCTATTAACACCTGATGTTTTGCCTATAAGATAGATGGGTCTGAGCAGTTGTGTTGTGATGTGTGCCGGGTACGATAAGCCAAATGTTGTTGTGTCGGGAGTTTGGTCGTGGAGGGTAACCAGATCAATCTGGTGCAGCATCGTTGGTAGTGTTGTTTGCTTTAACATTGCATCACCTCGCTCAACTGCCGTCTTCCTTAATATTCACTCAATTTTTGATTTAAAAGACTAGTTATAAACTAGCGCACTTTACCATCAACGATTACATCACTGCTTACCATCAGGCGGGATTCCAGTCAAGCACTAGCTTATAATTATAAAAAGAACTATTATGCGTATCTGTTGCACGGCATACGACATACGCCATGAGCCTCACATAAAGCAAAAGAATACTCCATTCGCTGCCTACCCCGTGTCGATCGATGCGTTATTCCATTACCGCATACATATTAATTAATATCAGTAACAAACAGCAATAAAACAATCATAGCTATTGAGTCAGCGTTTAAAGTTGCGCATATATGACGCAATTTTATTTGCACCTTTTGGTATGGAACACTACAATAGGGTTGACGCTCTTCTTACCTGAAATATAGGATTTCCAAGTTCAAGAACGTAAGATTTAGAAATATTATTTAATTAAAAAATAACTGTATTTATTTATCCCGTAAATCATTTTTAATAAATATCTTCAGATATGTTCTTTTTTTAGCTCTTATGCTGGTTGGCCAAGTAAAAGCAGCAAGTGGTACGTATTTACGATAAGATTGTGGTTTCTTCTTCCAACGGCACGAGCTTCATAAATATCATAATATTATTATTATTAAAGAGAGTTTTCTTTTCTCAGCTCTAAGGCTGGTTTTAGCTCATCATCATCTCAGCGTAAATTCCTATCGCATCCGAAGCTTTTTCCGCTTTGGAGTCTGGCGTCCGCTTTAGCAGTCTAACTGCTGATTTTGGCTAAATTGCTATTTTCCGTGAAGCGACTGCCGTCTGACCTCCACAACCCGAAGTCGATATCGAAGCATTGCAGTTAGACCAATTGTTGGACTTTTAATGGTTCCAGCAACCCGTAACGACTGCCATTAGATGTTGTATGGCAACCGGAACCAACAGCTTAACGTGCTTTCCGAGGCACGAACAAAGCAGTTCAAATATTCATATTCATGCACACAAATATTTGCACTGCGCGGAGATCGAACCCGCGCCAGCTTGCGCAGCGGCCGCATTCGTCACCGCTACGCCACGGAGGCTAGTTTACCATTGACCAAAGCCAAGTACATGAATCGTGTGCAAAATTTTAAGGTGAGGGTGTACTTTCGTTTAATACCATGAATTTCCTTACGATGTGTTCAAGAGAGCTGCTTTATTCAGATTGATGTAAAAGGATTATGTTAGATCTATTGATTTCAGCCTTTACTACTTTGGACATAAAATTTTCCAACTTGGTTTTTTTTTTATAAGTTATAAACTAGCGCTTGACCGCAATCTCGCCTGATGGTAAGCAATGATGCGATCATTGATGGTAAAGCGCGCTAGTTTATTAAGAGCCTATTCACTCCAGCCTTGAAGACGCTCAAATTGTAATGTGATGGAAACACCGTCGCTGGCAAAGTTTAGTCAAGAGACCCACATTCGCACTGTTAGTTGGTAGACTCATCAGTTCCCCATTTCGCTAGATTATCTGATGACCGTCAAGGCTCGGTAACGACCATGACAGGTTCGATCCTAAGAACCTCGCTCTACTACGGTCATCCTTCCTATTTAATAGGTTTTTTTGAGTGAATAGTCTCTTAATAAACTAGCGCGCTTTACCATCAACGATTGCATCACAGACTGCTTAGCATCAGGCGGGATTGCAGTCAAGCACTTATTTATAACTAGCTTTCCGCCCGCGGCTTCGCCCCGTGGAGTTCAGTTATATCGCGCTTTTTAGATTTCCCTCGGGGACATCAATTTTTTCCGGAATAAAAAGTAACCTATATCCTTTCTCAGGGTCCAAAGATTGTCTGTGCCAAATTTCATCAAAATCGTTTAAGAGGTTTAAGCGGGAAAGCGTAACAGACAGACAGAGTTACTTTCGCATTATTATTATTATTTTTGTTTTATTATTATTTAAAAATTTTCTTTTCGTATTTGTTTTAATTTCATTTTCTGTAATATTTAGCTTCATCACTTCCATTGTTAAGATAGCACATAAAGGAAGAGCGAGACAGCTCCGACACAAGTACTATTATAACTTACTGGAGCTGCCTCAATTCATGTATGACACAATGTTTGGATGAAATAAATATTTTTGTATTTTGTATTTATAATATTAGTATGGATTCTAAAAAAAAGGCATTCTAATTTCTGTATATTTATTACTCGCCACTGCTCTCAAAACTGTGAAAGAAAACATCATAAGAATGGGAATGTCCTTGAACCAAAAATTCCCAGATATGTTACATCCGGCAGCCCACATTGGGCCGGCGTGGTAACTTATTAGAAAATTCCTGTGTCCTAGCGGCCTATTTCATTTCGCAGTCAGTTGAATGCTTTCCCCTAAGGTCATTGAAAGTTTTTTCGTAGACCTCTTTCGTAACCCTAAATTGTATGCGAGACTTCAAAACCAATCCGTCTCCGATCAATCCGTCTCCGATCCGTTCCATCTCCGTTCCACCATCTTTTTCAGTTTTGAAGTCTGGGGTCCGCTTTGCTAGTCTAACTGCAACATCAATTTCAATGATAATAATAATATTCTTTATTTTCACTCCCCCTAGGACAATCCTAATAGCTAACAACATTACCCAAATTAACAAAAACATGGACTGGAACAATTTGCCAGTGGCGCTGTTTCCGTCGGACTACAATTTGAGTGCCTTCAAAGCTGTGCAAGTGAATAGGCTCCTAATAAACTAGCGTGCTTTACGATCAACGATTGTATCATTGCATCATCAGGCTGGATTGCGGTCTAGCACTAGTTTATATATATATTTTTTGTAAATAATTATAAACTAGTGCTTGACTGCAATCCCGCCTGATGGTAAGCAGTGATGAAATCGTTGATGGTAAAGCGCACTAGTTTATTAAACCTATTCACTTAAAAAACTTAGGAATAGGAAGGATGACGGCAGTTGAGCGAGGTGATGCAATGTTAAACCCAAGACCAACACGACCAAACGATGCTGCGCTAGAGGGAGATTGATCTGGAAACTCTCCACGACCAAACTCCCGACACAACCGCATTTGGCGCATCGTACCCGCCACACATCGCAACACAACTGCTCAGACCCGTCCTCCGTACGGCTTCACCAGACAATAATTCACATATACAATTTATAACAAAAAAATCAACAAACAACAAATTAGACATAATTTATAACAAAAAAATCTTTTTGAAGTCTCACAGTAGGTCAAATCGCCGTGACTTCACATAAAAACTACCTCCTCTTAATTCAAACACAAGCAGCCTCCGGTAAAACAGGCAGATGACAAAATATCAAAATTCTTTAGGTATCTGTCCCACTGCTGACAGGCGATATAGAACAGATTGTGGAGAGAAAATACATTCAGTATAATAAAATCTCAATAAATCCTCTGAATGGGAGCGTTTGGCAGCAAAGCGGTTAGAATGGCGCAGAATGGTGTACGGACAAGTACGCGAGTTTGAGGAGCAGCGCAAAGTTGACATCGATGCCAAACGCGACCAATTAAAGGCTCGCCTACCTGCTGCCATCACATATCTACAACTACGTCGACGGCGTGCTTACGTGCCCTCAGTGTGTACGAAGTTTCGCCGCCAAGATAGGCTACATAAGCCATCTTCGGGCGTATGAGCGCCAAATCATCAGCTAGGAGTCGAAGTGGTCGCCGTGGCCGAATTCGGTCGGGAACATCATCATAATAAAATACTAAAACTAGTGCTTGACTGCGATCCCGCCTGATGGTAATATTGTTTCCCAAATACATTTAGAAATTGTTGCAGTGTGGTTACCGAGCGCACCACGCAGCGTTCGGTAGATAAATAGTACTGCGAACGCCCACGCAGCAGCTGACGCCAGAGGTCAATGAACCGCTCGCCCGCCCGAGCGGAGCGTGAACCATATTTTTGTTCGGACAGCCAAGTAGGATAACAAGCTCATAACTTTGTGGTTTTTCATGATATCTTTTTGAAATTTTGTACATAGATTCTTTACTTTAAAATACTGGACATGTTTCGCGTTTCGCATGAACAAAACAAAGTCCTGATTCCTCAAAACTGTCTAGGCTAATGTAAATATAACACAAATGCGAAACGAAATTAGGCAAGATATTCAAGATCTTAAATCCACACCCCAGGAAAATTCCATCTATAATACACTAGCTGTTGCCCGGGACTCCGTCCGCGTGGACTTAAGTTTACAGCGCGAGGTGGTTCCCGTTTCCATGGGAATGCCAAGATAAATGCCTACATTACTGCAAGGTTTCCTCAAAATCCATTCAGTAGTGTTTTCGTGAGCAACAAACAAACATCCTCACAAAATCATTTAACTTTACCGGGTTTAAAGTTCAGTTTAAAGATCATACTTTTAATTATTTTGCATTGATTGGTGTTTTGGATATGCTTAGTATGTTATAAAAATAAGGGTTAAAAATTATTATGCTTGATAAAATATGAGCACATTTAAGTAAGTACGATTTTATAAACTACGTTTTATGTTTTTCTATCTTTTGCCAAAACAGATTTTCTGGATTTGATACTACACGTGAGCATGCGACATAGAGTTGCCCATGAGAAAAATATGTTGTTTCTAAATGAACTCCGGCAACTTTAACCTTGGACTTTGTTAATTGTTATAGCAAATGCTGCTTTCAGAGGGAACTGCACTCTTTTAAATTGAAATGGCAAATCAGTCGGGACAATCAAGACATTTTGTCTTTTTGCCATTCCAGTCATGATTGTAGCCCTTACAATGTTGTGATCCAAATCTGTTATTTATAGCAGAGTACAGTTATTTCATTAACTATTTCATTAGTCGGCGCCAAAATTGCCCTTTCGCATAGCCATTCTCGGTTGGCCATATTTGTTTGAAAATCCGGAGTTATGTTTCGGCGGTCAGGACTTTTGTTAAAAAAAAATATTTATTTTCAAATATTAATTTAATTTCAAAACATACAGGATATTAGCTGGTGGCTGAGGCAAGACTGAATACAATGCAAAGAAAAATAACTATCTCTAATTTCCAGTAAAATGCATAGTTGCAATATGACGCATGACGACGGTGGCTGTGACTCAGCGTAAATGCGTGTTACGATGAGTTAACTCCTCCCTCCATAGGATAGAAGCAACTCTTGCTTCTGGCGGCGTCCGCGCTGCCCTTGATGTCCTCCGGGATGATCTTCGTTTTCCATTGATACAGCTTCCAGGATGCTGCAGCGACCAGTAGGATATATAGAATAATTGAGCTCCAGCTAGGTTTAGCTGCTATAATTGGCCAATCGTTTTCATCCGGCACGGAGATGTCGCCTGCCTTATTGATAAGTTCATGGATGCTGTCTAGTGAGATGTCTTCTAATTGGAGTTCGTATTGTATCGATTGTTCTGAGACTTGATGTTGCTCTGGTAACGGTATGATTTCGTTTATGACGACCGTGTCAGTGTGAGATCGCAGTGTCTTGTTCATGATGATCATCTGGCAGTCTTCTGTTAGTGCAACGAGATGAATTCCAGATAGTTTCTTGTAGTCTGTCTTGGTGTTGCATTGTGTTTTGGCGACTTCATCTTCTCTGAGGACAAGTAGCCAGTTGTTATCTCCGATCTTCTGAACTTTTCCTCTTCTTAAGTTCATCTTGGCATGAGTGCAATTTGCTGGGCGATGCTGGATGAGTGATAGTATGCAGTCATCTGTGTCTTCGATTCTTCTGGCGTCGAGGAGCTTGCAAAGCTGGGTGTTGTCGGTCAGCGGCTGACAATCTTCTTCCAGGTAAGCGTACTCATCGTTACCAAGTGCTAGGTATTTGGACTTAGGGATAATAGTAAGGTTGTTTTTATTTGGAATTGAATAGAGATGGACAAGGTCAAAGGTTTTTGGGCTAATTGAGGGAATTTCGAGTATAAAGTTAACCGAATGTTCTGTACTATAAGCTTTAACTTTAATTGACTTCTCTATCCTGTATATGTTACTAATGCTAATACTAGCTACTGGTCTAAACGAAAACATATTTTCCAAATTTCTTAATTCTTCTATTAGATTTTGGGGATTTATTATACTAGGATGCATGGTGCCCATCTGAGCAAAAGTCATAGCATCTTCTAATAACATTAATCTATCTAAAATTATCTGTAAACTAAAATCTATCTGTACGTAAATATCTAAGAAATGTAAATGGTTAGATATGTCGTTGGTATGATTCGTAATATTTTGTAATAAACTAGCCAAATGTTTCTGATTATTATTTAATTTTGTTAACTGTTTACTGAACTCATCTATTGTATTATGTGCTAATATTAAGGATCTTCTTTGTGAATCCTGAACGCTTCTAACTTTGTTTTTAATATTCATGATTTCCTCTTCAAACTTAACTGCATCTTCATGATCAAGGTTACCCGTGATAGACTTAACGACAGTACCTAATCCATCTATAAGACCGCGACGCTTTCTAACTTGCGGCGTTAAAAAAATAATCTTCTTACTTATAATACTAAGACTATACTCTATTTGATTCCTATACGTTTTATGTAAGTCTCCAGATGCTGCATTCTCAGCGTCTTTTGTACTTGCATATAGGGACATCAATTGGATGGATGTAAAGTGCAGATTGGTAATGTTATAAATGCAAGCAAGGCTAAAGTAGTTGTCCTGTTTGAGCAGTTGACCTTGTTTAAGGAGGAGAATACCATTATCGTTACTTACATGAGTAACGGTTACGGTTGCTGTTGTGTTGAGCACGATGGCTCCTGCAACGAGGATCCTGGAACAAGATGAGGTCTTCGTAGCAGCTTGAAATGAACCCTTATGGACTTAGAGTTTGGGTGATTACCTATTATTTCTGCCACTTTATTAGGATGAAGGTGTATAATCTTGTATGGTCCTTTGAAGTCTTTCTCTGTTTTATCACTACGTGCCGACTTTGCAATCTGTTTATAGACGGTTTCACCTACCTTGAATTTAATATCTTCTGCTTCCTGGTCACATTTAGCAATTACTTGCTCCTTGTTTTTGGACATATGTGCAGCGATGCACTCTTGAACTGCCTCTGCGTTGGTGTTTTGGGGACCCTTCTTGTATACTATCTTATAATCGTACTCCGAGAGCTTTAAACGCCATCTTGTTAATTTAGAGTTAGGATCTTTTAATGACATTAGCCAGGTGAGAGGCATCTGGTCTGTGTAGATGGTAAACTTTCTACCGTAAAGGTAGGGCCTAAAGTATTTAATCGCCCATATTATGGCGAGTAGCTCCTTTTCTACTGTAGAGTAACGCGACTCGGTATCTGATAGTGTTCGTGACGCATATGCTACTGGTTTGTCGGACCCTACTATGCCTTGGGATAATACCGCACCTAGGGCTACATCGGATGCATCGGTGGTGATGATGAAGGGCTCATCAAAATTTGGGTACTGCAATAATGGGGCATTCGTTAAAATTTGTTTACACTTATTAAAAGCTTCTAAGAAATCTGGGGAGTGTATGACTCGACTATTTTTCTTAAGGCAGAGGGTCATTGGCTTAGTTAGTTTGGCAAAATCTTTTATGAATTTCCTGTAATACCCTACTAAGCCCAAGAAGGCTTTTATTTCCTTCTGCGACTTGGGTAGAGGGAAGTTAAGTACGGCTTTTATTTTGTCTTTATTTGGTTTTAAACCTTCGTCTGTTAACTCGTGTCCTAAGAAGTTGACCTGTTTTTGCAAGAACTGTGATTTATCCAGCTGGATCTTAAGATTATGCGTTTTGAATCGATCAAATACTTGTTTTAATTTTTCTATGTGTTGCTGCAATGACGTAGATACTATTATTACGTCATCTAGGTAGGTGTAAACATTATCTATGCCTCTTAATATATGATCCATTAGTCGTTGAAACGTACTTGGCGCATTTTTAAGTCCGAAGGGCATCCTAAGGAATTCATAGTGACCTCGTTCGGTGGTGAATGCGGTTTTTTCAATGTCGTTAGGGTGCATTTCCACTTGGTGGTAACCACTAGCAAGATCTAGGGTTGTAAAGTATTGGGCCCGTCCTAATCTATCCAATATATCATGAATGTTTGGTAAGGGGTATTTATCTTCGATGATGCGATCATTGAGTCGTCTGTAATCAATTACAAGTCTCCATTTGAAGTTGCCTGAGGAATCGGGCTTTTTGGGTACGATATGCACAGGGCAAGACCACGGAGATATGCTCTCGCGCACGATACCTTGCTGACAGAGCTTATCGACTTGTTTACGAATTTCCTCGCGTTGTTTAGGAGCTTGCCTATAACTACGTACAAAAACTGGTGTTTGGTCGCTTAATCTGAGCTCATGCTTAACGGCGTGCGTAAAAGTGAGTGGTATATCTTCTGCATAGAACAAGTCCCTATACTGATAACATAACCGAGTTATTTCGCGCCTTTCTTCTTCGTTCATATGATCTGTACGGATTTTCTGAAGATTTTCTTTTAATATTTGATCAATATCAGTTTGAGTCTGTATGGTATTAATATCATGACTATCCTTTTCTTTAGAAATGGGTAATTTTTCTAATTCAATCAAGGGGAGAGACGGGATACATCTCTTCTGATTACTATGATTAATTACCGATGTTTTAAATGAACCGTTTGTAACGTTAACTATAGCTGACGGGGACATTAAACCATCTGACCAGATCATTTCGTCGTGTAGGTATTGGCCATCTAAGTAGTTTGTTTTTACTTTGACTATCTTTTCGCATCTAGGTTCGATGTTTATTTTCTTAGGTGGGGAACTAAAGTGTATTGGTATTTCTGCTGTAGATGTACGTAACACACCATTATTTAAATCAATGCTACTCTTTAGTTTTTGCAGAAGGTCCATTCCGATAAGACCTTTATATTTAGGGTCGAAATCAAATATTAAAAACTTATGTACTATATCGCTGTTAAACGCGGGAGGTAAGGGGAGGTACACTACCTTGTCGTGAACTGATGAACTATGTGCCGTATTAATCTGAAAGGGTTCTGTTTCTACACAGTACTCGAATATGGTGCCTGCAACTACTTCAGTTGCGACAGCTGAATGGCTGGCCCCTGTATCTAATAAGAACTTACCGTCAAACTCTGGTAGTGTTATGTACGGTAAATACCTTTTGGTCTGGAAATTTATTGAAACTAGGTCTGGTTGTCTTGGTTGGGGTCCAGGGTAAAATCCTGGTCACGACCTACCTCTTGCTCATCAACTGTTACATTCGGCTCAAGCGCTATGCCGTTACCGTCTGTGACAATGTTATACAGTCCCGTGTCACTGGGTCCTGGTTGATCTTGTGTGGGCACCTGAATTGGGATGTAGAATAACTGCTGAGCAAACTGTGGTTTTTCGGGCTTACCTGCTGTACGCATTGTTACGTCCGATGACACTGGTGTTGCAAGTGGTGCTCTAGGAATGTTGGGCTGATTTCTAGAGTTATTTGAATCATTTGCTTTAAAGTTACCTGATGCTGGTCTGCCTTTCCAGGGTAATACGGACTGTACCCATTGTTGACGCTGTTCAGGGGTTAAATTATTTGGTTGAGGTACAAAGTTTTGTAAAGGAATAATGAAGCCAGAGGGATTACGGAAGGGATTATTATTACCTGGTTGTTTAAATAACTCCTTTAACTTTGCTTGTGACGTTGGCGGATTATTACCAACGGAATTAGCTCTATTATGTAACAACCTAGCCTCTTCTTGTCTAGCTGCTATGATGGCCTTCTCAAAGGTGTCTGGTTTGGCGATTCGAACGCCCAACGATACGTGAAAGTCTAGCTGGTTTATAAACTGTTCAATAACCATCTTTTCGTAATAAGACTTATTACCATGCTCTCCTACAGAATACAAAGTATCCAACAGCTCACGGAGGCGTTTGCTGAAACTTTCAGCATCTTCTGCCTTAGACTTACGCACTCGCATTAGCTCCTGCATAACTTGTATTTCATTTCGTGGTTCACCAAGGCGCCTGATTAACGCGTCTTTAATCGATTGCCACGAATTTAGGTAACCTTCGTATGCTATTGCGTCTATGGCTAGACCACTGAGCCTACTTTTAATTAAACATATGAATGCTGGGTGCGAACGATCTGCTTCGGATGTTAACTGTAATAAGTTTTCTACTTCCCTAATATAATAGTTTAGCAATTTAGGATTGCCATCAAATTTTGGCATTAAATCTGCGATTAGTTTGTATGGTTTATAAGTGGCATCATAATCTCTGAGCGACATTGTCTTACTGTTGCTTGCCTGTATAGTGGCGCTCAACGCAAAACAATAGAGGTGTCAAATTTATCAGTTGGAATTTGTTCGTGGGAACTTAACTTATAATAATTACGTTGTTGCCTACTGCGATTATAGCTTATAGACAAACAAACCTAATTTATAATAATAATGTTATTGCCTACTGCGATTTTAGCTCATAGACAAACACATCGATTAACTTAAAATGCACAAATTAAAACTAGGACAGGAAATAGAGCAAGGACACTTGGTAGAACAAGAGCACTTACCAAAGCAGCCACTGCATCTCCTGCCGAGTCGAGTCTCGTTCAACGCAGCTTCCTCCAATTCTCCGGAAGATTTATCCCGATGACCGTAGAGGTGTCCGACCGCGCGATAGGTTCTTTGTAGACCGCGAAGGAACGATTTGAGAACCGTCGCTCATAAGATGAAGAGTTCGATTCGATCTTAGAACGCCGCGATCCTACCGACTGCGCCAGTTATGTTTCGGCGGTCAGGACTTTTGTTAAAAAAAAATGTTTATTTTCAAATATTAATTTAATTTCAAAACATACAGGATATTAGCTGGTGGCTGAGGCAAGACTGAATACAATGCAAAGAAAAATAACTATCTCTAATTTCCAGTAAAATGCATAGTTGCAATATGACGCATGACGACGGTGGCTGTGACTCAGCGTAAATGCGTGTTACGATGAGTTAACTCCGGATAGACATTATTTGATAGGTCATCTGAGCTATCCACAATTTGACAGAAACCATGCCTCAGTGTAATCATACCGTTCCTGTCAGTTGGCATACGATCTTCTCAAAATTTTAAAAGAGTAGCTGCATATTGCCCGGCTTGAGAATCATGGTTAATTTGTACTCGCATATTCGTTGTGAGATAATACTTCTTCACGTGAACCCATAATGAAGATGCTTTCAAACAGGCATTTATTTCATCTGTCGGCGTACCCCTAGTTATCATCATCATCTCAGCGTTTATCCCGGTTGCATCAGCGGCTATCGCATTGGAGCCCGGGGTCCGCTTTCCTGCACATTCTCCTCCATTTCGTACGATCTTTAGCATCCTGTGGTAAGAGCTTGTTGGCACGCATGTCATCTCTTACAACGTCAAGCCAGCACTTCTTTGGCCTACCCCGCTTGTTCCGGCCCGGTGGAGACACCATGGCAAGACGGCGTACCCCTAGTAATCACATCAAATTACACTGGTGTAACATTCTTTCGCGCTCACTGCTTTTACTAATGTTGCATACTTCATGAGCTAAGTTCAATGGTAACTTTAGAACTGAGTGCGCTGTTCGTCCCCCACTAAGTAATGTAGCAGCTATTCCCGAAGAAGCAACTGCAACAGGAACTCCTTTATCTTAACATATAGGTTTTGCGTATACCTCCTGGAAAATCTAAAAAGAACAAACCACCTTGGCCACAGGCAACATTTTGAATTTTGATGCTCAGTTTTTCATGCTCAGTTGATATTAAGTAAGCGCCTGTTAAAATATTGAGAACAATATGCACGTCCGCGTTTTCTCCCGTTTTCGCAACATTTTTTGTTACTGCTCTGCTCCTATTGGTCATAGCGGGATGTTATATAGCCTAAAGCCTTCTTGGATTAATGGGCTATCCAACGCAAAAAGAATTTTTCAAATCGGGCCGTAGTTCCCGAGATTAGCGCGAACAAACATACAAACAAACTCTTCACCTTTACATATTAGTCTAATAGAAGTATAGATTTACTTGAATAACACCCGAACAAGATGCAAAATTAAACAAAATGAAAAACTTAAATGATCACCGGTCTCTGTGACTATAGTTTGTTGCACACATAAGCATATCTACACAATAATTTGCTCAAAAAGTAAATAATCAGTACATAAGAGCCGTATTAATTAACTTGTTGTTAAATACCCACACTTTGGTTTGTTATTGTTTTACCTATTGTTATATCTACATGCTTCGTCACCAGACGAGAAATTTGTACATAAGTACGTTAAATGTGAAACCTCATGTAAGTGAACTGTATTATGTTCTTTTCGAGAAATAAAGATTCTTTAAACCTAAAAATATATTGTTGTATAAATTACGTGTCACGTTGCCTGTCCGCGATGGACTCCTCAACTACTTATTCAAATTTGTCTACCGTGTGCAGTTTGATCCAACTTGAAAGATAGGATAGCTTACATCTCAATTTATGATCGCAATATTATTTTATTGCAAATTATTTGTCTATATTAGTCATGAAGGGATATCATGTTTGTTTCCAAAAACATGGTGGTTTTCATGTCTGACCGTTCCTCTTAAATAAATTAGAACAATGTACATAATATGGAAAAAACGTTAGCTACAGCAACGCATGCCGTATGCGTATTCATGAAATTAAAAGAGCCTTTGATAAACAAGTTACATCTGTAGATTTTCGACAAATTTACATATATCAGAAGGTGTACACACTCAGTAATATATGTAAATTCGCTTCAGAAACACAATAAACGTGTAAAACCAGCCTTTTATTTCCAACCATATAATGCAAATTGTATGTACAAAAATTTTGGCACCGAAATGTTGGCAACCCCATTTCAACCTGTACAATTTTCATTCTCCAAAATACCTTACTAGTTTAATTCAACTTATACTTTTATAAAGTCATGAAATATAGTATACATCCCGTGTTTTTGACATTATTTAACGGCTCACAGTGGCGGGTCATATGCAGAATTTTAACTGTAAATTACGAGTAATAACTTACACTCACTGTGTACGGGAAAAACGATATAAGTTATGAGAGAAAAGCGGGATGGGATATTAAAATAGAAATGCCAAAAGGATTTAGATCTTAGAAACAGGATGATTCCCTCTTCCCTCAATAAGGGAGGAACCTGGATTGGATTTGATTTGGATTCAGTGGAGAGACGTGCAAAGAGGCTGATTGGTGACCCTGATCTAACTCGAGTTGGTCTCCAAAGCCTAGAGCACAGGCGTAGAGTAGCCAGCCTTTCGGTGTTCTATAGGATGCATTTCGGGGAGTGTGCGAGGGAATTGCATGATTTAATTCCCCCATCTCCGTTCCATCAGCGGACGACCCGTCGTACGGCTGGTTTCCACCCTTACGTTGTTAACACCACTACGATCCGGACGAAGCGTTTCGCCTCCTCCTTTATACCGCGTACATCGAGGGACTGGAACAATTTGCCAGCGGCGGTGTTTCCGTCGGACTACAATTTGAGTGTCTTCAAGGCTAGAGTGAATAGGCTCTTAATAAACTAGTGCGCTTTACCATCAACGATTGCGTCACTGCTTACCATCAGGCAGGATTGCGTTCAAGCACTAGTTTATAATATAAAAAAAAAACCTCTAAGCAAAAGGGTATTGTATTTGATGCGTATCGGAATGATGATTAATATAGGGACGTTTAAATGGTGCTTATTGTGAGGTAAACTTTACTTGTGAGATGCAGAATTTTTGGGTGAAATCAGTGAGGCGTAGTTCGAATGTAATGTAAATAATAAATATATACACAATTTTACGCCAGAATACAAGGAGGTAAGGATAGTATTATGGATGCGTTTTGGTCATGCATCAGGTAAAGAATGTCATTTTGCTTGAGCTGGGTATCAGGAACAGGAAAAGGAAAGCACAATAGAAGTACTTCAGGCTACGAAACCAATGAAGACTTCAATAGCCTAAAGTAAAATATTAATACAATTTTTTGTTTGAGTAATTAAATCAATTTATTTAATACTAGCTTTCCGCCCGCGGCTTCGCCCGCATGGAATTCGGTTATATTATCACTTTTATTATCACTTTTTAGATTCCTCACTTTCGGGGATTAATTATCGTATCATTTAGCTTGCAAACGACACACAGCGCCATCTATCATTGAACTGGTATGAAGCTAACAATATTATTGTCTTCCCTCGGGAATATCAAATTTTCCGCCATAAAAAGTACCGTATTATTTAATCCGGACTTCTAAATTTACGTCAGCAAAATTTCAAAGCAATCGGTTCAGTAGTTACGGCGTAAAAGCGGAACAACCTCACTTTTCGAATTATAATATTAGTAAGGAACATAATAAGTCGTAAAAGATATGTTATTTCAGAGTTTGAATGTTGGTAGTCAGTTCCCATGGGATATTTTCTGATATCCACGCAGGCATATTCTAGGCCAAAAAATGGTCATTTAACAAATACGCAATTTTCAGTTGTTAATAACTTTGCACCAGACACCAAAGCAGGCATGCAAATTTCCGACTAAAAACCACTTTAAGGTTCATTTTTTTATGAATAACGTTTGAATTTTAGCAGCGTCGAGTATAAATGGTAATATTTCTTGCGTTGAATGAATTGTGCAAAGGGGCTAGCAAGGTTTAAATGGGAAGTTCAGTCTTTCTTATGTTTTTTAAAAAAGATATACTGCATAGTACGTTGTGGTGCTTTTTTATGAAGTTCAAAAAAAAAAATGTGTAAATTAAAACCTCCTTTATTTCTTTTGAAAACGCTTGGATTGTTTTTAATGTTACAGCTAGTGTATGACTTAGAGTTCATTGTTTTTTTTTTAATTATAAATTAGTGTTCGACTGCAATCCCGCCTGATGGTAAGCAGTGACGCAATCGTTGTTGGTATTCCGCTAGTTTATTAAGAGCATATTCACTCAAAAAAACTGAGTGAATAGGAAGGAAACCCAACAACACGACCACCGATGCTGCGCCAGAGGGAGATTGATTTGTGGACCCTCCACGACCATACTACCGACACAATGATATTTGGCGCATCGTACCCGGCACACATCGCAATACAACTGCTCAGACCCATCCTCCGTACGGCTTCACCACACATCATGCCGGAGCACGACCAATCGCTTGGCGGCAAGACTTTGTCTGGTGGGTGGTAACTTATGCCGGCGGCTGATGTTGAGCGGAAGGGCGTGTCAGACTTTTACTGACTCATACCCACCCGTGTTTCTTCACTTGCCTATGCACCAGGGCCACGGTTTCTTTTGTAACCAACCCATAACCCAGTAGCACATTAAATCCTACAAATATTATACATATATACGTAAAGTTTGTGAGAATGTATGGATGTAGGTTTGTTACTCTTTCACGCAAAAATTACTGAACGGACTTGGATGAAATTTGGCACACAAATGGTTTAAAACCAGGGTTAATAAAACTAGGATACTTTTATCTTGATATTCCCACATAATCGTAACTTAAGCGAGTGGAACCACGCGGCAAAGCTAGTAATTATTAGTAATTGTGTTTTCTCTGATTACTGACTTCAGCTCCCCCGAAAAATAATAGACCTATCTCCCTTTCTTTCTTCTTCTCTTTCTCATTCTATAAAGTTAGTCACAATCCGACGACCTACTGAAGATCGCGGAAAGCCGCTGGATGCGGGTAGGCGCAAGACCGGTCGTCGTGGAGATTCTTGGGGAAGGCCGATGTCCAGCAGTGGACGTCTTTCGGCTGAAATGATGATGATGTATTTGTGTATCTACTTTAGTAGTAATAATGATGTTTGCACCAACGACAGTCCCATTTGTGGTTCCGGAGAATCTGTCCATTCATTGGATGCCTGGAAGAGATCGCATTAGCGATAAGGCCGCCCATTGTATGTTTTTTGTGATGAATGTTTTTTGTTCTATGTTTGATTGGTGTACAATAAAGAATAAATATAAATAAACTAGCTTTCCGCCCGCGGCTTCGCCCGCGTGGAGTTCGGTTATATCGCGCTTTTTAGATTTCCCTCGGAAACATCATATTTTTCTGGGATAAAAGGTAGCCTATGTTCTTTCTCAGAGTCCAAAGATTGTCTGTGCTAAATTTCATCAAAATCGGTTGAGAGGTTTAAGCGGGAAAGCGTAACAGACAGACAGACAGACAGACAGACAGACAGACAGACAGACAGACAGACAGACAGACAGACAGACCGACAGACAGACAGACCGACAGACAGACAGACAGAGTTATTTTCGCATTTATAATATTAGTATGGATGGTCAGTCACGATAAAGAACTTCGTTCTAAAAAGGGTTCCTGTTCGTGCTTTCGCCATCTGTCCACGCAACTCTTATAAAGGTATAATACAATAATTCTGTAGGTACCTACCACTGAGCCGAACCTAAAACGTGAAAGGTCAAACGCAATACTAAAATAACCGACGCTAAATACGAAAACCGCCTGTAATGAACCCCAACCTTAATTATACATAATTTTAATAAGTAAAAGCAGTGGTTTTAATGGGATAACTCCTTTGAGAGGTGTGAAGCCATTGCACCTAATTGAGGTTGGAGTTCGTATGTACATATAATAGGTACAACTGTTTGTCGTTGTGGGTGTCGGAAAATATCCCATGAAATATTACTACCTGAATTAAAAATCTAAATCAATCTTATTTTCTCTTAGAATATATTATTTATGTACTTTCTAAGTATAACTTGGGCACCAATGACTGATAGCAAGGTGAAGGAAAACATCTTTAGGAAACCTGGCATTCGCATTGAGCAAGATCAAATCATAATCAAAAATTAAATCGAAATCAAAGTCATTTATTCAAATTAGGCTGAGAATCAGCACTTTTTGAACGTCAATATTGCATAAGACAGTCCCCCAAAACGCCCACCCATCGACACTTCCTAGTGCTTTCGCTGGGAAGAGGAAGTGGCGGAAGACTGTCTGTCTGTCTGTCTGTTACCCTTTCCCGCTTAAACCTCTCAACCGATTTTGATGAAATTTGGCACAGATAATCTTTAGACCCTGAGAAAGGACATAGGCTACCTTTTATCCCGGAAAAAATTGATATTCCCGAGGGAAATCTAAAAAGCGCGATATAACCAAACTTCACGCGGGTGAAGCCGCGCGCGGAAAGCTAGTTTGAAATAATTGCTTTGATTTAGATTTTTTTGATATTAACCTCCACAACCTATTTAGGTACTGGGTTACATAATACCCCTTGGTAAAGCTGGTTGTTAGATGATTGGGCTACCGACAACTCATGAAGGTATATAATTCTTGTAATTAGACAAAAACAGTTACTGATTTACCATGTTTCAGAGCAGAGGTAAAGCAATCGAGTGCTACACTGTTTATCGCAAGATCGCTTCCCGCGCGGAATAAATACCCATTTTGCCTACAGGTAACTGTTCCGGGCCTGACCGTTTTGTGTAGGTATGAGATTTTTAATTTTTTTTAATGTCTGGTGTGGGGCAACGGGCTAAAATAAACATCTTATAAATGAAAAAAAAGTAACTCTGTTTGTCAGTTTTTCATGCCTCAACCACTAAACCGAACGTTACAAAATGTGACAGAAAGGCTTTTGTCAGATTTTAAATAATCCAGCTAAAGAAACCACGGCGCCCAAGCGGGCCTCTCATCCTGGATTATCATTTAAAATAAATAATAACACACAAAATACTCTCAGACAAAGTCGAGTTTTTAATAACGAAGCATATTTAACTGTCATCCTAAATAAACGCAAAAAGAAAACCGTAAATAATTGTTTATGATTTTCTTTTTGCGTTAAACACAGTCAACGGAGACTAAATTACTTACCGCTTTGCGACCCTTTGCTGTACGGAAATGGAGCTCAAAGCGAAAGATACGCAAATACGATGAACTGTAACTAGAACAGTAATTTGCTCAACTTACGTAGACAAACCGCTTGTGTCAACAACTCATTTGCACACACACACAAACTCACTCACTACGCAGTCCCGACACGCACTCATTCGCATAGTGTTTGTCTAAGCTATTGTTTCCAGACATTTCTACTGATAATTGCTTGGTGATGACCTTAAAGTTAAGGGTCTACATACATGAGCGCTCTTCGTAGGTACTGGCGAATCCATACTAATATTATAAATGCGAAAGTAACTCTGTCTGTCTGTCTGTCTGTCTGTTACGCTTTCCCGCCTAAACCTCTCAATCGATTTTGATGAAATTTGGCACAGACAATCTTTAGACCCTGAGAAAGAACATAGGCTACCTTTTATCCCGGGAAAATTTTATATTCCCGAGGGAAATCTAAAAAGCGTGATATAACCGAACTCCACGCGGGCGAAGCCGCGGGTGGAAAGCTAGTAGAATAATAATAAGGCATCACATTAGTTATTAGAACTATCTTAACCTACTTTCACAGAGACCTGCTCAATGTTCAATTCTCCGTGTTAAATCGAGCATTGTGAATCGAACAGAGCGCATCCTATTGCATGATATAAATACGTTATTGGATTTTGAACTCTCAGCATTCAGCGCTACGTAGAAAATGAAATACGCGGAAAAAATCACGAACCTAAGCGTAGACCTCGTTTATGAGCTTGATCAAAGCGACATGCTACGTGGTGAGGTCACGATATTAAGCTGCCCCTTGATTTGTGACTTATTGGATTTGTATTTTCAGATGGGAAGAAGTCATCAAATGATTGATGACTGATGACAATGAAGGGCGTATCAGACTAATATCCATCCGGGTTCCTTCACTTGCCTATACGCCGGGAGCCACGGTATCATATAAACGGTATAGCACTCATTGGGTTTCAACAGGTATGTAATTTTTATTATTTACATATACTTTCCTCTCTTTTCTTTACTTTTCCTCCTCTGTATGAGAGGAGACCTGTGCCCAGCAGTGGCACGATAAAAAAAAGTTGATAATGATGATATATACTTTATAGTACACTAGCTTTCCGCCCGCGGCTTCGCCTGCGTGGAGTTCGGTTATATCGCGCTTTTTAGATTTCCCTCAGGAACATCAAATTTTTCCGGGATAAAAGGTAGCCTATGGTCTTTCTCAGGTTCTAAAGATTGTCTGTGCCAAATTTCATCAAAATCGGCCAGACAGACAGACAGAGTTACTTTCGCATTTATAATATTAGTATGGATTAAAAACATGCATTGATTAAAATACATTCAACACAACGAAGTTTACAATGGGCGGCCTTATCGCTAGTACAATCTCTTTTAGGCAACCAAAGAATAGACAGAGATTCTCCTGCGCCATAAATGGGGCTGTCGTTGGTGCCAATATTATATGTAAATACAATACACTAAAATACACAGATATATCATCATCATTATCGTCCTTTTTATCGTCACACTGCTGGGCACAGATCTTCTCTCATACAGAGAAGGATTGAGCGTAATCAACACGCTTGCTCAATGCGGGTTGACGATTTCAAACTTGTCCAGGTTTCCTCAAGACGTTTTCCTTTACCTTGTAATCGGTCATAATTTTAGAAAACTTACATTGGTACTTGTCTGACCTGGAATCGAATCCGCATACTCATACTTGAGAGGCTGATGTTTTAACTACTAGGCCACTACGACTTCTCAGCCTTATTTGAATAAATGACTTTTGATTTTGATTTCTCCACGTTTTTTTTTTAATATATATTATAAACTAGCGCTTGATCCTGCCTGATGGTAAGCAGTGACGCAATCGTTGATGCGCACTAGTTTATTAAGAGCAATTCACTCTAGCCTTGAAGACACTCAAATTGTAGTCCGACGGAAACACCGCCGCTGGCAAATTGTTCCAGTCCTTCGATGCACGCGGTATAAAGGAGGAGGCGAAACGCTTCGTCCGGATCGTAGTGGTGTTATCAACGTAAGGGTGGAAACCAGCCGTACGACGGGTCATCCCCTGTGGAACGGAGATGGGGGAATTCAATCATGCAATTCCCTCGCACACTCCCCGAAATGTATCCTATAGAAGACCGAAAGGCTGGCTACTCTACGCCTGTGCTCTAGGCTTTGGAGACCAACTCGAGTATGTATTTCTTGTATTTTTGTCTGGGCTTACAAGGTAAGCAAATAGGACAGTAACAGTGTGTGTTGCTGTCCTGGAACGAAGACTGAATATAGAACATTATTCTTTGTTTATGCTAAATCTGAAACACGTGTCAAGTATTTTTTAAGTAAAGAATCTATGTACAAAATTTCAAAAAGATATCACGTAAAACCACAAAGTTATGAGCTTGTTATCCTACTTGGTTGTCCCAACAAAAATATGGTCCACGTTCAGTTCGGGCGGGCGAGCCGGGTGCACTGACCTGTGGCGTCAGCTGAGCGCGGGCATGGACACGCGTAAGCTACGTAGCGTGCTCAGTAACCAGTAGGCACAGGTTTCCACCAGCGCCCAGCAGTGGGACGATAACAAGGTTGATGATGATAATGATGAGGCTGAGAATCAATATTTTTTAAAAGTCAAAATTACTACATAAAACAGTTCCCCAAAAAGCCCGTCCTTCACCTACTCCTAGTGGATACGCTGGGGAGAAGGAAAGACGCAATAAACTCCCCAGCACCACAGCTGACTGTTCAAATAGAAAAAAAAATGTGAATATGACTGGAATTCGAGAAAACTCAACCATATTTATTTAAGGACAACCAAAAAGAAAACGTCTCAACAGATACTAAAGATTCCAATATTTTCATATCATTCTATTTTCATGTATTTGTAAAAATATCTCAAAATTTTATTCTGAACTAGCGGCCGCCAGTGACTTCGTTCGCGTGGTTTAGTTATGCTCCGCTCCTATTGGTCGCAGCGTGATGTTATATAGCCTAAAGCTTTCCTGGATTAATGGGCTATCCAACGCAAAAATATTTTTTTAAATCGGACCAGTAGTTCCCGAGATTAGCGCGAATAAACAAACAAACAAACATACAAACAAACTCTTCAGCTTTTTATATTAGTATAGATATGACTTTTCTCTAAACTCCCAAATTGAATGGTCTTCATTAGTTGTTTAATGGGTACCTGATACTTTAAACAAACCCTTTTGATGTTTACAAATTTTCTAAAACGTCAAACAGTTAAAATGAAGAAGTTTATTAACCCATTTTCGAAAATGATTATAATTTTTGGAAATGGGCAATAAACTTGTTCGTTTATAAAGCGTGGCGTTTTAATGGAGACATTAATTTAAACACACGTATATGGTTTATTCTTTTCGTTTCGTCTTTTGTTCGTCGTTTTAGTTTCTAAAATCACTTCTTGGAGCAAACTGAACTTAAAGATTTGTGGTTTTGTGTTTTAATTACCTATATTAAAACTAGCTTTCCGCCCGCAGCACTATGGGAAAATCGCGTATGTTTCGTCTCAAAACTCCGTATCTCAGTTATTTCAAAACTAAATGATCTGTAATTTTGCATACATATACGTGAATGTATAAGGTTTAAAAGAAAAAATAATAATTTTGAAAATTATGTTTATTAATTTATTTAAAAAATAAAAAATAAAAAAAATACATGCATTTATAAGAAAATATACTTTTTTTTAAATTTACTTACATAAAATAGAATTAAATATCATTGTATAAACAGTGTCTAACGAGAAAAAAATAATGTACAAAATTCAACAATCTCCTACAGATTTTCGTTGACAGCAAGAAGGGACTTGGCTTCATCGAAAAATTCTTTCGATATTGTTTCTGAGGTATTTCTCAAACTTGATATATATGGATCAGAAGTGTACAATAAGGTATGGAACACGTCTGTATTGGTAGCCGCTCTTGAACATTTTCTAGAATGATGAAGTCTAAACTTTTTGTAATCCTTGTTGCGGGATTCTTGAGCGTCTTCGGACAATTGTCCGATAGGTAATATAGCATAGTACTCAATGATTTTTTCTCCGTGAATAAGTATTTTATGTACGGAGGAAGGCATATAATACCAATTATAATTATTTACGTACAGTTGGGCGGTACTATATGCGTATTCACCGAACTTTTTTGAATCAATAGCCATTCCAGATGACATAGTTTGTAGTATAATGTACATTCGTTTTATAAGTTCTACGTCTACACCTGTAATGTCTGCAGAGCAAGAGTAATTCTGAAAAAATCTCCGAGCTGTGTTGCCGTCATTACTATTTCCAGTGCCTTGTCGAGGTTTATCGATATGCAGTCCCATTTCCTCCCTAAACCGCTTTTGTACCAGTTTTTTCTTTTCGTCTTTGTTTTTTTTATTTTCTGGTGTAGTGGCTGACCACTTTTGGAAAGACAAGTTATAGGAAATGTGTAAAATCATCTCCATACTTCTAATCCAAGCGTGTAGTGTTGACAGTCCATATTGAAATGAACTTTCATTCACATCTCGTGTCCTAACTGCCTCTAAGTTATTCATTTGCCGAGGAGTAGCACCACAAATTGTACAAGAAGCGCTCGAAGGAGTTTCAGTTAAAACTTGTGCTACTTTACCATCAATCATGGTTAAAAATAGGTTATGAGTAATTTCAATTACTTCACCATTCTTATTTATCATGGAAGGAGACAGGTTTTCAATTTGATTTTTGATATCAGCCACAACAGAAGCGGTTTTTTCAGGAGTTTCTTTGGCAAATTCTATCAATATAGGTCTGCAATATCTTACGGATGAGCAAGTTTCATTTTTCCAAATAACAATATTAGTTGTCTCATCTATGAGTTTAATGGGTACAAGTGAAGCAATAAAAAGGTTCGCATCTGATGTGAAATCGCTTTCTTCGGGCAAAACTTGCTTGTATTCACTTTGCCCTGATGACCCGTCACAACCCCATTTGCAGAATAGTTTCTACTGTCTTAAACCGTTTTTGTAAACTGAACCAATTAGTAATATACGTGCCACAGTATGATCCAATAAGTCTTGCAGATTGACTTTTGCACTTATGTTAGTAATGGTTATGCTCGAATCTGGTGGGTAACACATCTTCTTCGCTTCGGCTAAAGTTGGATAAGAAGGAAACACTGAGCAGTTTTTGTCCGCCAAACAAATACGAAGTTTCCCATACTGTTCTTTGTTAAGGTCTAAGTCAATAAATATCCGCAGTGCTTCTTCCTTTGTAAGAGGTATAACATCTTCAGGGTTCTCAGTTATGAATTTAAGAAACTTTTTCTTATCATTTTTTGACGCAGTTCGTATAATATTAACAATTGTGGCCTACTCCGTCTCACCCATAGACCGCAACTCCTGAGTATATGCATTGAGCACACAGTCCAGTCCGTACTCTTGTATTAATTGCATGTTTTTTCGTTTCTTTGTTTTTTCTGAAGATGCTTCGTATGGTTTCGATGGTCTGCCACCTGCACTGCTTCCAGACGTATTAGGGTCATTAACTGTGACTCGACACTCCAGTGGAACACGAAATTCACCATTTAACCAGTCGACGTTATTACTTTCAAAGCGTTCTCTTTTCCGGGATGCATTTCTCCAGCGTTCGTTACATTTAGATACCAAGTTTCTTTGAATGTAGGAGACCACAGTATTCATATCCTCTGGTGACAAATTGAAATTTTCTTGCAAGTAGTTTTCTATATTATTCCCATTTATCAACAAATTGCACAACTCTTGTTTACTACAAACAAATTAACCCATTATTTTTAAATCAGATAACTTCTGTGAATATTTGAAAATAGGTATTAACTGCTTTTTTAAGGCAACTGAATTTCTGATGAACAACTGTGGATGTTTCAGGGTTCGCCTTTCTTTTATAGGCCAATGAATTAGTGCTATGTGCAAAAAGATAAGAAACTAATATTTGCACTCTTCCCATAACCAACCTGTTTTTAATTTGACCCTAATTGATATAGTGACCATATTTTATCAAATATGGTGGTCAAAACTATATCAAAACCACAAATAACTATAAATAATAATGACCATTTTTACCAAAAAATTATCTCGCGATATGTTTTGGTACCGTGTCAGAAAAGGCGCAAGTATGCGCAACTTTTTTTTTTTCTCCTTGTGTAAACTAATGTATAAAGATCGTAATACAACAAATATCTCGACAGCGGCAAACAGCGGTAAACGGGTAAGTCTCGTTAAAAAAAAAGTAACCTGAAAATTATACCATCTTAAACTACATTGGTTAATTTTAATTTATTTATTTATTATATATAATATTATTTAAGAAACGTTATGAGGAGATTATAAGCATTTCAAAAATGTATAATACTTATACATTTATAAGAAAAACTTTCGAGTAATGTCTCGTTGAATTGTAGTAATGTATTGTGCCAAAATCACATCATTGAACATGAGTTAGCTTTGATGCCTTTTTATATACATTATGGTTAGCAAAAAATAATTAAAAAAATATAGAAAAGAAAGCTTATTTATAAGACTAAATTAATTAATTAGTTCTACTCCATAACAACGACTTTCACGTGAAACGGTTTTGAGACGGCCTTGTATGGGGCTTTCCCATAGTGCAGGTTCGCCGTCATGGAGTTCGGTTATATCGCGCTTTTTAGATTTCCCTCGGGAATATCAAATTTTTTGGGGATCAAAAGTACCCTATCATTTAATTCGGACTTCTAACTTTACGTCTGCAAAATCTCAAAACAAAACAAACTTACTTTATCTATCTACTTTCTATATCTTTTTTTTAGACCATTAAAATAAATAATAACAATAAAAAATAAAATCGCTACTTGGATGAAACTGAACTTAAAGAACTGTGGCTTTGTGTTTTAATTATATTAAAAGTTTTTAGACCAGTAAAATAAATATTTATACTTTGTGTTTTATTTACATAATTAAAACACAAAGCTACTGTGCAAAATAATACATATTTTTTTAGACTATTAAAATAAATTTTAATACTATAAAACGAATTGTATATAAATTCCATAGCATTTTTTTTTGTCATTGATTCTGTCATTAAAAAACTTTGTATGTGTACCTACACAAAGATTATGGAAGAGATAGATCTTTTGTTGAAGATATATCTACTTAAAAGAAGACTTCGAAAATGTATTTATTAAAACCTGTGTATTATGAAGTTAAAAATAAATGTTCTATATACTATACTAAGTAGAAAACTGATTTAAAACTGACTATACTTATAAAATAGTAGAAAACTGACTTAAAACTGACTATACTTATACAATAGTAGAAAACTGACTCAAAACTGATTATACTTATTCACAGATCTCTATTTCTTTCTCTCTCCGCAAAAGCCTTAGTATCTTGATTTGAAGCCACCCTTTACAGTGTTTATTTTTTCCTCTAACATAAATAGTTAATCTCAGACTACGCACGCAATGCTCGCAATATAACATAAAATAAACCTTGCTAAAAAACCTTCACACACTTACATAAGCTGGATAAAACTCCGTATTCATATTTACTATTCAACAAAGGGTTAACGTTTATTGCCTCTCGACCGTTGAATACACCGCAGAACCGGATTTATCCTGATATCCACGCCTTCGCTAAACCAGTTCAAATCGCTTCATACCGGATAGAGCCGGTAAACAGCTAGAAAATAGCGGAAATTATCGGGAATATAAGACGGTGTTTTGTGTTTATTTCACTTTTATATTTCTGCGTAAAAGCGTAGGATTATTTGAAGTAGAAAATAAGAAATAAGTCATAACTTTTAATGTTAAAGTCAAGAAAATTAACATACTTTAATATTTACAAAATAATATCAAAAGAAAACCAGTCTTGTTCTATAGAGAATCGATTGCGTTGCTCCTAATACATTGCCTTACTCCAAAACAGAGAAAACTTCTCTATTCGCCAATCTCTCAGAGCAGATAACTGATCTAACAAGACAATTGGCAAACCCTCAGGGACGTCGTCGCGATTCCGTGACGTAATATATAATGAATAAAAGATCGTGCTGTGAAAAGCGACCCTAGTCCTAAGCTCATCAGGAATTACGTGTCGTATTGAGGGCTTCGATTTATGGACAGGAAATTGTGCTAGCATGTTGGGGGTAATCGTTGTCTAAACATGCCATTAAGCTTCAATCTATATGGGGTTAGATACAGAGGCATTATGTTCAAAAATATGGACAATATATAATTCTTCTGTACATTAATTTATCACCAAGCTCGAATTGATTTGGATGAAAATTTAGGAGTGTATTTAAAACTGACTTAGAGAGATCACATAAGCAGTCTCACTGACCTTGCCAAGTCATATTTAGTTTCATTTTCAATTCTTAATTTAAATTCTAAATTTAGACTCTCTTCTGTCTGCCTTCGAGGAATTTTGGAATATTTTGGCCATATTGCCAGACAGGATGGAGACTACCTCGAACATCTTATGGTTACTGGGAAGGTGGATGAACGCCGTTCTAGAGGTCGCAGTTGAATAAGATGGACTGACCAAATTCGTTCATCTCTGGACACCGGCCTGCATGATGCTATACTCGCGGCCAGGGATCGTAACAGATGGCGAACTATTATAAAGAAGATGATAATTCCACAGGGACGTCACGACCCTCAGGAGAACGTCTTGAGGAGGAGGAGGAATTTAAATTTTTATGTATCTTAACTTTTGTATTTTTAGCCGTCTTACAGTCTGCCGTCTTATAGTCATAAAGAGATAGATAGAAACTTTTTTTTCCATTATAGTGGCATTTAAAAATAAAATCGATATGCCCATCCATTCCGTAAAGCTCTTATAGTGAAACTTGGTTAAGTGAACATAGAGTGTCAACGGTGTCAATCTCTAACATTAGTTGCAATTACAGCTTACTTCACCAGAATTTTCTCGGTGATTTGGCGACAGAATTTCACTGCAGATGCGAGATAAGGGACAACATTACAGCTTGTGGAAGGGTATATTACAAAAAACCATGAGATTATTTTCTGGGAGCCAACAAATCCCCCAACAGGCTCGCAACCCAACCCACCCTTCTGTGTTCACAACAAAAATGTCGGAAGACGTCACCTAAAACGTCTGTCATTTCTGGATGCCGACTCATTTCGCGGCTGAACGACTCTATTCCTTTTGATTCCCTTCATTATACCAAAGTGTGCTCTGTAGTAATGGAAACCATTCAGATAAGATATTATATACGCTTGATGACAGCTTTAAAATGTTTGTTTTGTCATTTTTTGGCGTTTCTCTAGCGTATTGAATTTATATTACATACTAAAGATAATATTACAGTTAGAACGACTAAAATTAGGTACTGTTCAAATACTTTGCACTTGAATCAGTAAAAGAAATATATACAAATATAGATTTAATTCAAGCCCACTCCAAGGTAAGGCAAGTGCCTCGCCGGACACGGTTGTTTTGGGAGGTTCCTGTTCCAGATAAGGCGGAAGGAAACGCCAGGGTGTCACCATTGTGTGGATCGCCCTGAGGACACGGTGAAGCATAAGGTGGAGGTCTGTCCCTCTTTGGTAGAGCACCGCTGTGTACTCGCGTCCGACCGTGGTCTAGGCCATATTCCAGAGCGAGAATGCATGGCAGGCCGTCACCTCAAAAAGAGGAGGCGGAGCGCGTGAGGCAGCGGGAATCCCAGCGCCCGCATGTCACTAGCCACCGAAGGAGACCCCCTGGTTGGGAGACAACATCGAACTCCCGGCCACCGTAGGCGCGGGCTAGCGGTCGGTGAGCAGGGGGCAGCTCACTGCCCGGTAAGGACCAGGCCCGTAGTCGACGGCGCGTTGTTTCACACGCGTCTCAAAGAGATGTCAGCACATCGTGACGTGGTCTACGAAGACCGATGCCTCCTGGGTCAGGGTTGCGGGTTGGTTAAAAAATAAACCTTGGCCCTGGCCGTCGCACAGGCAAGTAAAGAAACACGGGTGGGTTTTAGTCAGTAAAAGTCTGACACGCCCTTTCCGCTCCACTCAGACCCGGAGAGGTCCAAGGTAAGATAGTTACACAATAAAATATAGTTTAAAAACTAAAAAAACATGCTTTTAAAGAATATCAAACTAAAAAGTTAAAAATAATTTAAAAAAAAAAGCGTGAGGCGCTTTCTGCAATAATTTTTGTATATTAAGCGCCTCAGGCTTTTTTAAATTATTTTTAACTTTTTAGTTTGATATTCTTTAAAAGCATCTATTTTTTAGTTTTCTAAACTATATTTATTTTCAACTTTTTAGTTCGATATTCTTTAAAAAAAAAAAAGAACGATCGTATTGAAAACGGTGGGACATGTTACTGTAACAAGCCGCTCACTGGTACTCCAAAGAGTTAGAGACGGACAAACAAACAAACAAGCAAGTAAGCAAGCAAATATACAAGTGAAGCTAATGAAAAGCATGTAATATATAATATACAGCAATAAATGTGTGGTGGAAAGCAAATGTAAGTACTACTTTATAGATTACTAGGTCGCGCCGCTGTTTCACCCGTAAAACATTCAACCTCGTGAAAACATTAGGATAAAAAGTAACCAAAATCAAAACTAAAAGTCATTTATTCAAATTACTCTGAGAATCAGCACTTTTGAACGTCAATATTCCATAAAACAGTCCCCCCAAAAAGCACGCCCTTCGCCACTTTCTAATGCTCTCGCTGAGAAGAAGAAGTAGCGGGACAAACTCCCTAGAAGCACAGCTGTCTGTTCATTAAAAAAAACACACATTACTTACTAGAAAACCTATATATTAATCCTGATAATATACCATCTATGTGTTAAATTTCATCCAAATCTGTCGAATAGATTTTGCGTGAAAGAGTAATAAAGACAGGTTCAATCTTAGACGTTTATAATACTATGTTAGTAGAAAGTAAGATTATGTATTTATGTATTTCTCTTATATCCTTACTAATATTATACCGTATGTTAAATAACAGAGGGCGTTCCCTTAAACTCGTTAATATATATCATTAATAGATTAAAATAAAAATATCAGCATAGAAAAATAAGCATAAAAAAATCCGAATAAAAAAAAATCTAATTGGAAATAAATTTGAAACCTCCTGTTTTAAATCAAAATAGTAGTCGTCATGTATAAATAAATTGCGACGTTGCCGTCTTTCATGTTCGCGTGTACAGTGTGTTTCTTTTACATGTCAATTTAAAATTTTTATTGAATATTTTCTTATTGGAAATTTTTTAAAACATTTTGTTTTCGAATGGAAATATTTTTTTTAGCATGTATGTATGCTATACTATTTCGGGTTAACGGGAACGCCCTCTGTTAGTTAACATACTGTATATATATAATCCTTATCCTTACTAATATTATAAATGGAAAATAAGTCTGTTTGTTTGTTCCGCTTTCACGACGTAACTACTGAACTGATTGCTTTGAAATTTTGCGGACGTAAAGTTAGAAGTCCGGATTAAATAATAGGGTACTTTTTATCCCGGAAAAATTTAATATTCCCGAGGAAAATCTAAAAGCGCGATATAACGCGAACTCCACGCGGGCGAAGCCGCGGACGGAAAGCTAGGAAGAAATGATTTAAAAATACACAGAATTCCTTTTCAAAGTATTTGAGATTAAATAATAACTCTTCCTCTGAGAGATTTTAAGCTTCAACTGCGAATTTTACTTGAACATCGCCGCTCAAGAGCGCCAATTGAAAACTACTAAACAATGTCACAATACCAGTTATATTTCATTCCGAAACTGGTCTCTCAAATATCATTTTCTATACAAGTCGCTCAGCTATTATTTACATTCATTCAATACAGGCTCGGAGTAGAATCATCATACTTCAAAAAGGATAAGCACTTATTTAAATATTGCCTAACTTTGTACATCGAGTTTAAATATTATCTAACTTTATACATAAGCACATGTTTGAATATTATCTAAATTTGTAAATAGGTACGCACAGAAAATATTTAAACACGAACTTATGTATAAAGGAAGACAATATTTGTGTTTAAATATTGTCTTCCTTTATACATAATTTATAGTGTATATTATCTGACATTTCACTAAGTACATGTTTAAATATTATATGACTTTATACTTAAGCACGTGTTTAAAATATAATGTCTGAAGTTTTACTTAAGCACGTGTATAAAAATTGTAGGACATTTTACATAAGAACGTGTTAAAATATTGTCTGGCATTGTTCATAAACACGTGTTTAAATATTATCTGGCATTGTTCATAAGCACGTATTTCAGTACTGTTGAAATTTGTTTATAAGCACATGTTTAAATATTGTCTTACTTTATAAATACGTGTTTAAATATGGTCTGCCTTTGTACTTAAGCACTTGTTTAAATACTGTTTAACTTTATATAAAACGTTTTGTTTTTGTTTATGCGAAACCTAAATATAGTTTGTTCAGAATAAGCAACTGAATCGATTCCAATAATTTTTATACCATGTTATATTTTTTCCCAAATACATTTAGAAATTATTGCAATGTAGATACCGAACGGTTACGATAGATCATAGTACTTGCATGCGCAATAGCTGACGCCAGAGTTCAATGCACCGCGCTCGCCCGCCCGAGCGTAGCTTTGGCCGTATTTTTGTTGGGACAACCAAGTAGAATAGCAAGCTCAAAACACTATGGTTTTATCATTATATCTTTTAAAATTTCGTACATAGATTCTTTATTTGAAAATACTGGACACGTGTTTCGGGTTTCGCATAAACAAAAAATAATGTTGTTTAAGCACGTGCTTAAATATTGTCTTACTTATTATATAAACACTTATATAAATAAACTTTATACAAAAGGCCTTTTTAACGAGGCTTGAGAAGAAAATTTGACAAGTGCACCCCTTTGGATGTCAAAAAGGTTTTCTTCTTGTTTTATTTTATCTTGCCAATACTCTGAAATTCTGTGCATGTTTTAATACGGTGATTGTTTAATAAGGCTTGAGAGATAATTGCATAATACAGTAGCAATGGTTTATAGCCACATGGTTGGATCCAGGTAAGGCTACGCTTATGGGTCCAGGGGCGAGGGACATAGGGAAGTCCCCGCCCCCTATTTGTTGGACCCCGAGGCGCAGGTGCGCGCTAGTTTCGGCGCGCGCCTCTGAGGCGATGCACGGGGTAGTTTAACACCCCACTACCCCGTACAGGAGACGAGGCCCGGACTTACCGGGCCAGCACGAGAGTGTGGGGCCGTGAAAGAATTTAGACTCCCACGGTCCCACGCGCGCTCGTGATAGAAGAAGCACCGGGGTGGTTTTAGTCAGTAAAAGTCCGACAGACCCCGTCACCCATCCCAGGGCGGCGGACATTCTATGAGGATTTCCAAACCCGAAAAAAAAAAAAAAGAAGGTAAGGCTACGCTTATGTGTCCAGGGGCGAGGGACATGGGGAAGTCCCCGCCTCCTTATTCATTGGACCCCGAGGCAGAGGCGCGCGCGTGTCGGCGTGCGCCTCAGAGGCGATGCACGGGGTAATTAACACCTCAATACCTCGTGCAGGAGGCGAGGCCCAGACAGACCGGGCCGGCACGACATTGTGGGGCCGCGGCAGAATCAAGGACTCCCGCGGCCCGTGCGCACTTGACCGGAGAGACACCGGGGTGATTTTTAGTCAGTAGGAGTCTGACAGACCCCGTCGCCCACCCCAGGGCGGCGGACATCCATTGAGGATTTTCCACCCCGGAACAAAAAAAAAAGAAAACAAAAATTTGTCATTGGTGGTTGCGGAAGCAGTGTACGTTCTCGCAAGCTTCGGCGTAGGTGTGAGATAGAACACCGGGGTAGTTTTTAGTGAGAAAGTGTCCATCTTGCTTTGCAGTCGTGGTGGCCTAGTGGTTAAAACACCAGCTCAAGTATGAGTGTGCGGGTTTGATTCCAGATCAAGCAAGTACCAATGTAACTTTTCTAAAGTTATATGTACTTTCTAAGTATATCTTGGACACCAATGACTAATTAGAAGGTGAAGGATAACATCTTGAGGAAACCTGGACTTCAAGTCTGAAATTGCCAACTCGCATTGCGCGTATTCTTGAAATTGCAACAGCACGCGTGGTTATTATGCTCTATCCTTCTCTGTATGAGAGGAGACCTGTGCCCAGGAGTGGGACAATAAAAAAAAGGTTGATGATGATGATAATGAAGTGTGTCTTTGAAATTTGTTACGAGTCATTAGAAGCCTGGAAGTCGTAGAACCAGTATTAAAGGCAAATTATAAATTTCGCTTGTTAAACAGCAACCACATATTACATATACTCCACTGGTTAACTAAAGGTATTATTAACATTGTTAAATTGAAGAGTACAACTGTGAAGTTGCATGACAACTAAAGTGACTGGTATTACGTTTAGTCTGTTAACTAAGTCATGTGGCTTATGTTGTTTATTGTTAGTTAGACAAACTTTTACCTCCAATCGATTCGTCGTGTTGTATGATATCTGGTGAAGCCGTACGGAGGATGGGTCTAAGCAGTTGTGTTGAGATGTGTGCCGGGTACGATGTAGTAATGCCGTGTCCGGAGTTTTGGTCATGGAGGGTCTTCAGATCAATCACCCTCTGGCTCATCATCGTTGGTCGTGTTGTTGGGATAAATATCGCATCACGGCGCTCAACTGCCGTCTTCCTTGCTATTCACTCAGTTTTTTTGAGTGAATAGGCTCTTCGTAAATTAGTTCACTTTACCATCGACGATTGCATCACTGCTTACCATTAGGTGGGATCACAGTTAAGCGCTAGTTTATAATTATAAAAAAAACAGTTAACTCTCTGATTCGATATTGTATAAGTACGTACTAATTTTCAAGTTCCCACTTACATCAAGTTAAGTTCACATTTACAGAATTGAAACATTAGCCTTTTGACGGAAATAATTTTGTATACAACGTGTAACATAAAGGGTATATACATAACAAAGGCATGGCATCTTTACATGATATCAAACGATATTGAAAGGGTTTTTTAATCCTATCTCTTTATGTTAGGAAGTTATGAGGAAAAACACCGCTTGTGATAGGCTACTATCATACTAGTCGCACAGAGATATTGAAGACATTTATCGGATTTTTGCAAGTAACGTAACGGGTAACGAGTAGTTATTAACGTATGTAGTGTGCTGCTACGTTTGTTATGATTTGATTTTAAGAAACATATGAAACCGAAAATTTGGTACCAATTTTTTGAGTGTTTTATTTTGAGTTGAAACCCTTCCGATATCGTTTGATATCATCTAAAGATGCAATTCCCTTGGTATGTATATACCCTTTTTGTTACACGTTGTATATTGTGAATTGTATAAGCCATTGCCAAATAATGTGTGTTTTATTTGACCCTGGCTCTGATATCAGGCCAACATTGTTAATAAGTTTTCGTACTTCAGTACAAGACTTTTGATTGTTATATATTTTTTTATCAGTTATAAACTGGTGTTTGACCACAATTTCGCCTGATGGGAAGCAATGATGCAATCATTGATGGTAAAGCGCTAGTTTATTAAGCGCATATTCACTCAAAAAAAAATAAGCTGAGTGAATAGGAAGGAAGAGGGCAGTTGAGCGAAGCGATGCAATGTTAAACCCAACAATACGACCAACGACGCTGCGACAGAGGGAGATTGATCTGGAGACTCTCCACGACCAAACTCCCGACACAACAACATTTGGCGCTACATATCCGGCATACATCGCAACACAACTGCTCAGACTTGTCTTCCATGCTGATGAATTATCCTAGCTACAAGGTTGTCTATACAAGTACTCTCAGTTAGCTAGATGATTTATTATTGTTATTATACAACAAAAAAAAAAAACAATTTCAATCAAAAAACCCGCAACACTGTTCCCAACCCACTGCAACTCCTGAAAGTCAGAATCAACAGTGGAGACCGCCAGAAAAACGCCGAGCAATGAAGCTCGACGAGTCCCGGAGAAACGATTCAACTGTCTTGGGTCCCGCAACTAAATTAATCAGAAAAGAATAGCGGAGGATTTTTTTTTTTCCACTTCCCTCCACAACAAGCAGGAGACAGAACAGAACTATGCCAATCGGCACAAAGGGATATTATTGCAACTGGGAGAAGCTCAGATTGCTAAGCACCACGGAATAAAATTTGATTAAGTTAATGGGTCCTAAGTAGGTATGTGCTGTTACAATTGATTCCAATAATAGGTATGGCAAAAGCGCCTGAACGCACGGAAATTAGTTCTAGTTTCTACAAGGTCCGTATAATAAACAACTCCGGATGTAACTTGTACACTATCCAACATAATATTGCGTTCATTCTGCCAAAGAATATACTCCCACAAGATGTGATGTGCGGACTGTTCAAATTCACAGTCTGTTGTAGAACATTGACACAAACGCGAAGGAACAGGTTTAAAAGAATACAGTTTCAATCAATCAATCTTTCTATTTCATGCATTTTATGTTTTAATCAGCACGACTCTATCTCGCATTGGGTCTCAGTATTATGCTAAGCGATAGCCCCATTATTCTCTGTGTTCTTCGTTCATCGTCATATTTACGTCATCATCAAACTTTTTATCGTCCTACTGCTGGGCACAGGTCTCCTCTCATACAGAAAAGGATTGAGCGTAATCACCACGCTTGCTCAATGCGGGTTGGCGATTTCAGACTTAAAAGTCCCGGTTTCCTCAAGATGTTTTCCTTCAGTTTCAGTCATTGGTGTCCAAGCTATACTTAGAAAGTACATCTACCTTTAGAAAAGTTATATTGGCCTGACCTAGAATCGAACCCGCGCACTCATATTTGAGAGTCTGGTGTTTTAACCACTAGGCCACCATAACTTATATACATGATGTCTGCAAAAAAAATCGTACTGTTACTTACAAATATTTATTTTTTCTTCCTTTAATAACGTTTTGCAACATTTTCCTCTTCTCAAAAGAAATCCGATACTTTTTACTAAACCTCGTCTTACGGAATCTGTCGACGGCAAATAGACAATCGACAATGAATAAGGAAAATGGAAATGCTTATGTCGTAAGTATCCTAATAATCATCTCAGAAAAAAAATATTACTGAACAATAAGAACAGTCTATACTGCTAAAATAATTAGATATTTTTTTTAAATTTGTATGTAGGATAATATCCGGAAGTACAAGTCGAATTTGAAAAATATTTTTGCATCAATTATGAGCCTAATTCTTGTTGAAGGTAATGAGTCATCGGGCGGTGACCAGTGGGCAGCTCGTGCGTAAGGACCAGGCCCGAGTCGACCGCGCGTTGTGTTTCACGCGCGCCCAAAGAAATGTCAGCACATCGTAATGGGGTCCACGAAGACCGATGCCTGCTGGGTCAGGATAACGGGTTAGTTAAAAAAGAAACCGTGTGGCCCTGGTGCACAGGCAAGTGAAGAAACACTGGTGGGATCCAGTCAGTACACACCCTTCCGATCTGTCCAGAGCGGGAGAAGTCATTTGATGATTTCCCATCCAGAACAAAAAAAAGGTAATGCATCATTAAACATCAAGCTACGATCAACAGGAGCCGTGCAAAAACAGGAAAAGTCAGAAAAAATGCTAAGCACATACATATAAAGTAATACGTCGATAAAGCGATGAGATACGATGCGATATGCCGGCGGCTAAAATTTCACATGGACGAATACGCGAGCTTAAGCCAGTATTTTTTATTTCGTTGACGACCAGCTGACGAGCAGCCCAGAGAGTAGAGCAGCGGTGGCCTAGTGGAACCGGCCGCAATTTACAAATTATAGGTCGTGCGTTTACTTCATGTCACTTTGAGTAAATTATTTCATTACCACTGCTCTCAAAACGGTGAAGCGAAATATAGTAAGGAAACCAACATGTCCTTCCAATGTCATTGTGCTAAAAGTTCGTAGTCTGCCAAAGTCATAATGATCAATCAATTATCGGTTAGTCGTCTCGTAAAGGAATGGTGATACAATGACATTACCATTGTCATTGCTACAAGACCTGTCAGTAGAAGAGATATCTAAAAAGCATCCATCATCGGACGACCTGTCGTACGGCGAGCTTCAACCCTTAGGTAGTTGACACCACAACGATCTGGACGAAGCGTTTCGTTTCTTCTTTTATACCGTCTCCGTCTTAATGAACTAGCGCGCTTTACCTGTACCATCAACGATTACATCACTGGATCATCCGGGATTGCGGTCAAGCACTATTTTATAATTTATAAAAAAAAAAATACTCTATTTGAATATTTTTTAATATTGAATGGAGTATCAGTGATTGACCACTGGGAAGTCATAATGACGTCAATATGTTGGTAGATTACGAAACTTGTCAAAATCGGTCATAGGGATGTATGTATCCAAGGTATGAAATTCAAAAAAAATATTAATCCGTCTTAATAGATAATAAAAAAAATTAAGACGCGTATTTTTTATTTTGTCGAAATTACCAAAAACTACTGAGATATAGCGTATTAAAGTTACGGAGTGGGGGCTAATTACGTCACGCCGTATTATATTTTGTACCACGGCGTGACGTCATGCGACATTTCAAATCAATATATCTTCCTAAGTATTTGAATAAAAGAAAAAAATACGTGTTCAATATTTTTGATAAATCTATCTGATGGACATTAAATAGTTTTTTTAGGATACAACTCAATTATGAGGTCACTGATAGACTACACTACACTATTGTAACAGCAGTTTTCTCGGTGGTAGGCCATAATATTGGGTGCCGGCAGAAGTTAACACCCACCAGACAAAGTCTTGCTGCCAAGCGATTCGTCGTGTTCCGTCATGATGTCTGGTGAAGCCGTACGGAGGACAGGTCTGAGCAATTGTGTTGCGATGTGTGCCGGGTACGATGCACCAAATGTTTTTGTGTCGGGAGTTTGGTTGTGGAGAGATCGTCGTCCCTAGATCAATTTGCCTCTAGTGCAGCATCGTTTGTCGTGCTGTTCGGCTTAACATTGTATCACCTCGCTCAACTGCCATCTTCCGTCCTATTCACTAAGTTTCTTTTAAGTAAATAGTCCTAATAAACTAGCGCGCTTCACCATTAACGATTTCATCACTGCTTACCATCAGGCGGGATTGCAGTCAAGCACTAGTTTATAATTATTAGAAAAAAACAGACTGGTCATGTGAATAGTATTTGGCTACAACAAAAACACCACTTTTCACTTCCACCACTTCATGCACCAACAAACGTTTCGACCAAAACATTGAATAGCGAAAAAAATGCACAAATACGAGGTACACGATAACATAGTATATAGACAATGTAGTTCTTCATTTTGGCCACAGCGATCCCTGTCCGAGACGGCCCGTAAAATAAATTGAAATTTTGCTATGCAGGTGTCCGGAGAACGCGTATTACACAGGTTGGCTTGCCCAGCTTTTATGGACGCCTTTTGTCCAAGGCTGGTTCAATAGCTTACTTGTAGCCTGTATCAATATATCTGATGAAGGAGGCTTTGTTGTTTTATTTGCTGGGTGTAGGTTTTATAGTTCACTAGCAGTTTACTTCCGAATTTGACGGCAAGGAGCTCAGAATTTACGATATAAACTGTAATACCCCTTTTCATTCTAAAACAAGCCTTTCTAACCTTTCGTTAAAAGGTTTTTTAATAACTGTATGTTGCTATTACATACTTTATCGACTACCTTCAAATGTGATCAATAAATACCGGATTTCAATTAAGCTTTACATCAGTGCCTGGCCTGTATATTTTTATACCCTTTGTACTCAAAATATAAAGGATATAAAAATACATTTGTAAAGTTATAAAGGATGCTTTCTATTCTTAGAATACAAAAAAAAAATATTCAGAAAGTTTTCTTAGCCATCTGCCTTCTGAGCTTCATTAAACGTAACATCAACCCCTTTATTCATAAACGTTGCTTAAAAGTTGAAATGATGACATTTCAGCGTTAACCACAGTCGCATCCGAAGCTTTTTCAGCTTTGGAGTCTGGGGTCCGCTTTACCAGTCAAACTGCAGATTTCTGGCTAAACTTTGATATTTACTGTGAAGCCACTGCCGTCTGACGTCCACAACCCGAATGCGATATCGAAGTACTGCAGTTAGACTAATTGTTGGACTTTTGAAAGCTCCAATCCTGTAATGACTGACATCAGATGATCGTATGGTAACCAGGACTAACGACTTAACGTGCTTTCCGAGGCACGACCAGACTAGTGCAAATATATATTCATGGATACAAATATTTGCAATACGCAGCACCTCCTTGCGCAGTGACCGCGTCCGCTACCTCTATGGAGGCTATCTGCCGAGTCTAGGGTATATTTTTCAGATCGGACCATGGAGCAAATATAGAGAGAAGGTGTTGTAATTAGATTTCTCTAAGAAATAACGCGTGAGAATTTGCGGGATGAGGGGTACAAAAAGTGCCACTTTTTCGTTTTCCATCTACCGGTCAAAAGCAAAACTGCTTGCTTCGTTTTGCATCGATGCTATTACGTAGTTTAACTACCTCACACTATATGTCATAACATCTGTGTAGCTACCATGAGTTTACATTACGAGACTCGATCGTCGATATCGAGCGCGTTTGGCGCTCTCATTGGTTGAAAGTTCTTACAACCTTGAAGCGGGCCAATCGATGAGTCAAACGCGCTCGATATCGACGATCGAGTCTCGTAATGGAAACTCATGGTAGCTACACTGTTACTACAGGGACGTACTCTGAATTTTCGTACCATTACCTATTATGTAAACAAGTAATAATTTCCTAAATCAAAAGTAGCATGACCCTCATGAAGCTGTGTGTATGTGTATGGCCAAGTAATGTTAATTTCAGAGGCAGAATAAAATAATAATAAACAATTTATATCGAACAAAATTTTATTTACAAACACTGGAACATGTAGGAATATACTACAGATGGCGCGTGCAGTGCTATATATTTGCTCCAAGGATCAGACGAAGTATTCCTGGGTTTTTCAGTAACGAGTTTCTAAGAGCCCAGAGTATGGAAGAACTCGGAGAATGAGGAGTTGGAGTCCCGTGCCTCGATGAGCACATTGATCTTACATCTAGCCTCTCTCCGGTCATGTCGGTTTGCCGTCTTATTGGACTATGGCAATCTGGAAAAGAGTCTACGCACACATGTGTGCGCTCAAGTATGTCCATGCAACAGCTTTTTTTTTACATTTCTGAAAATCTATAGCTGCTCGCCCTACCGATAAAAAGTATGTCGGAGATCGTCGGTTTAATTTTAATAGAGGTTGCTGATTTGATTTACATAATACAGCGGCAAACGCTTATGACGTTATTTTGTGCAATGGACTCAGTGCCCCGACTCCCTTGGCCAATCACGTCCATATGTGATGTGCCGACATAGGTAGGTACCTACTTGTTGTGTGCTCTTAGGCCGCTGCCTCGAATCTTGCGGGCAGCGGGGCGGCGGCGGCAGCGGTGAGTGAGCGGCGGGATCTTATGCGTAAAATCAAACGGTTCTCGAAAACAGCGGCGCGGCAGCGGGGCGGCGGCGGGCAGCCAGCGATGTACTTCTCGCGCTCGAATCTTGCGGGCAGCGGGCGGGCAGCGAGCGGTGATCGAGCGTTAAGAATAAATTTGAATCAAAAAGATGTTGCCGCCATTGTTCAGACATTTATTTCGCGAATAAAAACAAATATCTCGTCGACACAATCGTGAACATAACACTACGCGGCTATAGTGACGCGCGATCTGGTCTTCGATGCCCGCCCGGCTCCCGCGCCGCTGCCGCCGCCGCCCAGCTGCCCGCAAGATTTGAGGCAGCGGCCTTAGAATCCTTTGACAAATATCGAATTAACACTCACGCCAAGGGAGAATCTATTCCTAATAGAAGTTGACATCAACCAATTCCGAAATTATAAAAAATAATAATGGCTCTGTGGTCAAAATAGAAAGGACGTTTGTTGTAGGAGTGTGCTCCTGATTGTATGAAAATCTTCATCTCTGATTGTTTATGGGTCGAGAGTTGCTCCGAATAAAAGGACTTCTGGAAGAAATTACATTAGCAATAGGGCTGCCAATTGTATATTTTGTAGTGTTCAATATTTTTTGTGTAATATACAATATGTTAAGAAAACCCTGTCCGACCCGTAAGGATAGTAAAGGTTAGGTAAACACATGACCAAATAACATATGAAATTTTACATAATCATCATAGTAACAATACTAGTGAATTTTGAAATAACCTTTTTTTCCCGCGAATAAATTGCAACTTCCCCAAAATTTGGTAATTTTTAAAAAGTGACAACATTATTTTTGGCGGTATAATTCTGAGCGAATAACGATGCGACCGCGTGCCGCGTGCCCTGCCCCTCTCCGCCCGCGCCTGTATGGCCTATCGCACATTTTTAAGATACCTCTTTTTGCGAAATAATATTTATTTATATAAGGGAATTTTTTTTTAAGTTTAGCCCGTCTTTGTAGGCATTAGTAGAATCAGTTATCGATACCCAACAATACCTTCACAGATCGGACAGGGTTTTCTTTACATATTGTATATGTATATATTTTTTTATAAATTATAAACTGGCGCTTAACCGCAATCCCGCCTGATGGTAAGCAGTGTCCTAACCGTTGATGATAAAGCGCACTAGTTTATTAAGAGCCTATTTACTATAGCCTTGAACACACTCAATTTTTTTTTTACTTTTTTTTATTTATAAATTATAAACTGGCGCTTGACCGCAATCCCGCCTGATGGTAAGCAGTGTCGCAATCGTTGATGGTAAAGCGCACTAATTTATTAAGAGCCTATTCACTCTAGCCTTGAAGACACTGAAATTGTAGTCCGACGGAAACACCGCCGCTGGCAAATTGTTCCAGTCCCGCGAAATACGCGGTATAAAGAAGGAGGCGAAACGCTTCATCCGGATCATAGTGTTGTTAACAACGTAAGGGTGGAAACTAGCCGTACGACGAGTCGTCCGATGGGGGAATTAAATCATGCAATTCCCTCGCACACTCCCCAAAATGCATCCTATAGAACACCGAAAGGCTGGCTACTCTACGCCTGTGGAGCCTAGGCTCCACAGGCGTAGAGTAGCCAGCCTCTCCCTCCTCTAGGCTTTGGATTTGGAGACAATCTCGAGTTTGAAATTGTAGTCCGACGGAAACACCGCCGCCGCTGGAATAATGTATATACTTAAATAAATAAATAAAATACTAGTTTTTAGCCGAATCCAGTTAGACTGTAAGCTGACCTCAACTTAGTTGCCAAAAGGCTGGACAGATATTACAATTAGTTTAAATTGTTTCTGATTAACTGATTACTATAATTATCCCGTACTCCAAATCTTTAAACACATATTTTCTCACATAAATTGTATTAGTGCCAGCCGTAGCTGCTCTCACACAAGAACTTGTTACCATTTAATATAATTAACTAGAACGTGATCTAGGTAGTAATATTATATGCTAACATATTCCGTCAAAACTAGATAGAGTACGTGCGACCTTGCGTGCCTGGAGTAGAACAGAATAGACTAGCATAAAAAACATTTAAAAGTTGATTAGGTGTTTTTTTTGTTTTTATTTGTTTTTGATGTTGTTTCGATTTGTTTTTGTAAGTGTTTTTAATGAAGAGACAGATGTGCTGATGGGGCGTTTGTTCCGCCACTTCTTCTTCCCAACGAAAGCACCAAGAGGTGGTTAGGCACGCCACAATAGCGGCGGTAAGTGAACTCTTTGAGGAGTGGCTAGAGAGGCGCCACGGCACCCTCACCGTAAGCCTGATGCAGGTCCTCACCAGATACGAATTCGGGAGGTTCCTGTTCCGTGTAAGGCGGGAGGAAACGCCAGGGAATACGGTGGAAGTCAGCCCGGCTTGGGTAGAGCACCGCCGTGTCCTTGTAGCGGCGATCGGCGGCGATCTCTCGAGTCCGATCCGGGTCCAGGCCATGGTCCGGAGCCAGAGTGCATGGCAGGCCGTCACCTGCTTCTGCAAAGCAGTGATGCTAGCAAAGGAGGAGGAGGAGCGCATGAGGCAGTCCGGCGGGAATCCCAGTGCACTCCCGTCACTAGCCGCAGGAGACGCCCTGGTCGGGAGACAACATCAAACTCCCAGCCACCGTACGCGCGGGCCTGCGGCGAGCAGCCCACTGCTCACCACCCGAAAAGGACCAGTCGACGGCTCGTCGTGTTTCACGTGCGCCTTAAAGAGATGTTAGCACATCGTGACGCGGTCCACGAGGACCGATGCCACCTGAGTTAGGGTTGCGGGTTGTTTAAAAAAGAAACCGTGGCCCTGGCGCACAGGCAAGTGAAGAAACACGGGTGGGTTTTAGTCAATAGAGGTAATTTGATGTTTTCCCATCCCAAAGAAAAAATAAAGCACTAAGAGTTTGTGAAGAGCGGACGTTTTGGGGGATTTTCTTATTAGTAATACTGAAGTTCAAAAGGTGCTGATTCTCAGCCTAATTTTAATAATTCAAATTCAAACATTTTATTTCAGGCAAGGCCCATATGTTGTTAGTAAAAAACTTATCCTATGTTAGTAAAACAGAAACAGAGCACAATGCACATGTCTGTCCGCCCAGAGCCTAATAAAAGGTCCGGCGACCTTGTCCGCCAGTGTAGCTAGGATACCGTTCGGGCCGCCTCGAAATCGCCGCAACATCGAAGCACACCATTTGCGAATGATGGCATAAAAGTAAATAAATGACTTTTGACTTTGATTACTTTCTGCAGAAAAAAGGTTGCACTAAGTCACTATATTCTTAAAGATTTTTTTATTTGAATTGATCATCATTTTTTTATAACATAAATTTCTAAAATAAATAAATTAATATAATCTGTATTTTCCGCCTATGTTTATTGTGAAGAAGGCTATGCAATAAAAAATCCTAGCAGCAGTCTTATCTCTCTTACAAATAAATATCAAATACATGTCAAAATATAAATTGTGTCACAGTTTTGACATTTGTTGACATTGCATAACAAAGAAATTAGGAGTATTTTTTGAGAAATTGAGAATTAGATCAGAAGCCTGATTTCCGTACCTGCAATCGTTTTAAATGTAGTCTGTGTCAATTCGGTGACAAACAAATGCCACACTTCCAAAAAAGTGGATATAAGTTGAGCAAATATGAAAAGTTCCTAGACCTTTTTAATTACAAAATACTAATTTTCAACTATTCAGCATTATATATCGCTAGGAATAATGTTCATACATGCGTTTTCGTTGCGGGGTCTCTTCCATACTTCAGTTTAGCCATGTCTTTTGGAGTATTACTCGACAGATTAGGATTGAGTCCAGACTGTGAACATTCTTAACATTACGAATACTGACCCCAGGTTGATAGCTTAAACTGTACCCTGAGTGAATTCGTCCTCTTGAATTTATTTTATTTTATTTTTATTTTATTTATTTTTACATTTTAAGGAAACTTACAGCTAGTATATATACAGATAGAAGATAATAAGTGAAAGAAAGCCAATTAAAAGTTTCCACAGAAAACATTAGGTTAGCACAAGAGACAGTAACAGGTACAGCATCGGACAGGAAAGCGAAATTAAGAACAAGTAAGCACTCGGAGAGTATGAATTTGTTTTTAGTGATTAACAAAAAAGTTATCACAAAGTATCTTTTTTAGTTTAGGAACACTGGTGGAGAATAAATCGAGATCATTAAACCTCTGACACAGCAAATTATATGCTCTGCTAGCTCTTATGATATAAGAGTTTTGTCGGTATACGCATCGCACAGAGGGAACATACAGAGGCTGATGATTCCTTAAAGTGAAGGACGGAACACGCAGCCCAATTTTGCTCAACAATTCAGAACAGTCGATTGAGCCATTAGCCATATTGAACAAAAACACCATGTCGGCAATTTTTCTCCGCTCAATTAGTGGAAGAATGTGAAATTTTCTACAACGGTTGTTGTAATTAGGTAAATAAGTTCTGGATCTAAACTGAATGCACCTCAAAAATTTCCTTTGGATACTTTCGATGCGACTGACGTAAGTATCGTAGACAGGATTCCATACCGGTGAGCAGTATTCGAGATGACTGCGCACAAAAGCACAGTACAGAATTTTTAGTGTTTTAATATTTTTAAAATCCGCTGATATCCTCAAGATAAAACCAAGGGCTTTAGAAGCTTTTTTAATAATTTTATCAATGTGTGTGTCAAAGAGAAGTTTCGAGTCAAAAGTGACTCCCAAGTCCGTAATCGTGTTAACTCTGGCTATTGAAGTATTGGCTAGTTTGTAGTCATAAATAATGCGCTTCAGTTTACGAGTGAATGTACACGTGCAACATTTTGAAACATTTAGATCTAACCGGTTAGCCGTGCAGTAATCTACGAATCTGTCCAGATCGTGTTGGAGGCGTTCAGCATCTTCGTGAGTCTTGACTTCACTTAGAATCTTCATGTCGTCCGCAAATAAAAGGACTGTTGAATTCAAGAAACACGAAGACACATCATTTATGAAGATGTTGAATAACAAGGGTCCCAAAAGCGATCCCTGTGGAATTACTGAGGGGGCTGTCATAGTTCTTGATGTATATCCATTAAGGACAACAGTTTGACACCTGTTGGCCACGTAAGATGAGAACCACCTGAAGAGATTTCCACTGATACCCATAGCCAGCAGTTTGCGCAAAAGTATAGCATGATCCAAACGATCGAAACACTTGCTGTAATCTGTGTAAATTACATCTACTTGTGAGTGGTGGGCCATACATTCAGTCAAGTAGTCGCTACAAAGAATTAGGTTGGTGGTTGTGGACCGACCTCACAGGAAACCATGTTGGCGGTCGTTGATGCTTAATTTAAGACAGGTGTAAAGCTGCTTGTATATAATTTTTTCCAAGATTTTAGCGAAAATACATAGTTTGGATATGGGTCTGTAATTTTCCACAAGGTTTCTAGGCCCTTTTTTATGGATCGGAGTGATTATAGCCGACTTCCAAACCGCAGGTACCTCTCCCAAATTTAGGGACCGCCTGAACAGAAGTAAAAGAGGAAGAGTCAGACCTTTGGCACAGTTGAGTATAAAAACTGGTGGAATGTTGTCTGGTCCTGCAGATTTAATCATTATTAGTTCATAACAATAGTATCTTTATATCATCATCATTAACAACCTTTTTATCGTCCTACTGCTGGGCACAGGTCTCCTCTCGTACAGAGAAGGATTGAGCGTCATCACCACGCTTGCTCAATGCGGGTTAGCGATTTCAAACTTAAAGTTCAAGCTTCCTCAAGATGTTTTCCTTCACCTTGTAATCAGTCATTGGTGACCAAGATATACTTAGAAAGTACATATAACTTTAGAAAAGTTACATTGGTACTTGCCTGACCTGGAATCGAACCCGCGTACTCATACTTGAGAGGCTAGTGTTTTAACCACTAGGCCACCACGACATTTGCGATACTGATTTTATACTGAACAATATTTCTGGTCTGGACACTATCCCATTTACAGTTTCTCTCTCGGCAACAACATCTAACACAGCTCGCAAACAATGCTATTATTTTCGAGACATCTATTTCACGGTATTGCTCCGTCTCATTTCTACCACGTATCGTTTACTTCACTACAACTTATATTGTATCTACCGCGAGAGAAATGAGTTACTTATTGGAGAAATCTATACTAATATATAAAGCTGAAGAGTTTGTTTGTATGTTTGTTTGTTCGCGCTAACTAGCGCGAACAAACAAACATACAAACAAAGCGGAAAAACTAAGCGGAAACTACGGGTCCGATTTGAAAAATTCTTTTTGCGTTGGATAGCTTATTAATCCAGGAAGGCTTTAGGCTATATAACATCACGCTGCGACCAATAGGAGTGGAGCATACAAATTAATTCCACGCGAACGAAGTCGCTGGCGGCTGCTAGTAATACTATAGCTTGTTTAGTTTATCACCACACAACTGGCTCTGACTGCTGTTTTGTATGATTCAGAGTGATTAGCCACAAAACGGAACGAATAAAGTTAAATTGCCTGCAGCTGATATATCTATATATTTATATATATAAATATAAACTAGAGCTTGATCGCAATCCCACCTGATGGTAAGCAGTGATGCAATCGTTGATGGTAAAGCGCGCTAGTTTATTCAGAACCTATTTTCTCAAAAAAAAAAAAATAGGAGTGAATAGGAAGGAAGCCGGCAGTTGAGCGAGGTGATGCAATGTTTAACCCAACAACACGACCAACGATGCTGCGCCAGAGGTAGATTGATCTGGAGACCCTCCACGACTGACACAACTACATTTGGCGCATCGCATCCGGCACATATCGCAACACAACTGCTCAGAGCTTCCCTAAGGCTTCACCAGACATCATGCCGCAACACGACGAATTGTTTGGGGCAAGACTTTGTATGGTGGGTGGTAACTTCTGTCGGTAGCCAATGTTATGGTCTACCCCCGCAAAAAATTGATAAGATTGTGAAGTGAAGAAGTTTAGACGTCCTCCGTGGCGCAGCGGTCAACACGCCTGCCTGCGACGTGAAGGCCCCGGGTTCGTTCCCCGGTCCAGGTCATGATGGAAAACGATCTTTTCATGATTGACCTGGCTCTTGGATGTTTATCTATATATGTATATATTATAAAATATAGTATCGTTGAGTTAGTATCCCATAACACAAGTCTCGAACTTACTTTGGGGCTTATCTGTGTGATTTGTCCTTAAAAAAAAAGTGTTTGAGTGTGTGGAATCCCGTTCGATTCCACCTGATTGTAAGCAGAGATACAATCGTTGATCATAAGTCGCAATAATCTATTATGACCTTAGTCACTCCAGCCTTGAAGACATTTAAATTATAAACTGACTGATTGAAATTGTTTCAGTCCTTCATACGAAGTCAGAGGCGAAACTCTTCGCCCGGATCGTAGAAGTGTCATCAACGCAAGGGTGGATAGCCTGTTTAAAAACCCTCATCGTAAAATGTAGATATAAATATGTATAAAATTGCATCAATTTATATTTATATATTTCCTCTCGAAGCGGACATGGTTCCCTGGGAACTCGAGTAGATCTTCAAACGGAATCATAAAAATAATATCTAGCTAATAAGCTGAGGCACGCTGATTTTATATCTGTGTCAGTGAGTTTTATTAAATTTACCTACTTTGAAACTTAGTAGGGGATTTATTTATTTGAGGACAACCAAGAAAATTTACATCATAATATATCCTAAAGACTATGTATTTTATTTCCATTTAATTATTTAAATTTACATTTTATAATTAATGTTACACTAATTAAATGCTGCCACGGCATGCATTAAACATAGAAGGAGAAAATGCAGAAAAAAAAACAGAAAATATTGCTTATACGCTAGATTAATTGGTTGTTACATAAATGACGAACCATGATACTTTAGAGGTTTAAAGAACAGGGCGTAAAGTTCATTCTTCCTCCTTAGAAAAGGGAGGATCCTCCAACCAGACCGTGGCCGACAAGCACTTGCAAACTCATATCAATCATAAAAATTGATTCATTATTTATATTGAAATTCTTTTTAAGGTCGTTCGAAATTTCCTGAGGACTCGTGGCTGCGAGCGGCGGCGATCTGTCGCGTCGGACCCTTGTCCAGGCCATGATCCGGAGCGAGAGTGCATGGTAGTTCGTCATCTCCTTCTGCGAAGCAGTGATGCTGGCATAGGAGGAGGCGGAGCGCGTGAGGGGCGGGAATAGCTAGCGCCATTACGCCTCTAGCCGCTGCAGGAGATGCCCTGGTCGGGAGACAACATCGAGCTTCCCGCCACAGTAGGCGCGGGTTTGCGGGCGGCGAGCATTAGGCAGCTCGCCGTCCAGTATGGACCAGGCGCAGGTCAAAGTCGTGTTGTGTTTCACGCGCGCCTCAAAGAGAGCTCCTCTCAGCACATCGTGACGGAGTCTACGAAGACCGATGCCTCCTGGGCCAGGGCTGCAGGTTGGTTAAAAAAGAAACCATGGCTCTGGCGCACAGGCAAGTGAAAGGTGGGTTTTAGTCAGTAAATATGTCTTAGACGCCCTACCGCTCCGCCCAGAGCATTTGAAAAAAAAGGTCGTTCGAAGTTTTATCTAGATTTGCCACGATCAGTTCATGGATGAGTAACTTATTACGTACCTACTTATTAAGATTCCAACCCCTGTCACGGCGATCATTCGAAAATCTTTGATCGTCGTTAATTTAGTCATAAGTCCAAAATCTGACAATCAGTCTTACTAAGGGTTTTTTTTTTGTTTAACCAGTAACTGGGTTCATAGTCAGTGAGGCAGTTGTTCCATCTGTATAGTTGCTGCATCAAACCCGTGACTTTACCTACACCTAGCTTACGTGGGGTTGCTAGTCCTGTAACTACCATGCAGATATTCTTATACTTTCTACATTAGTTTTATGAACTAGCTATGGTTCTGAAAGATGAATCTAATATATAGTTCTAAAGAGCGGATTTCAGTCATAACAGCCATTCTCAACGTAGACTTGGCTTTCTATGCAGCAGACACTAGTGTGTGCACAGAAACACTTGTACTTGTACTGGTGTACTTACTTTCTTTTTTTTTTTTTGGTTTGGTTGGGAAATCATCAAATAACTTCTTCCGCTCTGGGCTAAGCGGAAGAGCGTGTCATACTTTTACTGACTAAAACTCACCCGTGTTCCTTCATTTGCCTATTCGACGGCCAGGGCCACGGTTTCTTGTACTTACTTTCCCTTCAGTCTAAAGGAAATTGCAGAATTAACAACACGGAAAAGGACCATCACCGTATCAAATCGAGTCTTTATGTTTTCTTTGTTTGAAAGTCCATATAGCAACGCACACTAGCCATCTCGCCTATTATGGCGTCCATAAGGTATAACGCCATTATTTATCAAAATCATATTTCGATTATTGGGCAAAATAGTGAAGAAAGGTTTATACCTTTCTTCTGTCTGTCTGTCGTCCCAATTGTTGCTTTTTGCGACCTTTTCAAGTTGAAGACGGAAGGCCACCCATGACGTTGTTCTTTTCTCGGTGGTAGGCTACAACATCAGCCGCCGGCGTAAGTTACCACCCACCAGACAAAGTCATGCCGCCAAGCGATTCATCGTGTTCCGGCATGATGTCTGGTGATGCCGTACGGAGGACGGGTCTGAGCAGTTGTGTTGCGATGCAAATATCTGTATGCATGAATATGAATATTTGCACTGATGTGGTCGTGCCTCGGAAAGCACGTTAAGCCATTGGTCCCGGTTGCCATACGAACATCTAATGGCAGTCGTTACGGGATGTTGGAGCCCTCAAAAGTCTACAAGACACAAGAAGAAGACACAAGAATTTATACTCTTGTGCGAGAGTTACCGGTGATTAGTTATGGAACTGATAGTAAATAACCTAGTTGAAATGTCAGTTATAAGTCCTTTTATCATTGACCAGCAGCCGCCAGCGACTTCGTTCGCGTGGAATTAATTATGCTCCGCTCCTATTGGTCGCAGCGTGATGTTATATAGCCTAAAGCCTTCCTGGATTAATGGGCTATCCAACGCAAAAAGAATTTTGCAAATCGGACCAGTAGTTCCTGAGATTAGCGCGCACAAACAAACAAACAAAAAACTCTTCCTGCTTTATACAACGTGTAACAAAAAGGGTATATACATACCAGGGGTATGGCATCTTTAGATGATATCAAACGATATCGGAAGGGTTTCAACTCAAAATAAAATACTCAAAAAATTGGTACCAAATTTTCGGTTTCGTGTGTTTCTTAAAATCAAATCATAACAAACGTGGCAGCACACTACATACGTTAATAACTAGTCGTTACCCGTCACGTTACTTGCCAAAATCCAACAAATGTCTTCAATATCTCTATGCGACTATTATGATAGTAGCCTATCACAGGCGGTGTTTTTCCTCATAACTTCCTAACATAAAGAGATAGGATTAAAAAACCCTTCCAATATCGTTTGATATCATGTAAAGATGCCGTGCCTTTGTTATGTATATACCCTTTATGTTACACGTTGTATAAGGATTTATTTTTTAAATAATTATAAACTAGTGCTTAAGTGCAATCCCGCCTGATGGTAATGCAGTGATGCAATCGTTGATGATAAAGCGCACTAGTTTATGAAGCCTATTCACTTAAAAAACTTGACTTAAAGGAATAGGAAGGATGACGGCAGTTGAGCGAGGTGAGGATTCAGAAATTAAAAGCACCACATCTCTGTGCGACTAGTATGATAGTAGCATATCACAGGCGGTGTTTTTCCTCATAACTTCCTAACATAAAGAGATAGAATTAAAAAACCCTTCCAATATCGTTTGATATCATCTAAAGATGCCATGTCCTTGGTATGTATATACCCTTGTTGTTACACGTTGTATAGTAGTAAATTACTGCATAGAATGGAATATTCTCTATTATATACCTATACCATATAAAAAACAAAAAATTAAGATTTTACGAAGAGTGACACAAAATCATATCGCTAGGAACCATCTTTTACAGATAACCTGCAACCCAATAAGATAAAGATTTTCTTTTTTGATTATAATGGCATCAAAACACAGAGACACACTCGGGCGGGAATATTGTGAACCCGAGTATAACCATGGAATACATGTTCGAATTCAAACTGATCTGGTGGCAGGTCAAGCAATAGTCAGCGAGCCGGAAGCGCGACGTCGCCTAGCCATAACTGCGTGGAGGTGTATCGGAGCTGCTGATCCAATTTGGTTTCGTAGACACCTGTTTGTAGGCGAGGCGAAAGGTGACTCGGCAATAATCCCTTTTCGAGCTTGATACCTTTACAATCCCACAGGACGGCAATCCGACAAGACCGACCGACTTCCAAACTCCGGGTCGTCACTGAGACATTCCAAATGGCAAAATCCAATAACGCTTTGCTCGATCCCAAGACCTTGTTGCTATTGTTGGGGTAGTTATAAAAAGTAAACAGATAAACAAAATAACTTTATTGATACAGGACACCTTAATAGCAAATGAGCACATTTCATATAGACATATTAATGGAAAATTGACAGCCTCCATGGCGTAGCGGTAGCGGACGCGGCCGCTGCGCGGGGTGGCGCGGGTTCGATCCCCGCACCGTGCAAGTATTTTTATGCATGAATATGAATATTTGCACTTGTCTAGCCGTGCCTCGGAAAGCACGTTAAGCCGTTGGTCCCGGTTGCCATACGAACATCTAGTGGCAGTCGTTACGGGTTGTTGGAGCCCTCAAAAGTCCAACAATTGGTCTAATCTAAAGTCTAAATAACTGGTCGCTTCACAGAAAATGTCGAAGTTTAGCCATATCAGCAGTTGGACTGGTAAAGCGGACCCCAGACTCCAAAGCTGGAAAAGGCTTCGGATGCGACTGGGATTAACGCTGTGATGATGATGATGATAATATTATTGGAAAATAAAGGTTGTAGAAATAGTCATAACCCTGCCTCCTAAACTAAGGGGACCCTGTGACTTAGGAGTCAGTGTTCTATTGTAGCTTAGTGAACAATAAATACCTTAATAATATAATGTGTCTTACGATAATCTTTATTCTCATTTTTTTTATTATATATTTACTTATTATTATTCATTTATACAATAATAAAAATACATTATACACATAAGTTGGTGCCAACACAAACTCATTAGGGTTTTGCCGTGAACCAAAAAAGCCTACAAAATTGAGAAAATTATAACCACCAACGTAGGTACATACTTAGCTCAAAGTGAAAACGAAAAAAAATAAATTGAAATCGTGGGACTGACTGGCAGAAGAGAAAACTGAAATCATTAAAAAACATAGAATAAACAAAAACCGGCCAAGTGCGTATCGGACTCGCGCAGGAAGGGTTCCGTACCATTATGTTTAAAAACGGCAAGAAAATCACGGTTGTTGTATGGGAGCCCCCCTTCAAAATTTATTTTATTTTAATTATTTATTTTTATTTATTTATTTTATTATTTATGTACACACAATACAATACATAAAAAATACGACAAAATTAAGATCTGAGTACAAAGGTGCTGCTTATTTCTTAAGAAATTTCTTCCAGCAGACCTGTTTTAATTTTAATATTTAACTAAATATACTGTGAATATTTCAAGCGTCTATCTATTTCCGTCTCTTGTCCCCCCTTAAATATTTTATTTTAAGTCTTTGTTGTTATAGCAGCAACAAAAATACATAATCTCTAAAAATTTCAACTGTCTAGTCTAGCTATTACGGTTCATAAGATACAACCTAATGACAGACGGACAGTCAGACAGCGAAGTCAATAGGGTTCAGTTTTACCTTTTACATAAGTACGGAACCCTAAAAACTATCAGTCAGGTCAGGTGTCGGGGGTGAGGCTCACGCGAATTCAAATTAAACAGACAAGTTTATTTGGTCCTATGTTAATCTATATTGCGATACAGTGTCATTTCTTAGTGTGGCTTCAGAACTAAATTGCTTCCTCTTGAAAGAGCTCAGAGAGCAATTTTAAGGTAACAAACATCCTCCAGATCTGTTATATTAAATCCTGCAATGTAATAACTGTTCCCCTGGTTTTTATTATATATTTTTTTTTAATAATTATAAACTAGTGCTTACTACAATCCCGCCTGATGGTAAGCAGTGATACAATCGTTGATGGTAAAGCGCACAAGTTTATTAAGCCTATTCACTTAAAAATCTTAGTGAGTAGGAAGGAAGACTGCAGTTGAGCGAGGTGATGCAATGTTAAACCCAACAACACGACCAAAGATGCGGCGCCAGAGGATTGATCTGGAGACCCTCCACGATCAAACTACTGACACAATAACACTTGGCGCAACGTACCCGGCACACATCGCAATACAACTGCTCAGACCCGTCCACCGTACGGCTTCACCAGACATCATGCCGGAACACGACGAATCGCTTGGCGGCAAGACTTTGTCTGGTGGGTGGTAACTTCTGCCGGCAGCCGATATTATGGCCTACCACCAAAAAAACCAGCACAACATGCCTACAATGCCAAGATCACTAAAAAGAGAAGGAATGTACTAGCACAGTATAAAAAGACTGTGGTACTAGTATGCATGCCCTTTTTTTATTTCGGGGTGGAAAATTCTCATGGATGTCCACCACCCTGTCCAATATAGATATAATGACATGTAAGCGGACCCCAGGCTCCAACGTGAAAGCCGCGGATGCAACCGGGATAAACGCTGAGATGATGACATGTAAGCAGCTTGACTCACAGATAATAAGTAGTCATAATAGTAATGTCGTAGTAGTAATGTGTGACCTAGTGGTTTAAACACCAGCCTCTCGAGTATGAGTATGCGAGTTCGATGGCCAGGCAAGTATCAATGCAATTTTTCTAAGTTATATGTATTTTATAAGTATATCTTGGACACCAATGACTGATTAAAAGGTGAAGGAAAACATCTTAAGGATTTTTTTTAAGTAATTATAAACTAGTGCTTGACTGCGATCCCGCCTGATGGTAAGCAGTGATGCAATCGTTGATGGTAAAGTGCACTAGTTTATTAAGCCTATTCACTTAAAAAACTTAGGAATAGGAAGGATGACGGCAGTTGAGCGAGGTGATGCAATGTTAAACCCAAGACCAACACGACCAAACGAAGCATCGTTTGGTCGTGTTGGTCTTGGTTTCCCCTTATGGTGTACAAATTAGTTCTTGGCGTATATTTCATTGCGATTCTACCTAAGTCTACTTAAACTATGTATTGTATCATCATCAACCTTTTATGCGGGTTGGCGATCTACCTCTAGCGCTGCTGCGCTAGAGGTAGATCGCCAACCCGCATTGGGCAAGCGTGGTGATTAAGCTCAATCCTGCCCCTCAATCGGCGAACACATTTTTGTCAAATGATTTCGAATAGTTGGGATCGTTTGGACCGCACATTGGTCCGTTCGGTCCAAACGATCCCAACTAGTCGCAATCATTTGACAGAGCTGGCTGCTCTGTATGAGAGGAGACCTATGCTCAGCAGTGGGACGATAAAAGGTTGATGATGATACAATACATAGTTTAAAGTAGACTTAGGTAGAATCGCAATGAAATATACGTCAAGAACTAATTTGTACACCATAAGGGAAAACTCTGCCTCTCAAACTTGACGGTAGCCTGTATCTTGAGAGACAGTGCCTTACGCTCGGGACGTAACCACATGTGTGCACGCTTAATTTTACTACCCACTCGGGACGTGAACACATCAGTAGGCCTAGTATGACTTTTCATTACGAAACTCGATCGTTGATATCGACCGCTTTTGGCTCATCGATTGGCCCGCTTCAAGGTTGTAAGAACTCTCAACCAATGAGAGTGTCAAACGCGCTCGATATCGACGATCGAGCCTCGTAACGAAAACTCATACTAGGCATACCGTGCACTATGTTGCCAAGTCAAACATCGGGTTATAATAATATTTTGTCTTTTTATTGATATGTGATGTCTATGAGAAAGAAAAGGAGAAAATATCGCTCTTGAATTTAATACCGGACCCTGTACTCAAGCCAGTAAAAAAAAAAAGAAATCTGTGTACAAAGTTTGTCTTTGGGAGTGGTGAACCAAAATTTCGGTGCCCTTATGTTTTTGCGTATTTTAGGTGCATTTTTTAGGATAAAAAGGTATGTATTGTTATTTTATTATACATACTTATATTATAAATGTGAAAGTAACTCTGTCGGCCCTCACTGCCTCCGCTGGTTAGGCCTGATGGAACACTGGCTCATACGGCGAGAGAGAAAGCCGGTCTCTTTGCTTCTCTCTTTGCCCATAATTCGCGTCTTGATACTGGCAGTGCTACTCCACCTAATTTACCTCATTGCGGAGCCTCAATGCCTGAGGTTCGCATTAGGAACAAGGAGGTTCTGAGAGTACTGTGTCGTCTGGACGTGAATAAGGCTAGTGGTCCGGATGGTATACCAGCGGTTGTTCTTAAGGCTTGTGCGCCCGAGTTGTCTCCTGTATTGACGCGCTTGTATCGCCTCTCATTCAGGACTGGTATTGTGCCCAAGTCCTGGAAGCTTGCTAACGTGCAGCCCGTGCCCAAGAAGGGTAGTCGTGCCGATCCTGCCAACTATCGACCGATTTCGATCACCTCCATACTTTGCAAAATTATGGAGCGCGTATTGAACTCGCGCCTCTTGGCATACCTGGAAGGTAACGATCTTCTCAGTGACCGACAGTACGGGTTTCGCCGCAATCGGTCAACTGGGGACCTACTAGTGTATGCCACTCACTTGTGGGGCGAGGCCCTCGAGAAGAATGGGGAAGCGATTGCTGTCTCCCTTGATGTCTCGAAGGCCTTCGACCGGGTATGGCACGCTGGCCTTTTGAGTAAGCTTCCAGCGTACGGCATTTCCCCTAGCCTGACTGGCTGGGTAAAAGACTTCCTGACTGAACGGTCCCTCCGAGTTGTTGTCGATGGATGCTCTTCTGAGCCCATGTCAACTAATGCCGGTGTTCCTCAGGGGTCTGTTCTCTCTGCAACTCTGTTCCTGCTGCATATTAACGATCTGCTGATGCCTGGTATCTATGGGTATGCAGATGACAGCACAGTTGTAGAGAGATACCTGCCGGGTGCTCGGGCTAGTAGGGAATCAATCCGGTCCGAAAGAGAGGCCATGGTTGAGCGAACGAGTGTTGCGCTGCAGGCAGTCTCCGAATGGGGCAATGCCAATCTTGTAGCATTCAATGCCGCCAAAACACAGGCGTGTCTTTTCACCGCCAAAAGGAGCCCGTTCACCTTGGCTCCTACTTTTCGGAATGTGTCCTTGGAGTGTTCCGACCGCCTTCAGCTTTTGGGAGTTGAGATTTCCTCGGACCTTAACTTTGGGCGGTTCATTGAGTCCAAGGCTAAGGTGGCTGCCAGGAAACTTGGCGTTATCGCAAAGGTCCGGCAGTACTTCACACCTGGGCAGCTTCTAATGTTATACAAAGCACAGGTCCGTTCTTGTGTGGAGTACTGCAGCCACATTTGGGCTGGTGCTGCCAAGTGTCATCTGGCCACTTTGGATTCAGTGGAGAGACGTGCAAAGAGGCTGATTGGTGACCCTGATCTGACTCGAGTTGGTCTCCAAAGCCTAGAGCACAGGCGTAGAGTAGCCAGCCTTTCGGTGTTCTATAGGATGCATTTCGGGGAGTGTGCGATGGAATTGCATGATTTAATTCCCCCATCTCCGTTCCACCAGCGGACGACCCGTCGTACGGCTGGTTTCCACCCTTACGTTGTTAACACCACTACGATCCGGACGAAGCGTTTCGCCTCCTCCTTTATACCGCGTACATCGAGGGACTGGAACAATTTGCCAGCGGCGGTGTTTCCGTCGGACTACAATTTGAGTGTCTTCAAGGTTAGAGTGAATAGGCTCTTAATAAACTAGTGCGCTTTACCATCAACGATTGCGTCACTGCTTACCATCAGGCAGGATTGCGGTCAAGCGCTAGTTTATAATATATAAAAAAAAAAAAAAAGTCTGTCTGTCTGTTACACTTTCCCGCTTAAACCTCTCAACCGATTTTGATGAAATTGGGCACAGACAATCTTTAGACCCTGAGAAAGAACATAGGCTACCTTTTATCATGGAAAAAATTGATATTCCCGAGGGAAATCTAAAAAGCGCCATATAACAGAATTCCACGCGGGCTAAGCCGCGGGCGGAAAGCTAGTAGTTTATAATCAGAAGAAGCATACACATATATAATTTATGGTGCAAAAGTAAAGGCAAGTAAATAAAATGTGTTCGAAATTGTTACTGGGCTTTCGTGACTGAGAATTATAATTTTTAATTCATGTAAGCTATTGTATTTATTCCGCAATCAATTAAAAAAATTGGATTCCTTGTTTCTTCTTCTTCTTCTTCTTCGTTTCGCTCTTGACAGAACGGTCGTGGTCACTATGACTGACTCCGAGACGCTGATGTTACACGCCGTACGATCTCTCTCCATCTATCCCTGTTGGACGACAGTCTGGAGCATTTATTAACAGGTCCCCCCACTGCCGCCTTGATTTGGTCGGTCCACCTCATCGGTGACCTTCCACGAGGTCTGTTCCCTTCCACTCTGCACTGGACGACCAAACGTTCCATAGAGTCACTATTACGCCTTGATATGTGACCGAAAAATCCGAGTATACGGGACTGTACTATATCTGAAAGACGCTGTTTGATGCCGAGTTCTTGGAGTATAGAAACATTTGTTCTAAACTCGGTCCATGATACCCCAAGCATTCTTCTCCAACACCACATTTCTAGAGCGTCTATCTTTTTCTTTTCCAATTCCCATAACGTCCACGTTTCAGCTGCGTAGAGAAATATATAATGCTCGGACGAGCCTGATCTTAGTGGCTTTAGTTATGTCGCGATTCCTCCATATTTTCTTGAGCTTGTCCATTCCTTGTTTATTCTTCAACAAAACCTGAAACTTTCAGGTTTATAACTATAGGAATAAAACTATTGCGATTTCGGTTATTTCGCAGCCGCCATCTTCCCGAGCGGAACGTCAAATGTCAACATCTGCGAGCGCTTTAACTATTATTTATACAATAGTGAACTGGGTCGATGTACCTGAACGATTGGTCGTGATACTACCAAAATATTAAATTTCTTACGCTACGTGTGTGAGTGTATGATTTAGGGTAGCTAAAATGAAACTAAAACTCTTAATTAGTGACAACCAAAATAAATATAAAGGTTAGGTACCTTTGAAAAATAACAATTTCAATCTTCAAAAGTCAAACTTAATCTCTTCATTCAACATTACATTTTTGTGCCTTCTCACTGTTTCATTGTACTTTAGATTACAACAAAAATCAAATACAAACTCTATTTTCTAGCATTTTATTGCCATACTAAAACTTTCAAGCATTTTTAAAAGTCATGCGACACGCAATTAAAATTGCTTTTAACAATCCTAAGCTACGCTATTCACCGTAGTCTTATTGTACCAACTTTATTGGTGTCCTTGACTTCGACCTCAAGGACGATGTATAGACCAGCAGGGGAATTACGTAACACACTATCAGTAGCAATGGTGCGTGTGATGTGCATGCGGTGGATGTGTGGAGTTACGCGGAAAGACCGCATCAGGAACTCCCGCATCCGTGGCAGTCTCCGTGTCCGTGACATAGCAGACAAACTGCAGGAGAGTCGCCTACGCTGGTACGGTCACGTTTTACGAAAACCGGCACGTTACGTGGGTAACAAATGTCTTACCATAGTGCCTCCGCCGGGCCGGAACAAGCGAGGTAGACCAAAGAAATGCTGGCTTGACGTTGTAAGAGATGACATGCGTGCCAACAAGCTCTTACCACAGGATGCTAAAGATCGCGCGAAATGGAGGAGAATGTGCAGGAAAGCGGACCCCGGGCTGCAACACGAAGCCGCGTATGCAACCGAGATAAACACTGAGATGATGATGACTATCAGTAGCAATGGGTTTCATTTTGACAGTTCCACAAAATTCATTGTTAAGTAAACACATTTTTCGACAATATCTTATTTAATTATTAACATGTTATCACTATAGTATAATAAAGCATTTAAAGCACAGGTCCGTTCGTGTGTGGAGTACTGCAGCCACATTTGGGCTGGTGCTGCCAAGTGTCACCTGGCCACTTTGGATTCAGTGGAGAGACGTGCAAAGAGGCTGATTGGTGACCCTGATCTAACTCGAGTTGGTCTCCAAAGCCTAGAGCACAGGCGTAGAGTAGCCAGCCTTTCGGTGTTCTATAGGATGCATTTCGGGGAGTGTGCGAGGGAATTGCATGATTTAATTCCCCCATCTCCGTTCCACCAGCGGACGACCCGTCGTACGGCTGGTTTCCACCCTTACGTTGTTAACACCATTACGATCCGGACGAAGCGCTTCGCCTCCTCCTTTATACCGCGTACATCGAGGGACTGGAACAATTTGCCCGCGGCGGTGTTTCCGTCGGACTACAATTTGAGTGTCTTCAAGGCTAGAGTGAATAGGCTCTTAATAAACTAGTGCGCTTTACCATCAACGATTGCGTCACTGCTTACCATCAGGCAGGATTGCGGTCAAGCGCTGGTTTATAATTTATAAAAAAAAAAAAAAAAAATTATCAATACATAGTATAAAACAAAGTCGCTTTCGCTGTATGTCCGTATGTATGCTTAGATCTTTAAAACTACGCAACGGATTTTGACGCGGTTTTTTTAATAGATAGAGTGATTCTTAAGGAAGGTTTAGACTACCTTTTATCCCGGAAAAAATTGATATTCCCGAGGGAAATCCAAAAAGCGCGATATAACCGAACTCTACGCGGGCGAAGCCGCGGGCGGAAAGCTAGTATATTATAATAGCACCCACGATACAGGAGTAATTCCTAGATGCGGAGTGTCTTATATATTAAGAGGGGACTCTAGTGGTGTTTTCTCTATACAAACGTATCCCGCTGTTTTCTTCGTGGATAACGCTTTTAGAGAAACAATTTTTTCCTACAATTTTACACCTTTATTGTACGTGCACCTGTCATTTGTGTTTTTCTAAAACATAATTAATAAAAGAAATTTGATATTACAAAATCCCGAAACATAACCCATTTTTACCGCGATGTTCAGACAACTATTAGACAAATCTGATAAGTTTTTGACAAAAAAAGGAAATTAAATAAGCATAGGTATACTTTTCCTCTAAATCTCCTTTCTCCTTCTATCTTCTTTTCCTCGGTGGTAGGCAACAACATCAGCCGCCGGCATAAGTTACCACCCACCAGACAAAGTCTTGCCGCCAAGCGATTCGTCGTGTTCCGGCATGATGTCTGGTGAAGCCGTACGGAGGACGGGTCTGAGCAGTTGTGTTGCGATGTGTGCCGAGTACGATGTGCCTAATGTTGTTGTGTCGGGAGTTTGGTCGTGGAGGGTCTCCAGATCATCCTCTGGCGCAGCATCGTTGGTCGTGTTGTTGGGTTAAACATTGCATCACCTCGCTCAACTGCCGTCTTCCTTCCTATTCACTCAGTTTTTTGAGTGAATAGGCTTAATAAGCTAGTGCGCTTTACCATCAACGATTGCATCACTGCTTACCATCAGGCGGGATTGCAGTCAAGCACTAGTTTATAACTAATAAAAAAAAAATTGATATAAAAATAATTGAGATCTGTCGTGCTTTGTAAAAGAAAATAGCGGATTACGAAACGTCTTTTGGTAAACGTTTTTGTAGGTAAAATCAGCCTGAGCTACAATTGTCCCTTTCGCACTTTACTGGGAGAGGTTGGAAGCGGTACGTTGGCAACAGTTTCTTCAAATATCTATTTTTAAAATTCCTCGGCACTAGACTCCCCTCTTAACCCCACTGACAAAGACGTGTATTCATCATTTAGTATGACATGCATATTATAGTAAGCAAACATAAAAGTCCATCAATATTCCTAAACATTAAGATCCGAAACATGTCTCTCATTGATTACCATAAAGTAAGGAAAATCCATCAACGTTGTCAGCAAAGAAAAATATTACAACTTGTATAACTCAATTCGTGACTGGGAGGCATTAAGAGTCGTTGGTGTACCGCGCAGTAATAAATAAGAGGAGTGCACCCGGATAAAAGAAGCTAGCGGAAAGTGCGGGCTTAGAACGACGAATGTGTACCTTTTATAAATATTTTTAACTAGCGGCCGCCAGCGACTTCGTTCGCATGGAGTTAGTTATGCTCCGCTCCTATTGGTCGCAGCGTGATGTTATATAGCCTAAGCCTTCCTGGATTGGTTGGATGGCTATCCAACGGAAAAAGAATTTTTGAAATCGGACCCGTAGTTCCTGAGATTAGCGCGTTCAAACAAACAAACAAACTCTTTGGCTTTATCTATTAGTACCTATAAATTACTGTAGTACCATTTTTGTTTTCTTAACTAAAAACTAGCGCTTGACCGCTAACTCCCGACACAACAACATTTGGTGCATCGTACCCGGTACAAATCTGCTCAGACCCAACTGATGCTAAGCAGTGATGCAATCGTTGATGGTAAAGCGCGCTAGTTTATTAAGAGCCTATTCACTCAATAAAACTGAGTGAATAGGAAGAACCACAGCAATTTAGCGAGGTGATGCAATATTAAACCGAACAATACGATCAACAATGCTGCGCCTGAGGAAGATTGATCTAGAAACAGTCCACGACCGTCACAACAACATTTGCTTCATCGTACCCGGCACACATCGCAACACAACTGCTCCGACCCGTCCTCCGTACGGCTTCACCAGACATCATGCCGGAACACGACGTAATCGCTTTTCGGCAAGGCTTCGTCTGGTAAGTGGCAACTTCTGCCGGCAGCCGATGTTATGGCCTACCACCGAGGATATGATTCGTGTATGTAGTTTTTTAAACATTAGTTCCTAGCCTATGTTTTATGCCGATTTAATGCCAAAGAATCCCAAGCTGAATGCTTGGAAATGCTTGCTTCTGAAGTTCGAATGTGAAATATATGGAAATATATAGCAGTATTAATCCATACTATCCATACTAATATTATAAATGCGAAAGTAACTCTGTCTGTCTGTCTGTCTGTCTGTCTGTCTGTCTGTCTGTCTGTCTGTCTGTTACGCTTTCCCGCTTAAACCGCTCAACCGATTTTGATGAAATTTGGCACAGATAATCTTTGGACCCCGAGAAAGAACATAGGCTACCTTTTATCCCGGAAAAATTTGATGTTCCCGAGGGAAACCTAAAAAGCGCGATATAACCGAACTCCACGCGGGCGAAGCCGCGGGCGGAAAGCTAGTTAACTTATAATAGTTTAGTTTAGTTTTTTTTTTAAAAAAACGTGGCCCCACACTAGGAATTTCTCCTGTATCGTGGATGCGTTTACAAACATATAAACACACACAAACATATATGACATACACAAACATCCAGACCCGGAACAACTACTTGTAGATCATACAAATGTTTGTTCCGTGTGGGAATCGAACCCGCGACCCGCAGCGCAGCAGTCAATGGCTTGACCACTGCGCTAACCGTGCAGTCAAACAATATAACAAATATAATGTCACACTATTTATGCACATAATTATGCGTTACCATCTTTTATCTAACACGTATTTTTATTTTTATTTAAACATACATACACACGTTACATTGTAGTGTAAAACTGATTTCCATCCGTCACCTCACATCAGGTTTTTGCTGAACTGGACCTTTTTGATTCAGCTGCGAGGCACACTTTACTGCTATTTTTTTGAATTTTTTTGTATAAAAAGAGTAGACACGAGATTTCCTCTCCGTTAAACTTTGTATAAATGTAAATACTCCATCCGATGTGCATTGCAGAAATAAACATTGATTTCCAGGACCATATCCTCTGATTCAGAGCACTACAAGCAGAGGTAGATAAACACTGCAACCTCACCTCAGCGATATCTTTAGTTTTCTTTTCCACGCCAATGTACTTCGGAAGTTTCGAGCGAACATTTGTAAAGTTGGATATATTCGAAATGTTGTTGTTGAGAAGCCGCACTTAACTTCTAACAATACGTTTTATTAAAAAATAAACATAGTTTAAAAAACTAAAAAACATGCTTTTAAAAAATATCAAACTAAAAAGTTAAAAATATTTTTAAAAAAGCGTGAGGCGCTTAATATACAAAAATGATGGCACAAAGCGCCTCACGCTTTTTAAAAATTATTTTTAACTTTTCAGTTTGATATTTCTTAAGCATGTTTTTTTTAGTTAAAAAAAATGAACGAACGAACGTATTGTTACGGATGAACCTTATGTCGATGGCATAAGGTTCAATATCGCGTGACATGCAGTGTGTCACTTTTAAGACCTATTTCCCCAGATCTAGACATTTTCTAGGTACAATAATAAAACGCATTGCTAGACTTAAGACGGCCTATCGAATGGTTCAGGTCTCAACAGTTTTGTCAACAAAGTGTCGACATCGAAATTTCCAGAAACCCGTTTCCGGGAATTACCGTAGGTACTTATTTTGTTGTCTTTGAAGTAATGCGCTATTATTATTACGTCTAGAGGAATCTGGAATGTTCGATCAGCTGACCTATATATAGCGCCGCGACGCCGGCGCAGAGTCAGTCTACACTCGACTAGCGATACGAAAACGCGACCGTTAAGAAGCGATCTTTGAAAATACCTACTGCGACAACTTCAACGAGAACTGTGAGTACTACGTGAAGTAACATCTGTACTGTTATTGTGTGTTTACGACACGGACTTCGTGGACGTAAGAGAAGGCTTCAGTGCGACGTCAGCTACATTCTACTTGCCATTGCCTAGTAGGCAATCAATAAATTGGGCGTCAATAAATTTCGTAACCCTTAACCGGCGTTTTAATACGCCTAGCCCGTAACAGTATTGAACACGGTGGGACATTTTACAGTAATGCCGTTCACTCGTAGTCCAAAGAGTTAGAGACGGACAAACAAACAAACAAGCAAGCAAGCAAGCAAACAAGCAAGCAAACATACAAAGTGAAGCTAATAAAAAGCATGTAAAAATATATAACCTTGAGCTGCAACGTAGTGAAATCCTGCCTTGTTCCCAAAGAACTATTAGAAATACTGATTAATTTTTAGATTTAAATTACGATAATTGTGTACATAAATTTAACAGGTCGCCGCTGTTGATAAATTACCGCGGTTCAAACACCTTTGCTTTATAATTTTGTTCCTTTAAATTGAGTCATTTTTCCATTTCGTGAACAAAGAAGGGTTAGGGCTTTGAATTTTAATGCGAGTACATACATAAATTAAGTATACAAAACTTACTATAGTATCTTCAATTATACTCCATTGGTTTAAAAGTTAACTAAAGATAAACATAAAAACCATTTGACGAGAACCAACTAAACGTAGTACCAGTTAGTTTAGCAACATTATGATTGATCAATAACGATGCTAAATTGACGAGTCATAATCATCATTATTATCATTTCATCAGAAAGACGTCCACTGCTGGATATAGGTCTCCCCCAAGCTTCTCCGCGATGACCGGTCCTGCGCTCCCCGCGTCCAGCGGTTGCCCGCGACCTTCACCAGGTCTTCGGTCCACCTTGTCGGGGGCCTACCCACGCTGGGACTTCTGAGGCGTGGTCGCCAGAACCCGACCCACTGCCAATTTAGTGTTTCAATTTAGAAAGAAGAGATAGAATAGATATGAGAGATAGAATAGATAGAAGAGTTCTTCGGCGGATCTCCTCATTCCTTATTCGATCGCGCAGTGAAACTCCAAGCATAGCCCTCTCAATTGCCCTTTGATTGACCTTAAGCCTTCTTCTTATAAGGCCCATTGTTAGCGACCACGTATCAATTCCACAGTTCATCACTGGCAACATACACTGGTCGAAGACTTTTTTCTTGAGTCGTATGTATAGCTCGACCTTAGAAGCATTGGAAGCTTTAGTGTGGAATAAATTGGTAATGGGATATCTGGGTATTCTATAGGGGACTTTTATTCTAATTTGATTAATCAAGTTATACAATCTGATAATTTTTGTTAACTAGTTTGTAAAAACACATAAGATCTTGTACCAGTCGCCGGTCGCGCAGTGTTGTCATTGCGTAGTGTTGAATACGTTGCTCGTATGGACACCGGGGTGATACACCACCGAAGGTATATGCTAGGTGTTTTGTGAAGGCCCTTTGGAAGCTTTCTATTCTTTGTGAGTGTACTGCGTAGTGCGGGTTCCACACTACGTGGGTAAATTCAAGGTGACTACTAACTAATGCATTATATAACACAATCTTCGTTCTTACCAGCTTAAATCCTTTAGTGCTTCTCTTAAAAAATCCTAGTAGCCGAGCCGATTTCGTAACAATGTCATCAACAGTTCAACTTTTTTTTTTTTTACATATTATAAACCAGCGCTTGACCGCAATCCTGCCTGATGGTAAGCAGTGACGCAATCGTTGATGGTAAAGCGCACTAGTTTATTAGAGCCTATTCACTCTAGCCTTGAAGACACTCAAATTGTAGTCCGACGGAAACACCGCCGCTGGCAAATTGTTCCAGTCCCTCGATGTACGCGGTATAAAGGAGGAGGCGAAACGCTTCGTCCGGATCGTAGTGGTGTTAACAACGTAAGGGTGGAAACCAGCCGTACGACAGGTCGTCCGCTGGTGGAACGGAGATGGGGGAATTAAATCATAATTCCCTCGCACACTCCCCAAAATGCATCCTATAGAACACCGAAAGGCTGGCTACTCTACGCCTGTGCTCTAGGCTTTGGAGACCAACTCGAGTTAGATCAGGGTCACCAATCAGCCTCTCTTCACTGAATCCAAAGTGCCCAGGTGACACTTTTCAACAATATTCATTGCGTTATTTACGTTGAGGGCACATATTTCGATCATTCATGGAGCAATGGGTTAGCAATATGCTTCAAAAAGATTCTAATTGATTGTAAAAATGTATTACGTAATTAGAGTGCTGATTGGTATTATGTCAGACAGGTAATTTGTAATTGAAGGAGCACACGTAAAAGAAACTGTTTGATTATTGTAATTTCTATTGTAAACGTGTGTCCTCAATATACGTTACTTTTTCTTTATAAGAAACCTTAATATAGTTTGTTCAGAATAAGCAACTGAATCGATTCCAATCATTTTCATACCATGTTATATTTTTTCCCAAATATGTTTAAAAAATGATGCAGTGTGGTTATCGAGCGCACAACAGTTCACAGCGGATCATAGCGTCCGAGGTAGAGCTCCCGCCGCGCCGCGGCACGTTGACCATATTATTGTAAGGACAACCAGGTAACATATCATGCTTATAATATGTGATTTTTCATGATATGTTTTTGAATTTTTTTACATAAAAATACTGGACACGTGTTTCGGGTTTTGCATATACAAAAAATTACATTGTATAAATAAACACCACATATAGAAAAATTGTCAAAAAAACTAAGTTCTGCTGCATACGCAGTTAGAACAATTAGTAATTTGACTGATAATGAGACGGCCCGTTTAGTGTAGGTACTATCAGCTGTAGAAGTCCATTTCCACCATAAAGACTACTGTCGCCTGCGCTAAACCGGCCACGCACACTACCGCATTATTTTTTTATCGCAGTCTTCGTCTTTCTTTAAAGTAATGCAAAATTTCGTTACTTCATTTGAAGTTGAGTTAGCGGCCGCACTTAATTAACAATGGTGCTATCAAAAGCGAGCGATTGTGGGTTCGATCCTTATAATAGACAACTCTTTTTGTTGTTTCATATAATTTAAAATTATGATAATTGATTTGTATTTTAAAGTAAAAATGTTTGCAAATAATATTTAAACAAATAGGAAAATTTATTGAATATTTATCCCAAAAAGGGTTTTATTATATGTTTTAGTTTACTATAGGGGTAATATAATAAAAAATATATAAAAATAAAACAATAAGCATATTATAATGTAATATATTATAAAGTTATATATTATTCGGTATAGATATACTTATACTAACAAATGAAACAAACGTTGAAACGGCAGCATTGTAATATTTTATATAAAAGTAATCCTTGACAAACTTATGATATTGTTATGGTAAAAAATACAAAAAACATTTTTGGTTATTAGATATGAAAATTATAATATTATACGTATGTTATGATTAAAGAGGTTATAGCTTAATTATTCATTTTCTTAAAGAAAAGAGGATTGAAGCTTAACCTGAATATTATTGCAATCATAAAATAATCTATACTTAGAACACATAATAGTGCTTATTACATTTATATTTTTTTTGCGTGTATAGCATGGAACTAATGCTGCCATCCTGTAGTGATTTTTTTCGGAGTTTGATGGCATGAGATTATAATCTTCAAGCGCTTTCTTAGTTCAAAAGTAAACGAACTTATTTCTTATCGAATTCCGAAATTATTGTTTTTATAATTTACCAAAAGTAATTTGTATTGAAATTGCAAAAGGCGACATCTGTTAGACATTAAGCCAACCAAACATATTACTGTCACTTAGCTAAATTACTTTAGAGATGGTTTAGAGTCCGTTATTAAGATATTTATTGGTATATATTTAAAACACTCTGTAGGACACTAAACTTCTGCACTGTTTTTGTTATAGTTTTTTTTTTGTTTAGCTCGATAAGACTCCACCAGCCTCGCCAATTTATTTTTAAACCACAAATGCAAACTATCTTCTTCGCACGATTTAAAAGTTTATTCAACGGTAAATATTGTCGTTTCGTTTCACTTGTCTCGACAGCTACCTTCGTCCTCCAACCTCTTGACCTTGACCTCCAACGGCTTACAGTATTTCTCTAAAACAATAACAATTTTATTACACACTTGCTACAAGCGATTGGTATCTTACATAAATAATAATAAAAACAACTTACACAAAAGCCGGTTTCATATGATATTTGAGATATATTGCTGCATATGCCTCCATAGGTATTGATTAAAAAGTAAAACTAATAACACAAACTGGTAACTATATGTTCACCAACCAACAACAGCTAAGTAATATTATTTGAGTTATTGTAGCTAATAATAGTTATTGTAGGTAGCGGAATATTTTTTATGAAGTAGTGATTCAGATTCTTTTAAGTCTACCGTCATCTTTTTATAATGACTCTAATATAGAAAAAATCTTAAAAGAAAGTATCATCTTTAAGTTGCAGATCGGTATTTTTAGATATTTTGGTTGTCAGCATTCATAACTCACCAATAAACATTTAAAAAATATTTTTGCAAGTTATTAGATTTGAACTCGAACCACCTTGAACGCCTATCAAGGCGAAAACCATTAGGCCATTGAAACACTTACTGTAGACGTTGAAATTAGTAAGTAGTACCTAACAATCATAAGCGGGCAGCAAGTGTATAAGTGTGTATCAAACTTTATTATAGAAGAAGGTCGTAACTACAACTAGTATTGCTTGGCCATAGTTTTGTGAGATTGCAACTCGACTTTTGGTCTTGACTGTACTTTGGCTATTTCCATAGCGTAATGTCGTACGGCATTCTGTTGTGGGGAAATGCCGCCGATATTCAAACAATATTTGTTTTGCAGAAACGAGCTGTTCGTGCAATTTATAAATAAAGTCCGAGACACTCTCTCAGAGAAAAATTTAAGGAGATTAATGTACTGACCGTGCCGTCTCAATATATTTATGAAAATCTTTTGTATGCTCATAAAAATATAAAATTGTTTAAAAAATACAGTGATGTCCATAATATAAATACTAGGAACAGGCACAAATTTATTGTACCTACAACAAGGCTCAAGAAAATAGGTGGCTCTTTCAGATGCCAATGTATACATTTTTACAATGGACTTCCAGAGGTGGTTCAAGATCTGAGCCTGAATAAATTCAAATCCTTCATTAAACGTAAATTGTGTCAGAAAGCATTTTATAGTGTGAAGGATTATATTGAGGACAAAAAGGCTTGGGCTTGAGCTGCGTCCGATTTCTATGCACTGATTGTTCTCTGATTTTTCCTCTTGTAGTTTGAATATAGAGGTAATTGTTTATGTTATTAATTCGAAGCCTGTATAACACACTATGTAGCCAAGCATATTGTACGTTACGGAATTGTATCCCTGACAGAGGTGTTCGGCACTGGTACAGCTACACAGGAGCTATACTTAGTATTCGGGAACACTGTTGGAGCTACCTAGAGCACAGGCGTAGAGTAGCCAGCCTTTCGGTGTTCTATAGGATGCATTTCGGGGAGTGTGCGAGGAAATTGCATGATTTAATTCCCCCATCTCCGTTCCACCAGCGGACGACCCGTCGTACGGCTGGTTTCCACCCTTACGTTGTTAACACCACTACGATCCGGACGAAGCGTTTCGCCTCCTCCTTTATACCGCGTACATCGAGGGACTGGAACAATTTGCCAGCGGCAGTGTTTCCGTCGGACTACAATTTGAGTGTCTTCAAGGCTCGAGTGAATAGGCTCTTAATAAACTAGTGCGCTTTACCATCAACGATTGCGTCACTGCTTACCATCAGGCAGGATTGCGGTCAAGCGCTGGTTTATAATATGTAAAAAAAAAAAAAGTTGAACTGTTGATGACATTGTTACGAAATCGGCTCGGCTACTAGGATTTTTTAAGAGAAGCACTAAAGGATTTAAGCTGGTAAGAACGAAGATTGTGTTATATAATGCATTAGTTAGTAGTCACCTTGAATTTACCCACGTAGTGTGGAACCCGCACTACGCAGTACACTCACAAAGAATAGAAAGCTTCCAAAGGGCCTTCACAAAACACCTAGCATATACCTTCGGTGGTGTATCACCCCGGTGTCCATACGAGCAACGTATTCAACACTACGCAATGACAACACTGCGCGACCGGCGACTGGTACAAGATCTTATGTCTTTTTACAAACTAGTTAACAAAAATTATCAGATTGTATAACTTGATTAATCAAATTAGAATAAAAGTCCCCTATAGAATACCCAGATATCCCATTACCAATTTATTCCACACTAAAGCTTCCAACACAAATATAGGAGAAAATTCACCTCTCAATAGGCTCAGCAAAGAGATAAATTGCTTCATAAAATCAAACCCAGATGTTGACATCTACCACAACACTATGAAAACCTTTAAGCCTTTAATTGTAAGTCAAAAAGCTCCAAAATAATAGTTGTATTTGTTTATTCCTGTATATTTGCAACCATTTTCTTGTATGTTTTAAGCAATTCTTTGTATTTGATTTTGTAAGTTTCTTAGTTTTACCCGACTACGGCAAAGCAAAAGGAGGGTTATGATTTTGACAGGCTATATATGTATGTATGTATTTATTTATTTATTTATTTATTAAAACTTGCACAATGAAAAAAAAAATTGCACAATGGCGGACTTAATGCTTTAGGCATTTTCTACCAGTCAATCTTAAGGTGATGCAGAGACAAAACATGGTAGGTGCAAAGATCTATAAGAGAAGTTAAAAAAGAAACACAAAAAAAATATTATAATAAATACTTAAATACATACATACAAAATATAAGCAGTAGAGAGAGATAAAAAATATAGATAGAGAAAAAGAATAAATTATACGAGTATGTTTGATGAATCTGCCAATTTCTTGCGTAAGTATTCCCGAGCTTTAATTTTGTAATGTTGTATGTATGTATAGTTTTTTTAAGTTTTAGTTAAATTTTTGATCTCATGTTGGTTTAATTTTAGTTTTCTTATTATCTTTGTATAGTTTATTTCCACTTAATATTAATACTTACATTTATTTAGTTTAAGTTATCACTTATGTTCGTGAATGTTGGTTCACCTGTTATTGGCAACTGTATATATATATTTGTTAATTTATATACAGAAGCTGTTGGTGTACCTTTGTTAATAAACTAGCTTTCGGTTGAAAGGTTTAAGCGAGAAAGCGTAACAGACAGACAGAGTTACTTTCGTATTTATTATTTATTAGTATGGATAAATAAATAAACTGTCAAAATTAAACCCGTTCCTACTAATAGTATGTTACACAATTACCCTGCTGGTCGAAGGATACTCCTATTTCTAAGAAGGATGACTGAACATTTTACACATACCTATGGTATGTTGGTGATGATCACCGGGGTAGTGTTATTGACGTGAACTTCACACATTTCCCGACCTCTCACCCCGTAAGTCGGGATTCTTTTGAAGGTAGCCCCGAAATACAAAAATAATAAATGAATAGGCTTTAGTTACTGCTTACAAAAAAGCCATGAGTTTTAAGTATCTATGTTTCATAAGATACCGACACAGCTGAGAGGATTAGCAAGCTAAGGTAGCAATGGGCTGGTCACATATGCCGCAGGGCCGATAACCGTTGGGGTTAACGAGTCCTCGAGTGGAGACCGCGTCTCGCCAAACGTAGCGTAGGACGCCCTTGGGCGAGATGGAGCGATGACATCAAAAAGGTGGCTGGTAGTGGCTGGCGTAGAACTGCTCAGGATAGGGCTAGTTGGCGTGCCATGGAAGAGGCCTATGTCCAGCAGTGGACAAGTAGAGGCTGATGATGATGATGTTACATAACATAACATACATACTTATTTTTCACATACCTACTTAGATGACATACATACTTACATCCCATCATATTACATACTTATTCCGTGGTGCTTGGCAATATGGGCTTCGCCCAGTTGCAATAATGTCCCTTTGTGCCGATTGGCCTAGTTCTGTTCTGTCTCCTGCTTGTTATGGAGGGAAGTGGAAAAAATATCTTTTTCTTACTCCTCCGCTATTCTTTTCTGATTAATTTCGTTGCGGGACCCAAGACAGTTGAATCGTTTCTCCGGGACTCGTCGAGCTTCATTGCTCGCCGTTTTTTTGGCGGTCTCCACTGTTGATTCTAGCTTTCAGAAGTTGGGAAAATGTGTGGCGGGTTTTGTCCCATACATACTTACATTTCATTTAACATAGTTATTCGATAAAGTCTAAGAATTAAACCTGTAACATAGGTTTCTTCAAAAACTTACTTCAGCCACCAGTTTCTTCCAATGATTAAGTAAAAATATTGTTAAGTGTTAAGGGAACCAATGTTGTGAATAGAGAAATAAAATAAAAAAAAACCGGCCAAGTGCGAGTCGGTCGCGCGCACGAATGGTTCCGGATCATTATCTTTAAGAACGTAAAACAAATGTTTCTATTTCCGTTATTAATATGGAGAAAAAAACGGCAAAAAATCATTGTTCTTGTACGGGAGCCCCCCTTAAATATTTTATTTCTTTATTTTTGTTTATTTGTTGTTATAGCACATACATAATCTCTGAAAATTTCAACTGTCTAGCTATTACGGTTCATGAGATACAGCCGACGACAGACGGACGGACGGACAGACGGAATGGACAGCGAAGTCTCATGAATAGGGTTCCGTTTTACCTTTTCGGTACGGAACCCTAAAAATGTCATCTAAATACCACGTCCCTAGCGACCTTCCCATTGCCCCTAAAGTACCTGCCATACTCTAAACTACTACAAAATATAAGGTAAACAAAATCCCTTCCTTATATTCACAAAGATATGTACCAATATAGAGAAAACCGCAAAAACGCCACACGTTAGCATCGAGTGGTTGTATGATGTAGAGCCGATATCCGGCCGCGCTTCCTTTACAGTTCTAGTACCGTCAGCAAATCGAATAGTAGCAATACTGGCTACAAAACCAGTTTGCAGCTGTTAAAACTGATTCGGAATACGTTTAGGGGTTTTTAGTATGCATGTAGGGGTAGAAAAAAAAGTCCAAATTTTTTTATGAAACAAAAAATTCTTTTTGATTGTGCTTCGTGACTGAATTCCTGTCGGTTGATTTTCATCGATGCTAGCTTTTGTTTTATTAGTGAAAAGTGAAAAAAATTTAACACACAGGAGTTGAGAATCATATACCGAATCAATGGAATCTATCAATCAATCAATAGGGACGTTTCCTGGGTAAAAAAAATGATTCTATTTAGTCCGTCATTCAGATTATAGAAAAATATTGGATACGTATATTTTAGCGGACCCCGGGCTCCACCGCGAAAGCCGCGGATGCGACCGGGAATATACGCTGAGATGATGATGATGATGATGATTGGATACGTATATTTTGTTTTAGCAAATCAATGAGAATGGACAAATATAAAAAGCATCAAAGATCAGGAGTGGTGGCTGGTGACGTCACTGGCCGCTAAAAAGTGTAGTGTGCAGTGACGTCACACGAGTTTTCAAAGCGCTGTGTCGTCTTCATTTTTTGTTTATATGAAAAAAGAAAAAAATATGTGTCTAGTATTTTTTGGAAATCTGACTGACGGACTAATTAGTTATTTTTTGGTCAAATACCCTATTCAAATAAGTTTCCGCCGTTTTACATAAGATGCCCTTATTAAGAGGTTTCGTTGAAATTGTCAGATGTAAAATGTGATATCGTAAGTTCGGACATCTGGTAATAACATACACTTAGAGTATTAGTGACTCTGTATCAGCATCACATATTTATTTATCTGCAAAAAGGTCAAGTTTTCTGCCGAATAAGTGTCATTTGCGGGAACTTTTGTTACAACTATAATTTGAAGAAATCTGCAGCCGAGACCCATCGAGTGCTTGTAGAAGCCTATAATGAAGCTGCTTTAAGAGAGAGAAGTTGTCGTGAGTGGTTTCAAAATTTAGAAACTGTGAAGACAAAGAACGTAGTGGAAGACGGAAATCGTACGAAGACATGGAATTGGAAGCATTATTGGAGGAAGATAGAAGGAAGAGGAAAAACGCGCCCATCGGCTATTCCAGATATGACAAAATTATTCTCCTACATGATAATGCTCGTCCGCATGTTCAAAAAATGGAGGAAAGTTATTTGTATACCTATGTATTTATTTATTTACTAGCTTTCCGCCCGCGGCTTCGCCCGCGTGGAGTTCGGTTATATCGCGCTTTTTAGATTTCCCTCGGGAATATCAAATTTTTCCGGGATAAAAGGTAGCCTATGTTCTTTCTCAGGGTTTAAAGATTGTCTGTGCCAAATTTCATCAAAATCGGTTGAGAGGTTTAAGCGGGAAAGCGTAACAGACAGACAGACAGACAGACAGACCGACCGACACACAGTTAGACAGACAGACAGAGTTACTTTCGCATTTATAATATTAGTATGGATTCTTTCGCACACATGACATGTACAGGGGCGGACTTAATGCCTTAGGCATTCTCTACCAGTCAACCCCAGGTGGTGAAGAGATAAGATGGTAGGTGCTTTAGCTTGAAAGAAAATAGTAGAGAAAAAAAAGCCCCTATAATTATTAAAAAATACTTAAATAAGCTAAATATACACACATTTTAGAAACATTTAGTCTAATCTCAACCTGACAATTTTTTTTTAGATTTTTTCAAGTTTTAGACATCTAAATATTTGTCACCGAGATAAGATCGAGTTTTTGAATGATCCAAATTACGATAATTAGCATTCTCGTAGAACAGATGGCCGATGGGGCAATAAGGTTCTGGAGTGGAGGTCATGTACCGGAAGACGCAACGTAGGGAGGCCCCCGACAAGGTGAACCGATGACTTCGTGAAAGTCGCGGGAAGCCGATAGATGCGGGCAGCACAAGACCGATCATTTTGGAACATTTTGGGGCCTTTGCCCAGCAATGGACCTCTATTAGCTGAAGAAGACGCCTTCTCATAAAAAACGTGTTCTTAAAGTTACCCATAAAGTGTGGGAATCGCTTACATATCTATTCTAACCAAAGACATTAAAATTATATTTTAACAATCAATGTACTATTCTAACAAATACCAGTAGATACATAAAAAGACTTTGTTACTAAAATATTTGTAATTATATCTAATAAAATGTAATGGACCTATGAATTAAGAAAGGATCCTTATTAGGTCTACATTGTCGCTTATTGCAATTAAAATGATAAATCTATCAAATTCTTCACATAAAGAGATAAAAAGGAATGTAAATCGGATTTACTTCAAAGTATTTGGTTTGTGTAAAAATTACGAAACTGTAACTAATTCCACACGCACCTAACCGTGAATACAAATGTGTCACAAAATAATGTTAATTCCACAAACCACTCACATCCAGCCCTAACAAATACAGCTACCAGTATGTAATAAAAAATATGTTCCGTGCAGGAATAGAGCCCGCAACACGCAGCGCACCAATCGCCAGCCATGTCGTAAAATTACACAAAATATACGTGAAACTGTGACCGAAATTCAATTCCAATCATAATTTCAACTAGTCACATTAACCCAACGAGGTCCCGATCGAAAGTTTGCGGTTCCAAATCCAACCCAATCGAACTATTGTGGGGAACCCAGGTCTAAACCAGGCCCATTTAACTTAATTGACAAAAGGGTCAACCACACGAACAATTTTTTGCTGAACGAATGTCGGCTTTGATGTCGAAATTGCACATGTCAAAATGTTTGATCATCAATTGGATGAAAAGCTTAAAATTCGACAGTTGAGTAATTTTGATTAGCTTTTCACAAAAATCGCTTTATTCATCTGCGAGGTATTTTGAGGTCTGATTTGTCCGGGTTGTGTGAAAAACGTAATAATAGTATATACATACATGACATCCTCCTTGGCATAGCGGGAAGACGCGGGTTCTATTTGCACTGGTCTAGTCGTGCCTCGGAAAGCACGTTAAGTCGTTGGTCCCGGTTGCCATACGAACATCTAGTGGCACTTGTATAAGCACAGATATTTGGGTAGTGCATACCCTCCACAAAATCTCTGTGCACGCCCCTGTGTATAGTTACCAACCTAAGTATTAGATTGTGAAGCTAATAAAGGCAAATTTTTATTCTTCAAGAGTCAGAAGTTTAATTTTAATTAATTGATTTGACTTTGAGACTGTGCAAATAATGACAAAATCACTGTTTTCAAACCGATGCAAGTATCATCAATAGGAACAGTATAAGCCGATTATGTTTAGGTGAACTTTTGGATCAAAGTTCGGATTTCGACGGGTTAGTTACGAGTTTAATTTGAACTACATAATTACTGTTCTTGGCTTAGGGAACTACTATTCCATTTGACATGGTGTGTGATGTTTGGAGATCAGAGTTCGATAGTTTATAGGTCATTGCTACATATATTATGATTGTTATTCATTCTTTATACTGAATATTAGCTAACAATAAAACGCACGCACAGGGTAGTTGACTTTAAAAACTAATTAGTCCATCAGTCAGATTTCCAAAAAAATACTAGACACATATTTTTTTCTTTTTTCATATAAACAAAAAATGAAGACGACACAGTGCGTTGAAAACTCGTGTAACGTCACTGCACGCTACACTTTTTAGCGAGGAGTGACGTCACCAATTTTTATTTTTTTGATAAAACAAAATATACGCATCCAATATTTTTCTATAATCTGAATGACGGACTAAATAGAATCAATGTTTTTTTGCCCAGGAAACATCCCTATTATGAAGTTTACATATTTCGATACGATTTTATTAAATTAAGTTCGCTCTTTGAAAAGTCTGGAATATTTAATCCATACTAATATTATAAATGCGAAAGTAACTCTGTCTGTCTGTCTGTCTGTCTGTCTGTTACGCTTTCCCGCTTAAACCTCTCAACCGATTTTGATGAAATTTGGCACAGACAATCTTTAGACCCCGAGAAAGAACATAGGCTACCTTTTATCCCGGAAAAATTTGATGTTCCCGAGGGAAACCTAAAAAGCGCGATATAACCGAACTCCACGCGGGCGAAGCCGCGGGCGGAAAGCTAGTGTGATAATATAAAAGTGGGAAGAAAATAAAGGCTTTTTTAGAAATCAATTAATGTTGTAGAAGACATTGCAAAGGTTTGATTTATTGTATTTTCATACGAATCGCGTGATTTGTAATCGGAATGGATTTTTATCATGATATTGTTAGCGTTTTGATATCGCGGTAAAAATGTCTGCGTAATGCATGCTATTGGAAATAAAAGTAAGTATTAACTAAAATTTTGTAGCATTTTTCATTTCTTCATAACTCTTCTTTCTTTTCATGCATGTTGATCATATTGAGTGGGTTGTATCCTAAAAAATAAATTAATGTCCGTCAGATAGATTTATAAAAAATATTGTACACGTATTTTTTATTTTTTCTTTCATTCAAATACTTAGGAAGATATGTTGATTTGAAATGTCGCATGACGTCATGCCGTGCTACAAAAAATACCACGGCGTGGCGTAATTAGCCCCCACTCCGCCGAAGTTAACAATGCACTCTCTAAAGTTGTCCATTGGTTTAATGTAAATAACCTCCTTTTAAATGAAAAAAAAACTAAAGTCATTAAATTTTCTACGCCAAATGTCAGGCAGCTAAGTACCAATGTTCAACTGAATGGAGTAGAGTTGATCCCTGTCGAGTCGACAGTTTTTCTTGGATTAACTATTGACGCCAAGTTACAATGGGGTCCTCACATTGAGAAGCTGTCGGGTAGACTCAGTTCTGCCGCCTTTGCTGTTAAGAAAATTAGACAGATAACTGATGTGGATACAGCCAGAATTGTTTATTTTAGTTATTTTCATAGTCTTATGACTTATGGGATTCTTCTCTGGGGAACTTGTGCGGACATCAATACCATCTTTGTTTTACAGAAGAGGGCTGTTCGAGCCATTTATAACCTTGGTCCTAGAGAATCTCTTAGAGAAAAGTTCAAAGAGGTGAACATTCTGACTGTAGCTTCACAATATATATTTGAAAATCTTATGTATGTTCATAAAAATATCTCGAATTTTAAGAAGATAAGCGATATTCATAATGTAAATACCAGGAACAAACACAATCTTGCTTTACATCACACTCGTCTCCACAGAGTAGGCAACTCGTTCATGGGTCAATGTATACACTTTTACAACAAGCTTCCCATGGACGTTCGAAACTTACCCATTAAACGATTTAAGAACCATATAAAGGCCAAACTTTGCAAAAAGGGGTATTATAAAATCACAGATTATTTAGAAGACAAAAAAGCTTGGGATTGAGCTGCTCGCTCTGTTAAGCATTGTTAATTTTTATTAAGCAATATGCGTAATTATAAGGTAAATTATTGTAAACATTTTCATTTTTAATGTCTGGACTTGAAAAAAGACGATGATCTCTGAGTTTGTTTCGGCTATTTCTTCTCAGAGGTAGTCAGTTAGGAAATGCCGGCTTCATCTAGTTAAAAAAATAAAATAAAAAATAAACATGACGTGTAAAAGTGATCAGTGATCCTACTTGCTTAATAAACGATTTCATTTCATTTCATTTCATTTCACTCTGTAACTTTAATATGCTATATCTCAGTAGTTTTTGGTATTTTCGACAAAATAAAAAATACGGGTCTTAATTTTTTTTATTATCTATAAGACGGACTAATTATTTCTTTGATTTTCATACCTTGGATACAACCCTATTGCAAAAAATATTGTTCCGTACTTAAGCGCGCCCTTTGGGCGAGCATGTTTTAGATTACTAAAACAAAAATTAACTTTAGCAAAATAAATATACTTCTATTGGTAGTCGAGGGTATTTTAAAACTAACAAAGATGCGCCTTTACCACATTACTAGGGTGATAATCCATACTAATATTATAAATGAGAAAGTAACTCTGTCTGTCTGTCTATCTGTCTGTCTGTCTGTCTGTCTATCTGTCTGTCTGTCTGTCTGTCTGTCTGTCTGTTACGTTTTCGCGCTTAAACCGCTCAACCGATTTTGATGAAATTTGGCAGAGACAATCTTTAGACCCTGAGAAAGAACATAGGCTACCTTTTATCCCGGAAAAAATAGATGTTCCCGAGGGAAATCTAAAAAGCGCCATATAACCGAACTCCACGCGGGCGAAGCTGCGGGCGGAAAGCTAGTTTAATATAAGCCTGACAAGTGACTGGACTGGAACAAAATAAATACGTAGGTATGGAGGACGGGTCTGAGCACTTGTGTTGCCATGTGTGCCAGGTACTAGGTGTTGTTGTGTCGAGATTTTGTTCGTAGAGGGTCTCCAGATCAATCTCTCTCTGGCGCAGCGTCGTTAGTCCTGTTGTTGGGTTTAACAATGCACCACCTCTTAGGTGCTTAGCTTCTAAAGTCTTGCCGCCAAGCGATTCGTCGTGTTCTGGCATGATGTCTGGTGAAGCCATACGGAGGATGGGTCTGAGCAGTTGTTTTGCGATCTGTGCCGAGTACAATGCGCCAAATGTTGTTGTGTCGGGTGATTGGTCGGCCTCCACGGACGGACGGTCTCCAGATCAGTCTCCCTCTGGCACAGCGTAGTTAGTCGTGTTGTTGGGTTTAACATTACATCACCTCGCTCGACTGCCGTCTTCCTTCCTATTCACTCAGTTTTTTTGAGTGAAATGGCTCTTAAGAAACTAGCGCGCTTTACCATTAACAATTGCATCACTGCTTACCATCAGGCGGAAATGCGGTCAAGCACTGTTTATAATTTTAAAAAAAAATCGGGATTTCGGACTTTCATCGTAGCTAAGATTATATGAAATTCATGTAACAACAAGAAGTATTATGTGTGTATGTGAAGTGTATAGTATATTCGTGATTGTATTATGTGTGTATATTCATGATTGTATTATGTGTGTATATTCATGATTGTATTATATGTGTATATTCATGATTTCAATAAATCAACATCGTGACGAAACGATTTATTGACAAAATAAATCGTTGCATTAAATTCCCTCTGCGAAGTAATTTTGTATTCAGAGCTTCATGCGAATTAGCTAAAGCTTATTCTATCTTACAAATAGAGCCTCCTGGGACTCAAGCCTCCCCTCGATGAGAGTGAGTGGACCGTATTCTACCTTGCGGGCATAGTGCGGGTTGGTAGATGTCACATATCTTCGACGTTTTGGCTCCATGACATGCAGGCAAACATCACAATGTTTTTGAGAGCAGTGGTTATGAAATAATTTATACAAAGTACCTGATGGGGTTCGAACTTATGACCTACAAGTGGTCGCGCTCTACGAATCTAGCTAATTCATGCAATGCTAAATAACTTCTTACATGTTTTTCAGTTGTAAGATGATTCTTTCATAGATTAAAAACATTAAAATTTTTAGCTGAAATATAATTAGCTAATTAGGTTTTAAATTATAACTGCTTATTTTTATTTGCTTTTACTGGAAGCAATACTAAACTAAATTTTGACAAGTTCTCAACTGAAACGTGATTTAAAACATTAACAAAACTTTTACAAAATCCGAATATATTATCCCGTATTAATAATACTATCTATTTTTTTTTAACTACGACTATTTTGCCAACCGTACCCGCATCTCTAGCACGCGACAAGCCGGCCGAAAACCCGCTTCATGTAATGCAAAGTCGCACCATCGTAATATCCTTGGATGTATAGGATCTTCTTTTAAGCACCGCTGTCGAACCCACCACCCTCACCAAAAACCACTGATATTTGACTGTATCATAAATATCCTCCAATATGTATACTACTACTACAGACAGTTTGACAGCCTCCGTGGCGTAGCAGAAGCGAACGCGACCGTTGCGCAAGGAGGCGCGGGTTCGATCCCCGCACAGTGCAAATATTTGTATGCATGAATATTTGCACTGGTCTGGTCGTGCCTGGGAAAGCACGCTAAACTGTTGGTCCCGGATGCCATACGAACATCTAATGGCAGTCGTTACGGGTTGGTTGGAGCTCTCAAAAGTCTAGCAATTGGTCTAACTGCAATGCTTAGATATCGCCTTCGCGTTCTGGAGGTTTAGCCAAAATCAGCAGTTAGACTGGTAAAGCGGACCCCAGACTTCAAAGCTGAAAAAAGTTGCGGATGCGACTGGGATTAACGCTGAGATGATGATGACTACTACAGGCAGTCGTAGTGGCCTAGTGTTAAAAACACCAGCCTCTCAAGTATGAGGCAAGTACCTATATAACTTTTCCAAGTTATATGTACATTCTAAGTATATCTTGGACACCAATAACTGATTTCAAGGTGAAAGAAAACATCTTGAGGAAAGCTGGACTTTAAGTCTGAAATCGCCGACCCGCGTTGAGCAAACGTTGTGATTACGCTGAATACTTCTCTTTATAAGAGGAGACCTGTGCCTAGCAGTGGGACGAGAAAAAGGTTGATGATGATGATGTTTACTGTAGGATATTTATAGTACAGTGGTGGTCGATGTCTATCAATCAGTTTAAGTTACACTTGCCCCGCTTGCTCTGTGACGTGTGTTGCTCTGTGTTTATGGGTGACCATATTTACATACCCAGACCCCTCACTGTCCCGGAAAGCACGTTAAGCCGTTGGTACCATGTCGGGTCGGCAGAAGTCAGAAAGTCTGACCACCAGTCTTACCAAGGGGTATCGCATTACCCAGTAACTGGATTGTGGAGGTTAGGTAGGTAGTCGCTCCCCCGTGTGCAGTTTCTGGCCTGCCATCGGACGCGGCCCCAGGTGGCGGATAGGGGAACGGTCCCCAGATATGGGGGTTACCGGTTTACCAGCGCGGTCCAAAACCAGATGTGGGGACCGCTTCGGCGGTCACATGTGCGGCGGGTCGGCCACCACTCCAGGTGGCTGACGTGACCCTAACTCCGGGTCATCGTCGGACAACCCGGACTCCTCATTAAGAGGAGGTGGGGGCCCCGTTTGCATTCGTGCAAACGATTGGGGCCATGAGGAAGGACACCTCGGTAAAAAACCCTTGGCTGCTGCGTCTTCTCGCACAAGAAGACGTACCCAGCCCGGTCCTTCCCTATGGAGGGACCACTGTGAGCCCGCCGCCCCGCTGCCGGGGAGTCCCGCATACCCCTCGGGGATGCGTAATTGTCATTTCCAACAGCGACAAAAAAAAATGTAGTCGCTCCATGTAAACTACTGGTATTCAGCTGAATCTGGTTAGACTGGAAGCTGACTTCAGCGAAGTTGGGAAAAGGTTAGGTGATTGTGATGATTTATAGTACAGACAAAGTCTTACCGCCAAGCGATTCGTCGTGTTCCGGCATGATGTCTGGTCAAGCCGTATGGAGTACGGATCTGAGCAGTTGTGTCGCGATGTGTGCCGGGTACGATGCGCTAAATCTGGCCTTTATCTGTCTATTTACAAAACCAGTTTCGATTTTATACCGATTCTATCCCGGCGAGACACTTACTGTCTTTTAAGCGTTAAACCGACAAGCATAAATTCTTAATTAAAAATTTACAATTTAGATTTGTCCGTTTTTCATACTGAGGACTTTTTAACTTTGCCGGATTATAATTTGACTTTAAAAATGATTCAATGGTTTAGTTTAAAACGCAAGCACAAGCTTTATAATAAGGCCTTCAAGGCAGGCTTATGATATCATAAACTGTCGACATAACTGTCTCTTGTGCTAACCTAATATTATCCCTGGAAACTTTTAATTGCCTTCTTTCACTAACTATCTTCTACCTGTATATATGCTAGCTGTAAGTTTTCTTAAAGTGTAAAAATAAAATAATATAACATTAAACGTACTCGTATGTTTCTTTTTTTTGTATTATAAAACAGCGCTTGTCCACGATCCCGCCTTATGGTAAGCAGTGATACAATCGTTACTGATACAAAATATAGCATTATAAGCAACTTATAATGCTGCCACTCAATGTACTCTGAAAAACAGATCCCCTCCCTCTCTTTGTGCCAGAGTTGGGTATAATCGACCACACATGGCCTGTGTGGATTGATGTATTTCACATGACTTCGGCTACGCGCAGGTTACCACCCACCAGACAAAGTCTTGCCGCTAAGCGATTCCTCGTGTTCCGGCATGATGTCTGGTGAAGCCGTATGGCGGACGGGTCTAAGCAGTTGTGTTCCGATGTGTGCCGGGTACGGTAGTTGTGTCGGGAGTTTGATCGTGGAGGTTCGGTCGCAGCATCGTTGGTCGTGTTATTGGATTTAGCATTGCATCACCTCGCTCAACTGCCGCCGCCGTCTTCCTTCCTATTCACTCAGTTTTTTTTTCAATGAATAGGCTCTTAATAAACTAACACCCTGGTGAAAACGCGGACAAGCACTAGTTTATAAAACTTCTTCAAATAGGACATGCCAGTTTCATCACGATGTATTCTTTCACCGTTTTAGGAGCCTGCTTGGTTTTGAACCGACAACGTGCAACTTTTAAATCGCGGCCGTTACAACTAGGCAGGTTTAAAGTTATTTTGTTTTGAAATTTGTTAAATTACACTTTCAAAGTTTTATTCTCAACTACTAGTTAGAGACTACTTAGAGGCCCAGTAACATTATCAGTGAGTGGTTTACTACCGTAATAAACTGGATTAAACTAGTTCTGTTGGAGAAAATGGTCTTTAAAAATATGTACACACTGGTTTACTTTTTTTTTAAATTTTGATTATTGTTTTTATTTATATCAAATCGTTTGTTTGTATACCTCGTACAGAAGTTGACGTCATCATGTCAACGCCGGCTGTCGCTGAAACTAGTACTGGAGCTCTAACTGGTATAGGGCTTTAGCGTTATGCTGAGCCATGGTAGTTTTACATGAATATGACAAATACAAAAAATTGCAAGTTGCCGGTAAACATGCTTACCCGCAACTTGCAATTTTTTGTGTTTGTGCGTCACATTTGGCGCAAATAAATTTATTTTCTTTCTTTCTTTCTTTCCTTCTTTCTTTCCTTTTTTCTTTCCTTCTTTTCTTCTTTACTTATTCCTTCTATCCTTTTTACCTTCTTTCTTTCTTTTGTTCTTTCCTTTTATCCTTTTTTCCTTCTTTCCTTCTTTTTGTCTCTTTCCTTCTTTCTTTCCTTCCTTCTTTCTTTCAATCCTTTTTTCCTTCTTTTTTTCTTTCTTCCTTTCCTTTTGTAACTTTCTTTCTTTCTTTCTCACCTACTTTATTAATTTTTAAATTCTCATATTAATAGCTTCATATGAATCTTGGGTAAAATGCTCAATACTTAACTGATTTATGACAAATCGTTTGAGAAAACGGTCCTCAATAACAGAAACTATTAGATTTTATCACCGTTGAGTAAAATAAAATTAAAAGAACCATTCGACCTGAAAATATGGCATCCGTAATCGGAACAAGGTCTGACCGACTTAAAATCTACAAAGTAGTTTGGGTTACTAAATCGATCCATCTACACCGGTGGGAAAATTCCCTGTTTTAACCCCAAACTTTTAAGGTCACAAGTTTATCTGATACAGTGGAAGAAAATACATTTTGCGGTGTTGCAAAATTCAGGATCACGTCGAAATTTTCCAAAGTGGATTATGGGATGAAAGAATTTAGAATGGTCCTTCTGAAAGTGGCTCACGTCAGCGGCGTTATAAAGTAAAGAAGCTGTTCTAAAGGGCCACGGGAGACCAATGAAAACTTGTTTGATGTTATTTTTATTCAGTTTTAGTAGTACTGCAGAACGAGGCAAATTGAGTCTCACGCTTGAGTATAGGAATAGGTGTATGTCTTTCGCAAATATTACTGAACGGCGACTTCGTTCGCGTAAAATTTATTGCTCCCCGTCCACCCTGTCACATTGCACCGTTTGTCCGTGCTTTTCCTGCGTTCTAACGACTTATTTGGTTTTTATTAGGAAAATTTACAGCTGATATAATAGAACAATATTTTTTCTATTTATGAAACCTGAATATAGCATGTTCAGAATAAGTAACTGAATCGATTTCAATCATTTTTACACCATGTTATATTTTATCCCAAATACATTTAGAATTTGTTTTAGTGTGGTTACCGAGCGCGCCACGCAGTTTAGGGTATCGCGCGCCCGCGCAACAGCTGACGCTAGAGGTCAACGCTCCGCTCGGGCAGGTGAGCGGTGCGTTGACCTCTGACGTCAGCATATTTTTGTTGGGACAACCAAGTAGGTAACTACTAAGATAACAAGCTCATAACTTTGTGGTTTTTCATGATATCCTGTTGAAATTTTATATATACATTCTTTACTTAAAAATACTTTACACGTGTTTCGGTTTTAGCATTAACAAAAAACAATATTGTTTATACAGCGTGTAAAGTACTGGTACATATACACTTATTTGCATTAATTTCTGCAAGACAGAATTATCATCATACTGTTAAGCGCTATTCTGACCATCTTTCACGATGCTAGGATTCAAGAAATCGTAAGTGATAGTATTAAAAAGTGTTGGTGTTTAGGAGGAAAATGTATCACCATCCAGCGTGGTTATAGATAGTTCCCAACGCTGAGATTTCAGTAAGTCGTCGAAACTTAGCGTTAAAATTGAAGGCTGTGTCTGTGAGCTGATTGCGTAACAACAACACTTAACAATAAAACAAGTGTTCTTAAACAGTATACATTTGATAGGCATTTACAAGTTTCACTGATAAAAAGTCAAACCTCAATATTACTTTATGTATTGCAATATAATATGTAAAGAAAACCCCGTCCGACCCATAAGGATAATAAAGGTTAGGTAAACACATGACCAAATAAACTATGAAATCTTACATAATCATCACAGTAACAATAGTACATAATGAATTTTGAAATAATCTTTTTTTTACGCGAATCAATTCCAACTTCCCCAAAATTCGGTATTTTAAAAAAAAGTGACAACACCATTTTTGACGGTATTGTGTATTATGAATGAGCCCCCTTCGCCTGCGCATTGTATTCCCTACCGCACATGTATTAAGTTACCTCGTTTTGCGAAGTCATATTTACTTTTTAGGGAGATTTTTTAAGTTTAGCCCAGCTTAATAGGCATTATTAGAATTAGTTATCGATACCTAACAATACCTTCACGTATCGGAGAGGGTTTTCTTTACACATTGTGTATTACGCTAAATAGTGTCCTCTTGGGGGTTTCCACTCATATCTGCGTTTAAATAGGTACCTTTTGCTAGTCGCCTTTCATTCATGCTTTTAACACGTTAAAACAATATATTTATACGTACTTTTTTTACTATTAAACTATTACACTACGTGTTCTTTGAAATGCCTGTTAACTGCTCTTAAATTACGATGTTGAATATAATAATATAATTTTTGAAATGAAACTAGTAGTTTCAAGTTCATCAGTTTTTTATTAGTATTGGTGTATAGAGAAGCCCCTTCATTCCTCCCATTCCATCTCCTTTATAGTGTTCTTCTTTTTTACTCTTTTTGCGATACCAATCAGTTATTAATTGACATAAATTTTCCTGTCATCCTGTGCCTCCCTAAACTTTTGCAAGTTAATTCTGGGCAAGAGTTTTGTAATTTTAATTTATATTTTAGGGCTATTTTCACCAAAATTCTATATCCATACTAATATTATAAATGCGAAAGTAACTCTGTCTGTCTGTCTGTCTGTTACGCTTTCCCGCTTAAACCTCTCAATCGATTTTGATGAAATTTGGCACAGACAATCTTGTAGACCCTGAGAAAGGACATAGGCTGCCTTTTATCACGGAAAAAATTAATGTTTCCGAGGGAAATCTAAAAACCGCGATTTAACTGAACTCCACGCGGGCGAAGCCGCGGACGGAAAGCTAGTGTAAAATAAGTTTTACATCAGTGTAAAACTTATTTTAACCTATTTAAAATCAAAATGAATTTTATTTACAGTTTTTCTATCTAGATACTAAAACTGTCAAATGTCAATTTTATTCCAATGATTTAAGAATAAAGACTTCATTTTCCAGTGTTAGATAACTTTTAGTTGAGGAATAAAATTTATTTTTCCTTGTTTTTGTATGAAATAACGGTCAAAACTTCTAAATCATTCCTTGAATAAAGTTATCATACAATTGAAGAAATATCCTTAAGGAAAAGGAAGCAGAGACTGCTAAAATCAGCCTAGAAATGTTTATTTCTTTTGAAATAAGAAATGAATACATCTACACCAACTTACAAGTGGTACCATTCTGATCAGTGTAACAAGTAAAGCTATGTAGATTCGGAGGAGTTAGAAGATATTTCTCAAAGCAAATTAGTGGAGTCGAGGACAAAGGTTCGCATTGTTGTTGCAGACGCGAACGACATTCCAAAAATACATAGTAGGTATATATACCTAGCTATTCTGTGATGTTTAAACAAGGCGCAACGACCTAAAGGTAACATGTTCTACGACCACAGTGTGGTCGGTTGTAGGTTCCTAGACGGCTTTTGAATAAATACTGTAACAAAAAATACCCCGTAATTTATTGAGCGATCAGAGTTGAGTTGATTGAAGTCTCAATTTGATCTGTAAAAAATATATCTAGTTTCCCCACATTTATGACAAGATTTTTACGGTTACTGTCGCTTATATTTATAAACTAGTGCTTGACCGCAATCCCGCCTGATGGTAAGCAGTGATACCATCGTTGATAGTAAAGCGCGCTGGTTTATTAAGAACCTATGCACCCAAGAAAATTGAGTGAATAGGAAGGAAAACGGCAGTTGAGCTATGTGATGCAATGTTAAACCCAACAACACGACCAACGTTGCTGCGCCAGATGGAGACTGATCTGGAGACCATCCACAACCAAGTTCCCGACACAACAACATTTGGCGCATCCTACCCGGCACATATCGCAACACAATTGCTCAGACCCGTCCTCCGTACGGCTTCACCAGACATCATGCCGGAACACGACGAATCGCTTGGCGGCAAGACACTGTCTGGTGGGTGGCATCTTCTGCCGGCAGCCGCTGTTATGGCCTACCATGGAGACGTTTTCGTATTTAGTCCTTCTAGTAAACCATTGTGCATCAAGATCATGGTATATCAAAGTTTTGAATATGAAAGTCGATGGCTATGAGGGCCTGCGCAGACGATGGAGTTTTCTCCGCGGCGAAGAAAAAAGTACGCTCCGCGAATAAAAAGTCCACCGCGGATTTACCGCGAAATCAACGCACACGGTGTGCGGTCATTTGTTGCCCAGAAATGTAGAGAAGTGAGAGCACACAACGCGGACTAAAGTCCGCCATGTGCGTTGCTTCGCCGCGTCACACGAGTTCTATTTTATTCGGGGACTCCCCCGTACTTTTGTTCGGTCCACTCTCTGCATGTCCTCGGTTATTCGGGGGACTTTTTGTACGCGGTACTTTTATTCCCTCGTTTGCGTTACTCAATACAGCTGTAAGCGATCTATTTTAGCGGACAAAAATTCCTCGTCTACGAAACAGGAATCAACAACATTTCGAAACTATTGACATTGATTTAGCCAAAATAAAAGGTCAACATACCATAGCCAGCGACATTTACTTTTTTAAATGTCGAAGCATTATGCTGAGGTACCAGCCTTTTGGGCTCGTAAGGGTCTTTCTGATTTTTTGTTATTTTTTTATATATGTCATCTTCAACCTATTTTTTATTGTCCCACTTGCTGGGCACAGATCTCCTCTCATACAAAGAAGGATTGTGTTTAATTACCACGCTTGCTCAACGCGAGTCGGCTCAAGATGTTTTCCTTCACCTTATAACCAGTCATTGGTGTCCAAGATATAGTTAGAAATTATATTTATATAACTTAGAAAAGTAACATTGGTACTTTCCTGACCTGGAATCTAATACGCTCATACTTGAGAGGCTGGTGTTTTGACCACCAGGCCACGACGACTTATACATATATGTAATTTATTTTTATTTTTAATTGTATTTAATGTAGCTTAGTTTTATGACCTTCCTGTACGAATCACAATATATAAGCACTTTTTCTTTCAAGATGAAGACCTAATCGGGTGACTTGCTACCGGATTTATTCAGACTAAATCTAGTTCTCTCCGTTTTCTAGATTATCTGCTCTAAAAACAACGAAATCTGCATAAATAAACCAACAAATGGTATAGCAATTCTATTAAGCGAGAAAAATACGGTCAATTGTTTGTTCGCGAGGCACATTTGGTTTCAGTGGAGCTAACAAACTAGTTTAGATCGAATGTACACTGTATGTCTTAATTGATATGAATGAATTAAATTCTAGAATAAATCAAGTAGTATGTCAAGAAAAACTCTTTTGATTAAAAGTATTATTTTTAAAGTGATGTTTATAAGCGATTGATTTGATTATTTATTTAAAAAAACGTTACTATATACAATATGTAAAGAAAACCCTGTCCGACCCATAAGGATAATGAAGGTTAGGTAAACACTTGACCAAATATAATATAAAATTTTACATTATCATCATAGTAACAATACTAATGAATTTTGAAATAATCCTTTTTTCCCGGGAATTAATTCCAATTTCCCCGATATTTGGTAATTTTTAAAAAATTGAAAACACCGGTATTATTATAAGCGAATAGCGACGCGACCACGTCACAGGTGGCGCGTGCCCTGCCCCCCGCGGAAGGGGTTGCTTACCGCACATGTATTAAGTTACCTCTTGTTGCGAAATAATATTTATTTTTTTAGGGGGATTTTTTTTTAAGTTTAGCCTGTCTTTGTGGGGATTAGTAGAATCAGTTATCGATACCTAACAATACCTTTACGGATCGGACAGGGTTTTCTTTACATATTGTATATAGCGGGGACACAGCCCCCCCTCTCCGTAATGCACCACGAGAATCCAGTGTCGATTGGGAGATGTAGCGCTTTGAATTTTTGGTTCTGGATAGAGTTATGAGTAAGTATGTAGGTAAACTGCACTCTTTTTCCTGACTTCAAAAGGTTCATAACTCCTTTATGGGGCTTGGTATAATTTTTTATAACAGTATACCCTCTGCATTGCTAGACTTGCCTTACATTGCATTTAAAACACAAATCAAACCTTTGTTCAAAGGCAAAAAAGAGGCATATTATTCAGACACTAGAACTAATTTCCGTGCGTTCAGGCGCTTTTGACATACCTATTATTGGAATCAATTGTAACAGCACATACCTACTTAGGACCAATTAACTTAATTAAATTTTATTCCGTGGTGCTTAGTAATCTGGGCTTCTCCCAGTTGCAATAATGTCCCTTTGTGCCGATTGGGCTAGTTCTGTTCTGTCTCCTGCTTGTTGTGGAGGGAAGTGAAAAAAATATCTTTTTTGTTACTCCTCCGCTATTCTTTTCTGATTAATTTCGTTGCAGGACCCAAGACAGTTGAATCGTTTCTCCGGGACTCGTCGAGCTTTATTGCTCGGCGTTTTTCTGGCGGCCTTCACTGTTGATTCTGGCTTTCAGGAGTTGCAGTGCGTTGGGAACAGTGTGGCGGGTTTAGTATAAAAAAAAAAAAAAAATCAGACAATAGTCAGAGTTCTTTTTTTGTGTTCTATCTCCAGAATTAACTTACTGACACGTTATATGAGTTCATATAATTTGCGTTTTTACAATGAGTAAATATCTGAGCTATCACAGCCTTTACACCTGGAGCTTTTATTTAAGTAATAAGTTTTTACTTATTTACATTTCCATTTTAATGATATTTTTTTTTTTTTTTTGCTTTCCTGGTATTTTAGCGTGGCTGAAATGAAATTATTTACCATATGGTAAATAGTTTCATTTTATCTTATGTTCTATACATATAAAATCAAGGGTTTTTTTTTTTAAATAAACTATTAACTGTGCTGCTGGGGAGTTTGTTCCGCCACTTCTTCTTCCCAGCGAAAGCACGGCGTTTTGGGATCTCTGTCTTATGTAATTTTACGTTCAAGAAATGCTTCTCAGCCTAATATTAATAAATGGCTTTTGTTTTTGATTGTGACCCATTATCCATGTAAAAGAAAGGATTCTCCGACCAGACGGATGTTGTGTTTGGAGCGCAGTTGTCCAACGGTTGATGTCGTAAAGTTGAATACTAAATGCGCAGTAAACCCTGCTTACGAGCTGCAGGATTTGCGTGTCGGAAGAATAACGCTTTGTTCGTATGTGATGTTGTAGATACCGCTAGACTAGGATATGATTAAGGTGTAGGTTTTCTCATACTTCTTCTTCTTCTTCAGCCTATAGATGTCCACTGCTGGACAAAGGCCTCCCCCGAAGCTTTCCATGCTGACCGGTCTTGTGCTGCCCGCATCCATCGGCTTCCCGCAACCTTCACCAGGTCATCCGTCCACCTTGTTGGGGGCCTCCCTACGCTGCGTCTTCCAGTACGTGGCTGCCACTCCAGAACCTTACTGCCCCATCGGCCGTCAGTTATACGAGCATTGTGCCCTGCCCACTGCCACTTAAGTTGAACGACTCGCAGAGCTATGTCGGTGACTTTGGTTCTTCTGCGGATCTCCTCATTTCTGATTTGATCACGCAGAGAAACTCCGAGCATAGCTCTTTCCATTGCCCTTTGTGTGACTCTGAGCCTTCGTATTCTCATACTGGTTTCCCTGATTTTTTTGACAGAAATGGTAACGACTTTATTTACACCAATTAAAGCGCCAGCCTTGAACCTACAACAACACGTAAGTCGTAGCCGTCGCCATTGGGCCGCCACTGCACTTATGTACTTAAGGCGTCAACACACATTTTATTTCATACAAATAAAAAACGGTTAGCCAAAACAAATACCTACCTGTTTTTAGGATAAGACTACAGAACTCCAAAAACAACGTAATCTCAGGAACAGATGCGGCCCAAATCAAGTTTCTCGGCTCACCTTGACTGCGGTAATCCAACCCTTCTTACTTAGTCCATATTACACCAACTTTGTTCTTTCTTCCAGGTATATTGGACCATCTTGGAAAGAGTAAGGCCTAAATCAAGTTTCTCGGCTCACCTTGACTGCGGTAATCCAACCCTTCTTACTTAGTCCATATTACACCAACTTTGGTCTTTCTTCCAGGTATATTGGACCATCTTGGAAAGGGTAAAAAATACATCAGATAATCTACAATGTTTTTTTTTTTTAAATAATAGGTAGCATAAAATAGAACTGTCCGATATAGAATAGAATAGAATACTCTTTATTATATACACCATATAGAACATAAATAAAAAGATTTTACAAAGGGCGACACAATGGGCGGTCTTATCGCTAAGAGCGATCTTTTACAGACAATCTTTGGATGGAATACTATGGGGAAGGAGAGAGAAATAATGCGGATAGTCTACAGTGTACTATTTACATAGAATATACAATAAATAATCAAATATACACGTTAAGTGTATTATACTACACACATCAAAAGTGTCTAGGGATCAAGCATTTTTATGCGGATTTCTTGAGATTGAGATGTGGCTTTGTAATAAATTTATGATTTTATAAATTTATATGGATCCTTTTTGGTGCATTTCATAATTTGAATCAGGAACTGTGAATCAAATTCGAGTAAAAGATGAAAATCAGCTGTCAATATTTTCCCTATAAAAACATACAACGCATTGAAGACATTATTAGTGCTACTGTTTCCCTACTACTGATTAAAACCAACGTTATTATGGAGCGGCGACGTCATTTAAGCAGGGAAGAAATGCTCAGAGCCGTGGGAATGATAGAAGCTGGTTCCCGGCAACGTACTGTGGCTTTAGCTCTGAATACAAGTCAGAGTGTTATCAGTCGACTTTGGACACGTTACCGAAGCACTGGTACCGTGGCTGAGCGCCATGGAGGACGGTATCGCTGCACCACACGGAGACAAGACCGATACATTCAAATCTTAACTCGAAGAGCTCCAACAATAACCGCCATGATGTTAGCCGTGAGGCTTCATCACTCTTCAGGGAACTTAATTAGCGACCAAACAGTCAGAAACCGCTTGCATGAAGTGAACCTTCATTCCCGAAGAGCCGCTACGGGTACCACCTATAGCAATGCACAATCGTAGGATTCGATATCAATGGGCTCTTGAACACAGAAATTGGGCAGAAGAACAATGGCGTTTCGTGTGCTTTTCTGATGAGTCTCGTTTTGGTATGAGACCGGATACAAGACGTATACGACACTGGAGAACCCCTGGACGCCAACAGCGATTAAAATCCTGCCAGGAAGTCCATCCTTATAGTGGTGGAACCATCATGGTATGGGCGGGTATTTGGATCGGCGGAAGAACTGAGTTGATTTGGATCAGAGGCAACCTCAACGCTCAAATTTATGCTGAAACGATTGTATCAGACGTCATCGTTCCTCTACAAGTGCAAATCGGTCCCTTATTTCAGTTAATGCATGATAATGCACGACCGCACACCGCAAGAGTTGTAAGACAGACTCTCGCCGCAGCTAACATCAATGTCCTGCCCTGGCCTGCTCAGTCGCCAGACTTGAACCCGATTGAGCATGCATGGGATATGCTACAGAGAAGAGCTCTGCCGAATATGGAGGGTATCCAGTCGCAAGAAGACCTTTTTTTGTTGTTGCAACGAACATGGGCGGCCATTCCACAGCGTGATTTGGATGAACTCATTTTGAGTATGCCAAACCGATGTTCTTGTGTTGTTAGTGTTCGCGGTAGAAACACGGATTATTAATTGTTTAAGTTACCCAATAAAATTTTAGAGAAAACTGTTATTTCAGTCTTTTTTTCGAACTTTTGTGTTAGTGGTTCAAATGTCAAATATCCCTTTATTAGGAAAATGGCAAATTTCTTTATTAATGCAAAGGTGACTTGGTTTATCGTTACTGTGACAAACGAAAACACTTTATTTGATGAATCCTTAAAGAAAATTTTAATTAATATCAATCAGGAGAAAAGTTATTGCAAAAATATATGTTGATCCCTAGACACTTTTGATGTGTGTAGTTTCAATATAATATGTATATATCTAGAAAGAAAGAGCAAATAAAATATAATTTATGTTTGAAGAGAGAGGAAGTGCTTCTTTATCATACTTTTAAAAGTGGACAGTGTTGAGCACGCCTTATGGACACGGGCAAGTCATACCGTAGCCGAACTGCTTGTACAGTAAAGGATTTATCATAGAAACTAGAGGAATGCATCGGCATCTCTAATATCAGGTTTTCCGATGGCCTTAGATATCTATTATATGTGTCATGAAGGAACTTGAATCGTTCTTTAAGATAAGAGGGGGTTTTAGGATTGAACAAAATGCTGTAGAGCTGAAATAGGATATGAGAATTCCGGCGCCGTGGTGGCCTAGTGGTTAAAAAACCAGCCTCTCAAGTATGAGTGCGGGTTCGACTCCAGGTCAGGCAGCACCCGCCGCGCGCCTTTCGGTAATAATAATTATGTACGAAAATATTCATTTAAATCATGTGCTGTAAAAGGCCATATAGATCTATATTAAATTAGCAATGTAATTATAGTACATTACGATATTAGTGCGTAATGATGGTTATAACATGCGAGGCGGAATTTCAGCCCGAGCCGAAGGCGAGGGTGTAATTGAGCCGAGCATGTTATAACCAATACGCACGTATATCGTACGACGTTTTTTAACACACTTGCGAGGAAACAGAAAAAGAAGTATTTTATATTTTGTTCATTTTAAATAAACTCAATCTGTGAATGCACACTGTTGCTTTCCCTCCATTAGTATTATTATTTGCCATTTCAAATATGGAACAGCGCGCAGCGCGAGCCGTGCGGCGGCGATCAGTTCCATAATTACTTGAAATGGAAAATAATGCTGTTATGGAAAATAATGCTGTTATGGACTATAACTTAACTATTTGCTTTGATAAAACACGCGTTTGTTATGGCCTGCTTTACATATTTAAAACCGGTGGAATTACATCAGCTTTACGAGCAAGGGTGTTAAAAAGTTATTTAATTGGATAAGGATTAACGCTGTGTTAGGTAAAATTGCTTCGAAGACAAAAAAAAAAAAATACTGTGGGATATCCATAAGAGATAGGCATATACTATCGGGGAGCTTTCTTTGCATTTTCTATATAAGCGGAAAAAATGTAATAATTTACGACATTACATTAGAAACCCCAAAATAACAGTATTTCTTCACAATTTAATGGATGTTATTATACATATAAACCTCCGTATTCAATCACTGTATCTATTAAAATACCCGCATAATAATCCGTTGCCTAGTTTTAAAGATACATAGGGATATTGGGAAAGAGAAAGCGAATTTGTTGTATACTTTATGAGTGCTTATTCTTGTCGTAATTGTGTATTATTCATCATCATCATCAACTTTTTTATCGTTCCACTGCTGGGCACAGGTCTCCTCTCTTAAAGAGAAGGATTGAGCGTAATCACCACGCTTGTTCAATGCGGGTTGGTGATTTCAGACTTAAAGTCCAGGTTTCCTCAATATGTTTTCCTTCACCTTCAGTCATTGGTGTGCAAGATATACCTAGAAAGTAGGTACATATAACTTTTAGAAAAGATGCATTGGTACTTGCCTGACCTGGAATCGAACCCGCGCACTCATACTTGAGAGGCGGGTGTTTTAACCACTAAGCCACCACGACATGTGTATTATTATTCATCATCATCATTTCAACCGAAAGACGTCCACTGCTGGACATAGGCCTCCCCCAAGGTTCTCCACGACGACCGGTCCTGAGCCTCCCACATCCAGCGGTTTCCCGCGACCTTAACCAGGTCGTCGGTCCACCTTGTCGGGGGCCTACCCACGCCGGGCCTTCCGGTGCGAGATCGCCGCTTGAGAACCCGTCGGACCCATAGGGCATCGGTCCTACGGGCAATGTGCCCGGCCCACTGCCACTTAAATGTTACAATTCTTCGGGCTATGTCGGTTACTCTAGTTCTTCTGCGGATCTCCTCATTCCTGATTCGATCGCGCAGTGAAACCCCAAGCATAGCCCTCTCCATTGCCCTCTGAGTGACCTTGAGCCTTTCTATAAGACCCATTGTCAGCGACCACGTCTCAAATCCATACGTCATCACTGGCAACACACACTGGTCGAAGATTTTTACACACCTTTGACTTTTACACACCTTTGACTTTTACAGTATTGGTACTTGGAAGATACAATTAACCAAAAACTAGAAATTACAAGATCGTTACCCCTTTTCCGTGTCCAAACACAATATTGCGACTAGCTTTGCATTTTACGAGGTGAAAAATCGAGGTCATGTGTCGCCATACACCCGATTTATTACAAAGGGTCACACCACGTGTGCAGGGACGAATGGAACCGTTACTGGCGAAGAAATAACATGGGGGAAATACGCTCTGATTTTCGGACATTCCTGTTTAAGGGAGGCTATAATTGTATGCTTATGTACGGTTGCTAAAGGATAATTAGTAACTGTACAGTGTTGCAGAGTATAGTTGAAGTTTAATTTTTGTCATTTATGACACAGGTCACCTATATAGTTTATTTATTATTATTTTTTTATTTATTAATAAAGGTACACCAACAGTTTCTGTATAAAAATTAACAAATTGAGTAGATATGAGTAAAAGGCTTATACAGTTGCCAATAACAGGTGAACCAACATTCACCAACATGAGTGATAACTTAAACTAAATAAATGTAAGTACTAATATTAACTAGATATAAACTATACAAAGACATTAGCAAGGTTAGACTTGTACTTAAGTAAAAAAAAAGGAATACAAAGCTAAAATTAAACATGAGATCAAAAATTAGAATTAAACTTAAAAAACTTAAACTAAGAAACTTATAAAATTAAATACAGAGAATAACTTAAAATATATAAGAAAAAGATTGCAAATGTATAGGAACAAACAGACAAAACTATTATTTAAGAGCTTTTTGACTTAGAATAAAACGCTTGAAGGTTTTCATGGTGTTGTGGTTTATGTCAACATCTGGGTTTGATTTTATCAAGCAATAGTTTAATAGGCAGGGTTTATAATTTTTGGTTATATAGATTTAGTTAAATAATTTGTACATGTATGACCTACCACCTTATGTCTAATCTGTGTAATTAGTTTTTGGTAAATAAATATTTTTATTTTTATTATTATAATAAAAAGACGGTAGATTTTTTTCGAATCAACTTTATTTTAATTCATTCCTTCAAGTCGTGGTGGCAAAAATCTGAACGGAATAGATTAGAACAGTAAAGCTTTACTTGAAATTTCGCTCACCTATGGTTTCCTTGTCTGTATGAGAGGAGACCTGTGCCCAGCAGTGGGACGATATAAAGGTTGATGATGATGATGGTTTCTGGCCTGGTGGTTAAAACACCAGCCTCTCAAGTATGAATGTGCGGGTTGGATCAGGTCAGGCAAGTACCAATGTAATTTTTCTAAGTTATATTTAATTTTTAAGTATATCTTGGACAGCAATGACTGATTACAATGTGAAGAAAAACATCTTGAGGAAACCCGGACTTCGCCAACCCGCTTTGAGCAAGCGTGGTTATTACACTCAATCCTTCTCTATATGAGAGGAGACTTGTGCCCAGCAGTCGGACGATAAAAAGGTGGTTGATGATGATGATGATGATGACGATGGTGATGCATTCAATAATTTATTTAAATTGCCCTCGCTCTAACTGAGGCTCTATTAAAGTCCAGACGAAGTCTTTGTCAGATAATTTCTAGCCCATATTGTAGATTGAATTCTGACATATTGACACGACTGTCACATGCTACAAGCGAAATTGCCGGAGCTTTTTCTAACACTTTGTAAAGGGTCATTTCTCTTTCTAGTGTTACATTAAAATTTAATATTTTAATGTCAATAAAACTCTAAATATCATACCTACTTGCAGTATCATCATCATCAACCTTTTTTTTTGTCGTCCCACTGCTGGGCACAGGTCTCCTCTGATAAAGAGAAGGATTGAGCGTAATCCCCACGCTAGCTCAATGCGGGTTGACGATTTCAGACGTAAAGTCTAGGTTTCCCCAAGATGTTTCCCATCATTTTAATCAGTCATTGGTGTCCCAGATATACTTAGAAAGTACATATAACTTAGAAAAGTTACATTAGTGCTTGCCTGATCTGGAATCGAACCCACACACTCATACTTGAGAGGCCGGTGTTTTAACCACTAGACCACTACGAGCTACAGAATAGATGATCTATAATAAGGCACCCGCTGTGACAAAAATGATCTATTCCCTCACGCCAATGACCGATAAAGACCCATCCCTGAGTTAGCCTTGAAGAAAAAGCTGCTTTACGTCAAATTTTTTTCCTAGAATGTGTCACTGGCCACTTCCACAAATATTAGTCTGGAATTTCGATGAACGAAATACAGACTATTAATGTACTTTTTTCTAAACTCTGAAATACGTTCGTCGAATATTTAGTGGATGCAAATGTCCGGATGCTGATTTGTATTGAAAAGAAAAATATTGACAATAAAGGGAATTTGTTATTGTAAGCCTTGTTTGAAGGTTGAATAAAAGATAAGAAAACTGTATAAAACTTAGTTTTGAATTGCGAATTTTCGTCAAGAATTCCCCCTCATTATCTGTATAGAGTTTCAGCTACAAAGTTAGGGTCGGCTGCCAGCAAAGGAGGAGGCAGAGCGCGTGAGGGAGCAGGATTTTCAGCGTCCTCACGCCTCTAGCCATCGCTGGAGACGCCCTGGTCGGGAGACAACTCCCAGCTACCCCAGGCGCAGGCTTGCGGGCAGTCGATGTCGCGTAGTGTTTCACGCGCACCCCAATGAGATGTCAGCACATTGTGACGGGGTCCAAGAAGACCGATAGCTGGGCCAGGGCTGCGGGTTGGTTGAAAGAGAAACCGAGGCCCTGGCGGTCAAGCAAGTGAAGGAACACAGGTGGGTTTCAGGCAGTAAAAATCTGAAACGCTCTTCTGCTCCGCCCAAAGCGGGAAAAAAATTAAAACCGGGTCAGCTTCCAGTCTAACCAGGTAGAGATGCTGAATACTCGTAAATTGTATGGACAGTGTGTTTATCTGACAACCGAATCGTTTACTGGATAATACAGTACTTCTGGTTGACAGCCTTTAGATCATGTCTGACTACCCGTAGCGACTCTCAAATGGAGACTTACACAGGATCAATCAAAAATCAAATCAAAAAACCTAATGTTTCATGTAGATTTGCTTGTGTAGTTTGTAAGACAAAGCAGCCGAGGATGATTCGACCCTAAAAATCTGACTTACGATAGATCATATTACTAGCGCCCCGTGCCACAGCTGACGCAGAGGTCAACGCCCGCGCTCGCCCGCCCGTACGGACCTTTGGCCATATTTTTGTTGGGACAACCAAGTAGAATAGCCAACTTATAACGTGATGGTTTTTAATTACATCTTTTTGAAATTTTGTACCTAGATTCTTTACTTAAAAATACTGGACACGTTTTTCGGGTTTCGCATATACAAAAAATAATGCTTTTTTATCTAGCTTTTATACTTGACTAGCTGCGCCACACGGTTTCACCCGCGTTTTTTTATATATGCCCCGCTCCTATTGGTCGCAGCGTGATGTTAAATAGCCTAAAGCCTTGCCGGATTAATGCGCTATCCAATGCGAAAAGAATTTTTAAATCGGACCAGTAGTTTCTGAGATTAGCGCGCACAAACAAACAAACTCTTCAGCTTTATATATCATTAAAGATTTTCCTGTACAACTCACAATAAATATTTTTTCTTTCTTTCCGAGAAATAGCGAAATGGCATTAACTTGATCCAGTACCGTAGATTTTTGTTCTTTTTTTAGACACTATGATTCTGTGACTGTATTACCACCGTCTTATTATGTATCAAAGCTAAAATCCTTACCTAAAGGATTTCGGCCCAAACGAAGCCTTCTTAGTAAAACTATTTTTGTACGTTTGTTAAGTGGTAGGGTTTCACCACCAAAGCTGATATAAAATTATTTATGAACATTTACTAAGAATTTTGAATAGACTTTCTAAGAATAGGTTAAACTGAATAAATTATAATAATAATAAATTTATTCACCAATAAATATACAAACTACAAAACAACATAAAAAAATAGTAACTAATAAATACGCTACATAATAGGAGCATCTGCAATCGAACTAGGTAAAACTTCTAAAAAATCTAAAAATCTAAAAAAAATCTCGGCGTGCAGCGCCAAACCTCTCAGCAAGTTAATCAGCAGCTTCTACCAGTCAACTACGGGCGGAGAAACGATTAGATGGCACGATTCACAACATTCTTAAAGTACTTCCAACAGTATTGAAATTTGATGTAGTTGCAAACGTAAACGAAGAACAGAATACCGCCCACTTTAGGGATTAGCAAAAAATTACGGCACAGGAAAAGCCAAAAAAATTAACCCCACGTGGATTTTTTAGTACCCAATTCAGGTCTGTTACATAAATATCACACGTAGCGGCCGCAACTTGCTATGTATCGTGGCGTGTTGTGTATCTATGAATTTAGATTGGCTTTACGTCTGCCACGTTTGTATATGTTCGCCACATTTAGCCCTGTCAATTAGAAGGTTTTTTTTTTGGGATATATGCACAAAAAAAACAAAGAAGGGTGTAATTATCGTTGGCGTACACTATTTTACACTTTCATCAAATATTATGTATGTTTGAATTTGACCTTATTTCAATTAAAAATATACAAAGTGATGCTGATAATACGACAATAAATGAAAACACGGACAATGCTGGTTCATAGGAATAATCCTAAACCATAGAAAAAAACCTGGCATCAAAAATTAAAAAAAAAAGAAAAAAAAACTAAATCGCATTAAAGGAGATGTTTCATTTTGGGCCACCACTATGTACGCTATATAGATAATAAGGAAAAATATAAGAGATTTCCATAAAAATACTACTAAATTAATTTTAATAAAAATACAAGTATATATAATTAATTATTTGAAACGTATACAAATATATATAATTAATTATTTAAGTGAGATAACCCTTTATTAAGGTAGCCATGACACATTTTATGACGTTTGATTGGCGACTTTGACAGTTCTATTTTCCTGTGGTGTTCGTGTCGAGTGTTGATTTGAGTTGATTGCAAGGAATTTCTATCTAAACTGGAATGTGAACTATCGATCAAAATACGGTCCGAGGGAGATAGCTTCACAGTGGCCCACTGTGCTTGTTGTGTAAGGTGACTATTATAATGGAATTTATAAGGAATGTACGTAATTTTTTTTTTTCACTTATGTTACCTGAGTTTTAATGAACATCCATCCGTGCCTCCATGCCCAAATTAAAAAGTTCAAAAAATTAAAAATTTTTAATTTCATTATTGAATTTTAAAAATGGATGAATAAATTGATGATGTACGGACGACAGCAGGTCAATCTATCCGAAACTGTACCTTTAGTTAAATAAAATATCTACAAGAAAGCAGATTTTAATTTCATTGTAAATACCCAATAAAAGTCACTTACTTATTATGCACACAATGACTAAGTGCACATTTATTAATTACTCCGAAATTTATGGTACCCTACATACAAACAAAATAACTTGTATATGATTACCGCAAAAACCTTGCTTAAAGAATGATATTCCGCATCCAGAGTATCACTCACTATTGCAGACATTAATGGCACCCTTTTTACCATCTTTTTTCTAATCGAAATTGTTGGTTTCAAACAAAATTACAAAAAATAAATATGGGTAACACTTAGAAAGAGACAGAGGGCTACTGGGACGCTTTCTCCCTCGGACCGTGTTCTCTTCAAATAAAGTTTTATTTCCGATCGACCTTTTTGCTCTTGCGATAGAGTCTTCTTTTAAATAAGAGACGTATGAACTCCAGTTTAGATAGAAATTTATTGGTTGATTGTGTTTATTTAATGGGCCGTATGTTCGGAATTCATGTTTTGTTTTTTTCGTGGTCATATGGTAGATAATAAAGATACGATAGCCTCAGATACATAACACGTCAATCAAATGGCACTGTCAAAATCTTATTTCGCTTATTGCTGACCACCATATTTATTAGTAGTTGTGTTATACTCCATGACCGAGTCAAATTGAATCTGTATAAAAACTAAGCCAAAATATAGGAAATTAAAATTAACCTTTAACGTCACGGGCGGGGTCTGCGCAGACCCCACGCGCGGTTATTTAACAACCAGCGTTCGCGTGTTTTCGGCTATTCTCAATGCATGCCAGAGGCTATCGACGGGTGGAAGTGCGTCGCGATCCCGCTAAGCTAAGTGCGTATTTTACTTATGTGGGGATACCTGTAGACCCCGCCCGTGTTGTTACGTATAAACTTTTTTCATGTTTTTAGTTGTTTCTTTTTCAGGTTTAGTATTGTGTTATTGTGACAATGAGTCGCCAACTGTCAGAATCTCCTTGTCTCATGCCTCATTCGGCACCAATAACTTATTGTTTACCATGCCAACCCAAAGAATAATTTTTAATGTTCGTGCACAATAGTAATATTGACGTGATGTCATTCTTTTTTAAATTACGATTTTTGTTTATTTTCTTATTATTACATATTTTTGATTCCTATTTTATCAGAAAATAATAAAATGTTAGTCAGAAGTTGACTATTTATTTTAAATCTTGTTAATTTAGGTAAGTTCCTCAAAAATGTCTATGCTAGAGATGTTATTTTGTTAAATGATTCCTACCGTCCGAAGACTGATTGTTATAAGAATAAAAAAGGATTTTTTAAAACTTTAATATGTCTTTTCTTATAATCAAAATAAATATTTAAGAAATTTTAAAAAATCTTAATATTAATGTAAAATATATTTGGGGGATACTTCTAGACCCCGCGCGTGACGGAACGTTACCAAAAAGATCGCGTGTACTTAGAGGTTAAAAACAGTTAACTATAGCGAAACTATACCTAGCATTAAATGTACAATTTGCTGGCCCAGGCTCCATACATTTCTGAAACATCTCGTTTGAAACGGAATAGAACACCCTTTAAAATATTGGTTCACTGACCTCCGATCGGCGACAGCGCGGTCCCTGTATCGACTTGCTTTTTTCGCGCTATTATTATTAAAGTTTAATACCGCTGCTGGATGCGGCTGTCATCAACTTGTAAGACCTTCCTTATCAACATGTACATCATGTAGAAAATGTGAAAAATGTAATATAATTTCCTGTGACTAAACTGATGGATATATTTTTATGATTTTTTATGGGTAGACTGAGAATGTGTTCAGGTACATGATGTTTAATTTATTGTCGTATTGTCATCACCACTTTGTATATCAAGTTAACTTTGCCCTACACTAGGAATATCTACTGTATCGTAGATACGTTTACATACATATAAAATCACATACAGAAACAGCTTTAGTGGTAAGTTTATCACAGAATCTACTATTTCTTTGCCCTCGCCTTTTCCCGTTACGCGGGGTCGGCTTTCCTGGTGCTGAAGCGCCACTTATTCCGCTGGTATGCTTCATCATCATCTAACTGTAACGTCACAATATATATTTAAAAATCTTATGTATGTTCATAAAAATATCTCGAATTTTAAGAAAATAAGCGATATACATAATATAAATACCAGGAACAAACACAATCTTGCTGTACATCACACTCGTCTCCACAGAGTAGGCAACTCGTTCATGGGTCAATGTATACACTTTTACAACAAGCTTCCCATGGACATTCGAAACTTACCCATTAAACGATTTAAAAACTATATAAAGGCCAAACTTTGCAATAAGGGGTATTATAAAATCACAGATTATTTAGAAGACAAAAAAGCTTGGGACTGAGCTGCTGAGCTGCGTATAAGCAATATACGTAATTATAACGTAAATTATTGTAAACATTTTCATTTTTAATGTCTGGACTTGAAAAAAGACGTTGATCCCTGAGTTTGTTTCGGCCATTTGTTCTCAGAGGTAGTCTGTTAGGAAATGCCGGTTTCATCTAGTTAGAAAAAAAAACATGAGGTGTAAAAGTGATATGTGATCCTACTTGCTTAATAAACGATTTCATTTCATTTCATCTGAAAGCCCTAACTGTTTCATATCCTTGCGCCAAGTCTGCCTATCCGTCCGTCCGCGGAAAATCTCAGTGACCGCTAACACTAGAAAGCTCATATTTAATACCAATATGTACATCAATTACGCCGACAAAATGGTAAAATAAAAAGTTGAAAAAAATATTTTATTAGAGGGAATATTTTTTTTTTTTCATTTAGATAAGTATTTAAAAATGAAAAGAGGTGAATCTCAACAGCAGAACTTTAAGAGATTTTCTAGGAAAATTGTTTTGAACTTGATGCATTGAACAGTTTTTGATAAGTTGTAAAAAATAATTTCTGAACGACGTTCCACATTAAAATAAAAAAAGAAAATGCTTGTATATGCAAACGAGCATTTTCTTTTTTGTGTAGGTACATATTTTATTATCCTGAACGTATCTACTTTCAAATAAAAAGAACATTGAAATCGGTTTACGCAATCCAAAATTATACCAATAGGTACATAACTCGCCTTTTTCTTCGTCTTCTTCTTCAGCCTATAGAGGTCCACTGCTGGACAAAGGTCTCCCTCAAGGCTTTCATGGCTTTGGGAGGGTTTCCCATAACCTGCCTAGTTTGTATAATTAGTAACCCAATTCACCGAGAGATGTCGTTGAACTTTGGGCTACTTGGTGCTGTTAAGATTTTTCCTGAGTTTATGGGGTCGAGACGGGTATGAGCTATAGAA